>CM034352.1:24818144-25322115 GCA_019925275.1 Mytilus edulis
TCTGATTACATGTATTAAAATAAATTTAAAAATTTCAACGTTTGTCTGGAGCATACATATGAGAACCTTTATTTCTGAAACAAACAATAAAATCTGAAATTTGAAGAAATAAAACATTTGACAAAAGGACAATCAAATTCAATTTTTGAAAATTTATAATAAAGATAGAAATATATCATTGTTAATTGAATTCACCATTTATTCATGCCACTCTATACACAAATGGAACATGATAAAGTCATAAAACTGCCAATTATAAACAAAATGACAAGGACTATATATATAATTTTGAATAAAATAAAACAGAAACTTTTTTCGATCAAACTGTTCAAATATGAAATATTAAAAATGTTTCAAGTGTTTAAATGATATTTCAAATTTAAGATGTATTTTGCTTCTTTATGTATACATTAATTTATTTGAAACATTGAATTGTCATTTCCGTACCATTTTTAGTAGAAACTTAGAATTTTTACTTTTTAATTTGATTTCAGGATGAAAACTGGGAAAAGAAATGTCAGAAAATATTTTCCTTTTGTCACCAAACAATCGGAGCTCTGATAAAAGCAGAAATGGCGGAGATTCCGTTACGACTTTATTTACAAGGTGCCATGGCAGCCGGACAAGTAGCTTTTGAAAATCATGAAACTGTTGCTTATGAATTTATGTCACAGGTAAATTAATGATACTTTGAAAAACGTGAAACTGTTGCTTATAAATTTATGTCACAGGTAAATTAATGATGCATTGAAAACCATGAAATTAATGAAGCAATAACCAATATTATAATTATTGCTTATTATTTTGTGTCAAGAGTAAATTACTGTGTATTTATGCTTTTAAAAGTTATTTTATATGCTATAGTAATATGATTGATTTTTAACACACCTGGCCCAAAGGGCCAATTATATATATTGATAAGTTTTCTCATCACCTGGCGTCCGTCATCCGTTAACTTTTACAAAATCTTCTCCTCTGAAACTACTGGCCCTTTAACCACAATCATCAGTGGGGTATTTAATTTTAAAAATGTGACTGGTGACCCGGCCAACCAACCAACCAAGATGGCAGTGATGGCTAAATATAGAACATAGAGGTAAAATGTAGATTTTCGCTTATATCACTTGAAACCAAAGCATTGAGAGCAAATCTGACATGGGGGGTAAATTGTTAATCAGGTCAAGATATATTTGCACTGAAATTTTCAGCTGAATCAGACAACCCGTTGTTAGGTTGCTGCTCTGAATTGGTAATTTTAAGGAATTTTGCAGTTTTTGGTTATTATCTTGAATATTATTATAGATAGAGATAAACTGTAAACAGCAATGATGTACAGCAAAGTAAGACCTAAAAATAAGTCAACATGACAAAAATTGTCAATTGACCCCCTAAGGAGTTATTGTCCTTTATAGTCATTGTCAAACAATTTTCATAAATTTTGTCAATTTTTACAAAAAAATTTCCACTGTAACTTAGTACTGGGCCAAGTTCATTATAGATAGAGATAATTGTAAGCAGCAAGAATGTTCAGTAAAGTAAGATCTACAAACACATCCCCATCACCAAAACACAATTTGTTTATGAATCCATATGTGTCCTATGTTTAATATGCACATAGACCAAGGTGAACGACACAGGCTCTTCAGAGCCTCTAGTTTATTACTGCTTAATATCACATAAGTGCAAAATTGCTATGCCATGACGAAAGCATTCAACATTATGAATAATATAGACTACACAAAAAATCCATTAGTCAGATCAAATTTAAGATTTCTTGAATCATACTTAAGACCTAGTATGATCATGCAAATTTTATTTTTTTTAGAATCAAATTGGGCATGCTAAGTTAAAAGTTATAATTATTAAGTCTTAACAGTTATATTTTTTGTTCGCATATTATACTGTTTCCCCAAGTAAAATATTACGACCATACTGAAATTATGTAGATCTTTTATTTTATACTTAATAATCTTGCACAAAGTTTTATTTTTAACATTTCTGATTGTTTTTCAGGCTTTCTCTTTATATGAAGATGAAATAAGTGATAGTAAAGCACAGTTAGCAGCTATTTCATTAATAATAGGAACATTAGAACAAATGTCATGTTTCGGTGAGGAGAACCATGAACCACTGAGGACACAGTGTGCTCTAGCAGCATCTAAACTTCTAAAGAAACCAGACCAATGTAGGGGTGTGTCAACATGTTCACATTTGTTCTGGTCAGGGGAGTCTGCTGCATCAGAAGGGGAGGTATGTGTTATCAAATTGAAAACAGATAGTCCAAACAAAAGGAAAGAAAAGGTCATTTCAGTCAATACAAAATTGGACTCTTGTACCAGTGCACACATGTTCTTTAATCCTCATGATTTATATATAATTAACCTGAATAAACTGATCATTGGTTAATATTGAACTGAATCATTACTTCAAAATTGGACTGGTTCATATAGTCTTTACTGTTCATGCTAAAGTTTTTATTATTTTCACCATGAAATTTAATAATGCAAGCAATGGCTTATACTACGAAAATGTGTGGATGCTAATTACTGTAAATTCAGAAATTATTGCAAGGTTTTTATTATTGCGAAAATTGCGACATAGTTTAGCTCGCATTTTATTATTGCGAAAATTGCGACATAGTTTAGCTCGCATTTTAAAATATTTTATATGGATTAAGCAGGTTTTTCCCCAAAATCGTAAAAATTAAAATCGCATTTAGGTCACAAATGACAAAATCGCAATAATAAATGCACACAATAATTTCTGAATTTACAGAATTGTATAATTCAGCATAAGTGGATTAATTGACTTTTAAAATGAAAGATTCAGAAGTTACCAAAGCGAAATTTAAAGCTGTTTTTAAGTGAAAAGGAAACTGGCAAAGCTATAATTAAACACCTAACCCTTTGTTTCATACAGATTAAAAAGAATGGGATATTGTGGGAAGATCTAGATACCAAAATTGTCTACCTCTGATCTGAAAATGGATGGCACATGTTTGCTGACAGAAATAAGGTCACTTCACTATAGTTTTTTTACATTTCATTACCTGCGATATAGTTATTGCAATTTTCAACAAATTTAACATTATTCTTATTACATTTTCTCTGTTTTAGATGAAGGATGGCAAACGTGTGACAGATTGTTTAAAGAAAGGTGTTAAGATAGCTAACCAGTGTATGGATAGTTCTGTACAAGTTCAACTCTTTGTGGAATTACTCAATCATTATATTTATTACTACGAGAAAGGCTGTGATCAGGTAAGGGTACAACAATTAAAAAACCTTAGAAAAAGCGTTTCATTGTTTGGTCCTCCAGTCTAGTATGTAATGGTAGTTTAAAAAAATCATAGAGTATTTCTTACTGAAATCAGTTATCTTACAAAATGGGATACTATGTTGTTAGATAGAATGTTTATTTCTACTTTGAATCAGTACACATGCAGAAAAATATTCTATGGACATAAACAAGATATCCGATTTGAATTCTAATTGGTCTAAAGAGCTATTGTGATATTTTTTTATCTCATTTTTTGCAATTCTAGCATATCAAACTAATAAATTAGAAAAAAATTCTTCGCTGTATCCACTTGGTGATTTAGAATGAAACTTTACCAAATCATACTTGGATAGAATATGTATACTGGGTGTTGCTTTTAAAAAACCAATTTATGTTCCATACTTGATACATGAATATATTGAACTGGCTAGTATATATAGTTATTGTGTATTAAGGATTTCCATATTTGATGGCGATGTAAAATTATCCCTTTGTTTAGTTTCATTTAGCAGATATTATTTATTTTAATTGAGTTTATATACCTAACTCACCCATTTAATTATAACACAATCATTTGTGAAAAGACTGTAACTCATGCCATCATTCCATAACTATCAAAACAAAATGTTTCTTTTCTGTTTTCAGGTGACAGTTCAAGTATTAAACCAGTTGATAACTAAGATAAAAGAGACACTACCTAGTTTAGAAGCCAACGAAGAAACAGAACAAATAAATAAACATTTTCAAAATACTTGCGACCATTTACGTCTCAAAAAAGACAATCCAGAAAGTGAAGGAGTGTCATATGAATCATTATCAGTTTAACAGACTTAATTTTTTTAACAAGAAATCATACTCAGTTTACTTTGTCAACAGTTTAATAATGGAACATGAATACACCCTTTGATACAAGGAAAAAGGGAAGGAGTTATGAAATCATCATGATTGTACCTCTCAGAAGGCATATATCATGCTTTATGAGTGGCTTGATAAAAATTAGTTTTTAACAGAAAATAACCAGTGAACCAGCACATCGTGTCAGGACTTTGATTCCTCGGTTACAAAAATCTTACCAATTCTTTCTGTTAGACATCACTTTCTGTAAAAGTCATATAAACACTCACTTTTAATTTTTATTGCACAATATGAATTATCTTTTTAATATTAACTATAGAGCATGTTACGATGAGCAATCAGGAAACTTTTTGAATCATGAAAAACAAACATGAGGAAAATGTTCAATTTTTTTTTAAGTGATGGTTCTATTTATTCCTAAGTTATATTTCTTAACTTCACATGTGGAAACCTGTCTTTATGTTTTTGATAAACTGCGTTGAATTAATGTTACATTAGCTGTCAACAACTTTCAATTGTGTTATTATGTAACATATTTTGCACTGTTTATGCTGCTGTGAATTTATTTATCATTGTGAGTACCAATTTATGTATTGCAGAACACTTGCAAAATTGTTTGTTTCTGATTTAGTGGTTTGCAAAAGCCTTCACACATTAATAGAATATTTATAATTCATTAAACATTTAGATTCGTGTCTCTTTATCCATGAAATCCATGAAAGTTGGTATCCTATGAATAAATAGACAATAACTGTTTAGTGTCTTTGAATATCACCTGTATTTGTACGAGGCTAGGAAACAAGGTGTATGCCAGCTTTTAGCGAGCTATTACACCTGTTTCGAGCCGAGTACAAATACACCTGATATTTAAAGACACTAAACAGTTATTTCGAGCCGAGTACAAATACACCTGATATTTAAAGACACTAAACAGTTATTGTCTTTATCCTGCAATTATTTCTGTATATTCTTTGTGTTTTGAAAGGCACAAAAACGCATATTTTGCATTTATTTTCAATTTGAAATCCCTTGAGGCCCGTGTAGTAATACAATACAGTAATCACACATTCAGCTGAAGACAGTTTCGCAAAAAAAAGAATCTTGAATGGTCAACAATAATACATTGCTCAAGGTGAATAATTATCTATTTTAACATAACAACTAATTTCAACAGTAAAAACAAATAACAAAACATTGTCCAATTTGAAACAGGAGTGTACCAGTTGTCCTACGCTTCAGACTCGACATTCTCTAAACATGCATGCTGAAATTGACATGGTTGTTTTTGTTACACAATCATACACATTCAAGTTTTGAAATCGGTAGTTGTCATTGAGAAAAGACTGCTGTTCATGTGTGTATGTTATCAGAAAATTGGTGTGATCATTATTGCTGTAAAGAAATGTTTCAAACAGAACGTATAAAAGTAATCGTTAATTCGCAACTAATACATCATTGGAAATCGAGTTGCAATACACATTCTGAGGTCACTCAGGTTCATACAATACTCAGTCTGGCAGTGGGCAGAGCTTTAAAGCGATATCTGTATAGTATACAGATACAGCATAGCGATATCTCTAGGGCTGTATCTGTATAGTAGAACACCCAATTGCAGGATAAATATGAATCCACAGTATTTATACTTTAATGAAGTGTGAAGAATTACAGCAAATATCTGTGTGTATTGCATTGTTAATTATATTTCTTGACATTGATGAAAGCTAAATTAATGTGTTTCACTTTCCTGCAATACATATTCATAAAAATATAGACACTTATTATATACATGTTTAACGTACATAACTTTCTTTAGTTACAACACTCGAGTATGTTTTCCTTTATCTCTTTTAGCTGTTATTGTTGTCTGTGTATACAGAATAAAACATTTAGCAATGTTTCTTATATTATTTATTACTATTCATTATTTGCCATTGCTTAATTTGAGTTCTTTTGACCTTTTTATTTAATAGTTCACATATAAAGACAGTGATACAAATGGTAAAAATTTCAAAAAGACTACAGTTGGAACTACATTAAGCTCGATTTAGATGTTTTTGTTTTTAGATTCTTCAGGAATTTTTGTCTTGTTTTGTTTGTTAAGATATGATGTAGATTATCAGATAAGAAAGTGTAGATTATCAGATAAGAAAGTAAATGGGGTTAAAAGGGAAATTTAGAATAAAGGTTGATTTTGAGATACATTTTTGATATGGAATTCTACAAAAAACGAAATGGTGATATGTTAATGAAAGAAAAAAATTAGCCATTTATATTGTACAATTATTTCTCTATTTTACTGTACAGTAATTCTTGTAGAAGCTAATCCAAGGCATTATATTTGGTCAACAGACAAAATGTTTCTGTAAGTAAACAAGGAAAACAAAATTGATCACTTAAATATTTGCCTAGCTACAAAATTTCAATGTTCTAAAGGTATCACCCATATTTTAAAGATGGTGTAGATTTCTAAATTGAAATCATGTTTGTCCAAACCTTTAGAAATCTTTAAATCTCCTTGCTCTTTAACTTAGTTTTAACTCTTTTTTTAAGTTAAGGGAACCATTCTAATCATCTACTACCACCATTTTTTGACAAAGTTTGATTTTCAAAAAAGAACAGCTACTAAAATTAAATAAACACTTTCATATAGTAGTTCATCTGAAAATGAAAATTTATAAAATATTGCTATCTATGACATGTATGACATTATTTTGAAAGGTTACATGTCAATAGATTATCTTAGCTGTATTTGGAATAACTTATAGGAATTTTTGGTCCTGGATGCACTCCAACTTTGTACTTAGTTTGGCCTGTTTAACATTTTTTTTTATTTAAGCTTCACTGATGAGTCTTTTGTAAACGAAAGGCTCTTGTGGAGCAAAATGCAAAAGTTTAATCCTGATATCTATGATTAGTTTATAATCAATATAAAGCAGTAAATAAGAATTATGAAAGTATCATATTAGTATCAGATGCTTAAGTTAGTAAATGAATACAATTTAATAAAAGATATTTGGTGATGTAGAAAGAGATTTCTTACACTTTTTAGCTCACTTTGCTTTAAGACCATGTGAGCTATTTTATCATGACTTGATGTCCGTTGTTGTACAAGTTTAGAAAATCTGAAATTCCTAGGAAATTAGGTAGACATATTTATAAAAAAAAACTAGTATTTTGCTTTGTACTTAGTACACTTAGATGTCAATTGTAGAGGATTTTGGTCAAGTATGAACAATGAATGTCATTAGTTTTGTGTGTTTGCTAGCTAGTAATTTTACTTGTTTACAGTAACTATACCTTACCAGTTCCATAGACAACTGTCATTATTTTTTTCAACAATTGCATTCAAAGGTGGAAATCTTAAATGGAGTGACATGAGTCCTCCACTTAAATGTCAATCTTATAAATTGACCATTTGATACCACATGTACTTTATTGCACAACTAGTTTTACTTTTCATTACACATTTCCTGATCTCATTGGTTTGTTAGATGGCTGATATATAAATGCTAACATGATGTCTGCTCAACGCTCAGCTTTAAATTAAATGCTTTTTTTAGAACTGATACTATTCTGACAAGCTTAGCTTGCATTTTAACATGTTTTGTTACATGGAAGACCAGCCACTTTACCATACAAGACTTCCACTCTTCAGTTGAGACTATATCACTGAGGTTGTGTAATTTGTTAAAATGATGGATTAAAAAAAATGTTTTTTTTTTTCACTCGTTTAGTTGATTTTGTCAGCTTCCACTCTTCAAATTACTTTTCGGTTTGTTTTGTTTTGTTTTACTTTTTCAAAACCTATTTCTGGGAATTATTTAAAAGTAAATAAAACCCAACAATTTTACTTCAATCGTTTATTAAAGATCCGTGAACTGAAAGAAAAAGTTTATAAAAAAAATATGTGCAAAATTACCATCTAAAATTAAGATATAATGTATCTATAATAATAAAAAATTATCGACGAAAATTACCATATGTTACTCTACAATCATTCATCAGTGTAATACAACTTTTATCAAAAATTAATAAACAATTCTGAGAGGAGATAAAAACAAAGTATATTAATGTCTAAACATGAAATAGAAACACCCCCTAAAGTAACCCATTTACAAGGAATCTTTATTTCAAAATTTAGTTTTGATTAGACTTGCTTAGGGGACGACCATTTGATATTCTGTGGGGGGGGGGGCGGATTTTGAAAATAACTCAGCCTTGATAATCACAAAAATAAATGGTTTGTTCTTTGGTAGTTTGAAAATAAATTACCTGACTTGCAATGTATAGAAAATAAATAACTCAGCAGGTCTAATCGAAAGTATGAGATGGCACAAGATTCTTCTTTTTTCCCCAAAAAAAATCGTGAAACACTTCCCAAATGTTTTGATAACTAAAGTCTAAATATTATTTAAATATACTTGAAATGTCTGAAAATTGGTTTCATTTAACTTGAGGTATATTGTCTCAGGAAACCTTACTTCACTTTTATTTTAACAGGGCCGTTACTACATGCAAGAAATTTCAAAACCAAACGGTTGTCTCCATATCAAATTGTGTTCACGGCCTTGCAAGAAGAAAGTTCTGTTTTCCCTCAGACTTATAGCCCTGATCAATGTTTCTTATGTATTTGTCTTTTGTTCATTGATTGCCCTTCTGTATTCTGTTAGTGTTGCATTCCTTTTGGTAATCTAGTAATTTTGTTATGAACTTGATCATGAGTTTAAATAAAAACGGCAGCCACAGGCTTAACTATGTGAATGCCATTTTTGCTTTATCATGCACATTGGTCTTTTGATGTTGTCCCTAGAAAGTTCAGTCTTACACTGAATTTTTACATTTTACTTTGAGACCAAAATATTGTCAAAAAATTATTAAAACAAAACTTCATTTTCAGATAATGAAAGGGTCTTCGGAACACCCAGAAAGCATGATTTTGAATCATTTTTTCTATAGCTTCTTGGGCCTTCAGTGGCTCCAAAACCCTTCAAAAAACATTTTGCCTCGCTCCGCTCTGCGTAGTATGTTTGCCAATACATTTAAAAGTGCCTAGTTATAACTAAACTTTAATACTATGTATGTATGTAATACATGTATATGCAGTTGGGAATTTAAAAGATTTTTTTCTGCAGAGAGGATAGTTAATCTAATTAAATGGTACATAATGACTTCACGATACTATTTGCATTATTTAAAATAAACAAATCGTTTAAAAAATTGTATGTTTTCGAATATCAAAAATATAGTTGTGAATAAGAATAATCAGTCCCTTGCTTTAATGAAAATGAAAAATCTTGCTTCAATAGTGCAGAAAATATGAATAATCTGTCCTCTTAGTTTACAAAAATAAATAACCAATCTAAAATAAATCCTCCTGCTCCCCCCTCCCCCCTCCCCAGAATATCAAATGATCGACCCCTTATGTGCTCCTTACACATAAACTGCTTTAATGGAGAATGAGAAAGAACGACTGAATCAATATGACATAAATTTTATGGTCACATAACGAATTTTGTTGGTTTCGCAACTCATTATTAGTGACATGTTTTCGCGGTCTTATATCTTGAGATGTTATTAAAGACGTCTGGTTTGTAATATCATCAATTGCTTCCTTTCTCCACTTATGTCACTTTGTCTGAATGTGAATTCACATGGCTGTTGATGCATGCATGGAAGGAGACACGCTCTCTTCAAATGTCAAGCATAGTCGCATTTCTGACACGACAAATGCAAAATTAAAGGAACACATGACATGTGGAATACACAATTGAATTTTGACCATGCTTGACAATTGATGATCATTGAAATACAGATAAACTTTGTCAAAATATTAGAAAAATTATTTGATAAACATATTTCACCAGCTATGATAATGTCATGCAATACGATATATCCTAATTCTCGACAGCTTAGTTATAAAGATTTTCAATGTTTGGGAATTCTCTCGTTTTCAATTTGAAAATAAAAGTTAATAGAAACACATATGTAATAAAAAACAAACATAGAGCATCTTGATAATGTTTTTCAGTTTTTATAGAATGTTTTGTTTGAAACAGTGTGCCTACTTATAAAGTACGATATACCCCCTCCCTAAGGCAATATGATTTCATTTACTTTATAAAACAAAACAGAAACAACTCTGGGATGGGGAAATCTATGTGTAAAGTGAAGAAAAGGCATATTTTAAAATACTATTGTAAGATGAAAGAGTCTTAGATTGTATGTACTTTAACAGATCTTTGGACTTTTTCTTAATATCCACATCTGAATTTGTAGTTTCAAAATACAATTTAAAGACAGCTTTGATTTCTGATTAAAATTTATGTTAATAATATAGAAAAAGGTTTTGTGAAAACAGCATTATAACTTTGTTTGTTACGACGCTAACGTAATTTAGGTTATACAAAATAGTGAAGGGAGATCCAGTTCTTAATCTTGTTGAAATTTCAAAGGAACACCTCTATGATTATCCAGGATTTGCCATTCGGGAAGTGTCGTTGGAATATATGTTGAGTTTCAAATAATTGTCAATACCTAATTGCATTTTCAGTCATGGGATTTACACAACAGAATGACAATGTTTCGGCTTTTACCTGCGGAGATAACATAATATTTGTCATGGCGGTAGTGCGGATGCATTGTGCGAATTTCATACAAGTGAGAGGTTTAGCTAGCTTTAAAACCAGGTTTAATCCACCATTTTCTACATAAAATAATGCCTGTACCTAGTCAAAAAAATGGCATTTGTTATCCATTCGTTTGATGTGTTTGTGCTTTTAATTTTGCATTTGATTAGAAGTCAGTATTTTTGTGGTTTTACTTTTTGTATAGGAAATTATAAGTACATACTGATTTTAAGATAGGCAGGTAGTTTTGAGTGAACTGATTTATGATGAACAATATTTCCAAAGTTCTGTGCATCGAGACAGAAAGTTTAAGAAAGGATCTTTCTCCTTTCCATCTTTTCAATGCGAGTTGGTTTAGAAAGTCTGTAAATTGCAATACCAAAAATAATAGCTGTCAGTTTTTATTGTTTCGAATAAGGACTAATAGCTCAGTTCTTTTCAAACAAAAGCTGAAATAGGATTACGTTTTGAAACGGTTAGTGAAAAGAACTTCGTGCGAATGTGATGAGTACATCAAGGTTTGTATATGAATGGCAGAATGTCATTAAAAGAGACATCATGTAGGTGATGTATTAGAACGATGACCAGAACTAACAAATCCAGCAGTAGGGCTGCAAATGTTAATCATATTCACAGAGTTTCGAGAAGGACAAGATCGAATACCTATATCAATACATTTGTCGTTGCAACCATATGAAGCCGCAGTTCCGAAGTATTTCTTCAACTGTAGAACAACATTTCCTTTTAAATTATTTGACATTAGCATGATTAATGAATATATATCTCCCTGAAGCACATATCTGATTCTTGTCCAGATTTGGTGAAAATTTAGGTCCGATTTGGTTTGATCCGGTCCACAACATTAGTAGTAGATTTTGCATATTCGAAATTTTTTGTTTGGCCTCGAGTATCGATCACTTAAGATAATTTAATTGACGAAATGTGCATCTGGTGCATAACAAGTGGTAACGTTTATGTTATTACTGAACTAGCTTTTGATATTTAGCATTTAATAAATATATGTGTGTTTGTAAATCAGGTGAATGAATTACTTGTGAATGTTAATTATATCAGTAAACTTAAAGTGAACGAATATTTGATATCCAAAATAGCAATGTTCATTGATTTACAAACTAATTAGCAGTTCCTAGTATTTGTGGGACTGGAACTATAACGTTTTCATTCTAATATGAAACTAAGCACTATAATTGTACGAAACAGTAGTTCCAACATTTTTGTGATGGGTATAATTAAGATTAATTTATGATGTTTATCCTCAAACATAACACTTAGACTTGAATTATTATCAACTGTCATACAAGTGGGATAATTAACCAGCTGCTGTAAAAACAGTTTCATCCCATCATGTTAAGCAGAATTTTTAAAATACATATACAGTCAAACCTGCTTTATAGACAGCCTGTATTAAGTAAAAACCTGTATTATAAGACCATAGATTGTAGATCCTTTGTAAAATAAAGACCACCAGTCTTAAGAGACCACTTTTTTGTTCTCCCTTAAGTGATTTCTACAAACAGGTTTCACTGTATAAGTATTCAGGAATATAACAGTTGTTTTCCAGTCGTTTCGTTGCTTGATATAGCCGAGCTTTCGGGTTCGAAAGATTTATAGGCTTCAATTTGCTTTAGATAGCTGTATCTACGTATTCTGTGGATCCAATTATTTTCGTGGGTTACAATTTACAAATAAAATTGAGAATGGAAATGGGGAATGTGCCAAAGAGACAACAACCCGACCATAGAAAAAAACAACAGCAGAAGATCACCAACAGGTCTTCAATGTAGCGAGAAATTCCCGCACCCGGAGTCGTCCTTCAACTGGCCCCTAAACAAATATATACTAGTTCAGTGATAATGAACGCCATACTAATTTCCAAATTTTACACAAGAAACTAAAATTAAAATAATACAAGACTAACAAAGGCCAGAGGCTCCTGACTTGGGACAGGCGCAAAAATGAGGCGGGGTTAAACATGTTTGTGAGATCTCAACCCTCCCCCTTTACCTCTAGCCAATGTAGAAAAGTAAACGCATAACAATACGCACATTAAAATTCAGTTCAAGAGAAGTCCGAGTCTGATGACAGAAGATGTTACCAAAGAAAATAAACAAAATGAAAATAATACATAAATAACAGCAGACTACTAGCAGTTAACTGACATGTCAGCTCCAGACTTCAATTAAACTGACTGAAAGATTATGATTTCATCATAGGAACATCAGGCACAATCCTTCCCATTAGGGGTTTAGTATCATACCATCATAACATATATGAGAAGAACATAACCCGTGTCATGCCAACACTTGATTTTTTAATAAATGTGTTTAGTTCCGATGCAAAGACCCTATAAGTGAATCATTATTAACGCCAAAATATGCAATCTTTAATGACCTGACAACAGTATTGTAACTATATCCCTTCTTAATAAGTCTATTCAAAGGTTTTGTTAGTTTTTTAGGTGAATACTGACACCTTTGTGCTTTATAAAGAATATTTCCATAAAACATTGGATGTGAAATACCTGAACGTATAAGAAGTCTGCATGTTGAGCTATATTTACGAATGATGTCCTTATACCGATGATAAAATTTAGTAAATGTTTTGACTAGTTTGTGATATCGAAAACCCTGGTGTAATAATTTTTCAGTAATACATAAATTTCTCTCGTTAAAATCTAAAACATTGTTACATACAAGGCATGAGGAGATATGGTATTTTATTGTACTGCCAATTTCAGCATACAATCTTATAGAATATTTGGAATCGATGGAAATTAAACAGTACCCGTATCCGAACCCGTAAAATCCTTAACAAGAGGCTGTCACAACGACAGCAAACCGGATTTATTAACATTTAATTTTGTCCTGGTAATATCACAAAAACCAAAACTGATGAACGGTGAAAGTGAAAATCGTCAATATCAAATTTGACCTCCACTTTGTCATCAGTACCAATATATTAAAATTTGAAAAGCTTAGGTTGAATGGTTCATGAGTAAATGCAACAACATGAATGGAAACACCAATTTTCGATCTTTCAAGAAACATAACTCCTGAACGGTAAAAGTCAAAATCGTCATTATTTAACTTGACCTCCATTTTGTCATCAGTAACAACATATTGAAATTTGAAAAGCTTTGGAGGAATAGTTCATGAGTAAATGCACGGACAACATTTGGTTGCCGCCCGCCCGCCCGCCGTACACCCCCAAAATCAATAACCGACATTTTTGTCACAAAAATCCGGTTAAAAATGGCAGACAAAAGAATTGTAATAAATCCACAGTATTACATTTCGTATTATACAATTATGAGATTCAATATCAATTATTGAAGGTCATCACTGCTTTATCAATTTTCTAGATTTAGACGACAATTATATGCTGTGTTTTGTATACTGTTGTTTTTCGATATTTGTCACATTTTGTGTTCGACTGATGAGTTCGAATATCATTTAATCATATTTTGCCTCTAATTTAAGATACATATGAGATATGCGATCTGAATGTAAGAGCAACATGGGTGTATTAGTATTAGTATTTCAACTTTAAGTAGTGCTAGACAATTTATATTTGTTCTAACATTTCTTAATCTTTTTTATTCTAACGTCACTGATTAGTCCACTTTAAAATATATATTTTTTATTTCCATCTGACATAGGCAGTTGCTTAACCTTAACTGTATTTGACACAACTTTTAGGAAATTTTGGTCCTCAATGCTCTTCAATTTTGTTCATTGTTTGGCCTTTTTAACAATTTTTGATTGAAGCGTCACTGATGAGTCTTTTTTAGACGACACGTGTGTCTGGCGTAAATCTGAAATTCCAATCCTGGTATCTATGATGAGTTTATATATTTACAACAATTCGTCGATGCAACTGCTGGTGGAGTTTTAATTCCCAGAGGGTATCATTAGCCAAGTAGTCAGCACTTCTGTGTTGACTTGAGTGATCATTGATATGTTCATAATTGTAAATCAACTGTTAACAAAACTTTTTATTTTTGAAATACTAAGGCTTTTCAGCCTCAGGAATAGATTACTTTAGCTGTAATTGGAAAAACTTTTAGGAATTTTTGGGCCTCATTGCTCTTCAACTTCGTACTTTATTTGGCCTTTTTAACATTTTTATTCAAGCGTCACTGATTATTCTTTTGTAGACGAAACAGGCGTCTGGCGTAAATATAAAATTTCAATCCTAGTATCTATGATGATTTTTTTTTTCATAGTTCAATAGTATACTGGTATTTGAATTTGAGATAAGGGCAGTTTTATAGTTACTTTAATTTATGAGTATGTTAAATGATATTTTTTAAAAGTGTTCATGTCCATCGGATAGTAGCCATCTGACCTCCTTTCATATTTCCTTAAACAATACATGTGTTTTGCTCTGTCTTGGTGTTCCGTTTAAATATGACTAAATATCGTTTCATCGTGTTGTACTTTTTCTCGCGGCGTAGAACTTTGGTCCGTTATATCTATATTGGATATGCCATTGTCATGCTTTGTAGTTTTATGTTGTGCTTTTTCATTTCGGCAACATTTTGTGTGCGATCCGTTCTGAACACAACGACAGAATATCTTTTTAAAAACATCACGAAACTGTGTATTCAGAAAACAGAGGATTGTGAAATTAATCGGGCATGTAATTTGCAGAATTATGTAACAAATCCCGACATGTTCTAAATGAGTCGTTGAAAATCTTATCTGGTAAAGTCTGCTAATTATAACACTTGTCTGCACAATAATCTCTGTAAATACTATGGATATCATCATTAAAATAACAGCTTGGTCCATTCGTTGCAGTCTTCTAGCCTGCGATTTCAAACAGTGTGCCAATCGCCATTTCTGAATTTTCTTTGAACTTCGGAGAAGTAGCACGGTGAAAATTATAAGTAGCAAACATGGAATAAATACTAAAAATGCAATTCGCAATGTATATTCCAAATGTGATCTAACTTTCTGCGATCTTAAACAGCCATTTATTGTTTTGTTGGTCCGCTTCTGATACAAAGAAATCTGATCGAATTTAATTAGGGTAAAAAGGTCAACTTGACAACAAATACTAACCACAAAAATAATCATGCTGAATATTATTCCATATTTGAATTTACATTTCATATGGGCTTTTAACGGAAACGCAACAACAATAAAACGTTCAATTGCAAGACCCACCGTCAAGTGTAGAGATGAAACGTGTAGGATTTCCGGTAAGAACTTTTGCATGTATTCATAGATATAACACCACGTAATTGTTAAATAATCGGTTTTCTTTTCCAGACCAAAGATGTACATGTTGAATGGCCATGATACAAATCCAGTCATACTATCAACTATTGCTATAGCTATCATAATGGCATGAGTAGATTTTCGGAACTTTCCTTTGATTAATGTTATAATAAGCAGAACGTTTATCAAAATCACGAATGTGCTTATGATAGGTAAAATTTTCCCGTAGTAAATGGACAGGTTGCTGCCGAGATATTTCTCCAAAGTTAGTAAAGCTTTTGATATTTTCTCACGTTTTCCTGAAGAACCGTTGACATAGGGTGGGTCACGTGTTGGCATTATGAAATTGTGTCTATGTTTGACCGCTTTCTGACACTTCTTTTAATTCACTGAAGTGAGAAAAAAACATTGATTTTAATTACATTGACTTCACAGCTTTTGTATATGTTCCTGTCAAAATCAGTATTTTGACTATACACGTCATGACCATATACTATAGGTACACACTCATATGGTCCGGCAATTGATACGACGAAAAGTAACATTTAATATGAACTGCTTAAGTATGATTATTCGAGGTTTGATAAATTAAGAGTTTTAACACTGTAATGTTGACACCTTTATTCATATGTTGATTTAATTTTACGTATATCTGACTAATGAAATAAAGTGAATTTTATTCACAAGTTAAAATTATGGCAAAAGCATTTTTACCAGATCAACATCAATTATTTCTTGGAAAATAATTATTATATGTCGACTTTTAATCAATTATAACTTAAAGAAACATTTAAATGCTGCGTTGGTCAATACGTACACTGTATAAACCAAAGATACAACAGACATTGAATCTTTCATTTTAATTATCATTAACTTTAAGTTTTTAAATTTGTTATTAGTGAATTCAAATTTCTTTAATATTTCAAACATTTGTTTTGTCATTTAATGTGTTTTTGTTTATATTCATACTATTTTATAATAACAGAAGACGAACAATGTTATTTGGAAAATAATATTCGAAGCGCAGCACGTCTTTTTAACTGTAATTTACTGTTTGTTCCTCCAAAGAAAGTTAGAATATATTCGAATAGTATCAATATAGGTTCTTGATTTGAAAACTGCCTGAATTAATCTTATTATCTGCCTCTTACCAAGTTATTATACGTGAACGATAGGCTAATGTTTTCCACCATTAAAAAATCCTATTTTGTTTCAAGCAATGAAACGTTCATCTTGAGTTATGTTATCAATAATATTTACCTTTGATAGTTATTTACTATTAAGTCGAATATACCTTTTGCTAATGTAGCTACACATGTTTTTACGTATTTATGCATCAATGATCTTCAAATGTTTTAGAATGAGTGTTCTTCAGTCTGTCAAGACAATATTATGTAGCAAAAAAGAAGTTACATTTAGGAAATATTAACTAAAACAATTTGAAAATGAAATAAAAGCAAAAGCCATAAAGTCCTCAACTCTTTGCAGATTGTTGTACGAGACTTAATCTTTACAAATTGGGGAGATTTTCAATCATTTGAAAATTATTTATTGAAGAGACCTCCTCGGTTGCCGAATGGTCTGAGTAATTCTCCTACAACAATCATATACCTGTCTTCACTTAGGATGTGAGTTTGAACCCCGAATTAAGCAGGTGAGCGATCTCAATTTACTAAGATTGGTGGTTTTGTCTGATGGTCACTCACCTGGTTCTCCTCAGTCATTTCGGATTCCTCCACCAATAATGCTAAAAGTTGAGTTAAAGCGCAAACAATAAATCATATTGGTAAATTATCAAAATGAAATAAACAGTCAATAAAAATGGCACTGTAACATACACATGATGAATTATAAATTAAAAACATGAAAAAGAGGATATTCGAAAAACATTTTTACGATGACCATATAAATGTTACTACACCAGAAACCTTCTTTGGTTTATTATAACGAATAAAACTTACATAAAAATGAAATTAGAGATCCTGACTGATCCTGATTGTTTTTCATGACATGATGTTTTTTCCAGCTTGTCTCATTATTATAAACAAGTAGTTTACGTCAAAACATTATGTCAGAATAAATAAATAAAAAACATTCAACTGAAACATAAAGGCATAAGGGAAAAAATTCAAAACTGTAATCAATTTTCGAAATGTTAATGATTTCTAGTCAAATATTTGTATTCTTCAATAATGAACGTGTAAACAGAATCTTTTCGTCCAGGGAAAACGCATATTCAGATTAAGAGGTGTAGGGTGTTTAATATTTATATATGTATAATTGAAAAGTTCAAACGAACAAGAAAAACAAACCGCGGGTTCGATCCATCGCTGAGTTGACTCAAAAACATTAAAGCTTGTATGTGCTACGTCTCCACTAAGCCAAAAGACTAAATGAAAAGACAGAACAAATCGGAGTACGAATTGTGGGACCGGTTATATAAAGAAAAACATTTTTTTCCTTTATAATTAAAATTTTGAAAAATCGGAAAATGATCCAACATGGGAATTTTTATTACAAGAAAAATATATTGTTGTTAAATCAAAGATAACAAGCTAGATTGCTTTACAATTTTGTTTAGAAAATATAGGAATTTATGAATATTTGTATAAAACATATTTTTTCAAGTTCAAATTATAAACATCAACATTGATCCAGATAATTAAGCTACCTATAGATTTTTGTATAACTTTGTATTTCTTTGATTTGTTAGCTTGTATTTCACTCTATACATGTCTTATCGATATCAATGTATATATGGTATTTCTTATTTAGTGTTTGGTTTGAGCTCATGCCACTTTGAAAGATTACAGGGGAATATGATAAATCAAAGTTGTTTATAATTATTTCGTGTAGATTTTCAACAGAGCATCAGATGTATTCTCTGTCACACTATAATTATTTCGCATATATTTTCAACAGAGCATCAGATGTATTCTCTGTCACACTATAATTATTTTGTTTTCAAAATATCAGCCTTCATAATTATTGAGTGTTTTTGTGTTAGGTTTCAACTTAGACATACGAATTATGAATCTTTTAAGTAAAAATATCAGAATTTAGTCGATGACGATGTTTTGTGTTTCACTAAGATTATACATCTGCCAACCCATGAATACTCTAAATATGCTCATATGTTATTTTTGGTTCATATTACATGTTTCTCCAAAATAGAAAGAAATAATGGTTTTCAAGAAATGTTTTCTTGTCTTATTATTAAATCGTGATATATACTGACAGAAGATATTGTGTCCTTGGTTGTTTACCTCGCCCCTAATTGTGTATGAGTTGGTTTTATTAATCATTTAACTATTTTGGGTTATTTTTCTTTTCACAATAGTACAATTTGTTTTTAAATTGATGGTAATAAAACGTTACTTTCGAAATCAAATAAAGCAAATATGACCTGTAGTGATTGATATACAGCACTCTTAGAGAGCTTTTCGGAATTATTCAATCCAACTGATTTAAGAAAACGAAATATGTAGAGAGTTAATATTGGAGATGTGTAATAGTTGATAATTTTGCTCTCTATCTAGGTTATATCTAGAAGGACGATCTTCGTTTTCTTAACCTTGAAAAAAATGAAAGGAAGTATAATATGTATACTAATCTGGTTTTAAAAGCAAATCAAACATCGGGTTTACTAATTGTACATGTATATTGTTATAAAATTTACAGTTACTTACTTTTCAATGCTAGTCTGTACTTTTTACAAGATAGTTTATGCATGACCTATTATATTCCCGTTGTCTATACATCATACCATCCTGTATCACGATTCAAAATAAGAACAAATACAGATTTAGTCAGCTGAATGAATAGGGAATAATAAATGATGAAATGTAATTATCAACACTAAATAATCTAATCAAAACAAGTCAAATATTTATATCATTTTGTATTCACGAACATTTCATAGTTTCAAGGGACACATTTTAAATTTGTTTGTATCTAATATTATTGAATACGTAAACAATTATATCACTAAATTCAATCATGTTATACGGTTCAAAATCACACCTCGTATGTGATAATAACACTAAAAAAATCAACGCTTACAATAACGTTTGTGGTAATTGACTGTCTAGTCATGACAATTAAAACACTCAGCTTTGAAAACTGTTGAATTATTTAAGGTTGTTTTTAAATGAAAAAAGTAAGCTCCTAGGAAATTCAAATCGAAAAGTCGCAATCAAAGATCAAACACTTCAAATGAATGGAGAACATCTGTCATGTATAAAATGGCGGATCAAACCTAGTTTTAAAGCTAGCTTAACCTCTATATTTTAATGAAAGTGGCATAGAATTCAATTTATATTGACAACAATATGTGAGCAAAACAAAAACATAAGAGGTAAAACTGTTAAACATTGGCAAAAGTGTCATAGCCTGTCCAAAACGACCTGATTTAAGCTATTATCATTAATCGAGAGAAAAAACCGTGCGCCCAGCAGCTACCACCGACAACCACTCGACAACAGGTTTTGTCTTGGGACAGACTTTTAAATAATTTAAAGGGTGTAGTATGCAATTTATTCCTAAACCCATTCCCAAAACATATAGATCATAAACATAAAAGATCTTTGTTGTCGACGTATGCACTCTATGTTTCCCGTCCAATAATGGAGGGAGATTTACCCATTTTCGGTGACTATTTCTGTTTCGTGGAAAATCAAAATCAAAACTATTTGTGACGTCATAAATGAAACGAGGAACGTAAATTTTCAACAAAAGGGCTTATTTCCTATCTAGTCACTGTATTAGCTATGATTCATTGTGATATTGGTCAATGAATCCCAATTTGAAATTTAAGCTGAAAAAGGGGACCATTTTAGGACCTTATCGAACCTATTCCTTTGAAACGGATGACATAAACATTCTGCGCACATGTATTCATTTATGACGTAATAAATATAACTATGCGAAAATTCACCTTCAACTTAATAGACAAGGCAATATACCAGTGACTATATATAACAACTTGATATATAGTCAATGCAATTATACTGCGCAAATAACACAATTGCAGGATATATACAGATAGAATGTCCTGGATTTGCTTTTATATTTTAGTTTGAAAACAATTTAATGTTAAATTCTTCTTTAGCATGATGTAACGTTACTGTTTTATCAACCCCTTTAATTCTTTTTTTTTAAATTCTTCCTCGCATTGCATGTATTACATATTGTCGCATGTACAAATATATTTCTTCGGTAGATACTAGTAATTGGAATCCCTAAATGTAACAGTTTCGTTTTGTGCTTTGTTATTCTATTTCCCGTGGCGTATCCTATTCTGTAACCCATTTAAGTCAATAGAAACTAATCAACATCATGATATTGAACTTTTGTTATGTTATACTTTTAAGATGGAACGTGTATCTAATAAGATCTAATAAAACTATTATAGCTTCAAGTCGTGATGCGAAACAAGATTCATTTTAATTTTCCACTCAAATATAGATAATTGTCCAAACGTTGAATCAATCACAGCAAGCAAGTCGTCAAGTTTCATGTAAATCAAGCGTCAGCCAACCCACGAAGTCTTTCATAATGCTTATAAACAGGATGATCTGTTTTATTTTCACAAGAAATAGGGATGATGTCAAATCTTTTACTTCGTATGATTCTATTGGCAGCAATTATATGTGTAGTATCTTCAGTGTTAACCATGGAAAAGAAAGATTGGAAAAACGCTCCACTGGAAATGTTTGCTTGCCAAGTTAATGGAAAGTGGTATCGACTTCCGGAAAGGTTTGTGTCCATGGTTCTCCAAATTCCAAACTGTCGACGAGTTTACGCACCAATTGATTACGAATTCTAAATGGCGTCAAGAACTGTATCATATTATCAACAGCTAATCAAGAATTAAAATACATTAACTGCTTTGTGACTTTTTTTACAATGTGACTGTCATGAGTTGAAGCAAAGTGTACCACTGACAATGCGTTATTTGAATGATTGACTCTAACAAGACATGCATGCTTTTCTGAGGGGCTGTGTAGTTGTTTCTTTCGAAGAAAATAAAATAAACCCGATAAATTGTTTTACTTGTAAAATGGACTCAATACAAGTCATTTCATTAAAGGTAAGAAAAAAAACCAGTTAACATATTCATCCAATTAGACTCTATCCATAGATAGCAATATGTTTACTATAGATCAACGATCCTACCAAAAAATGGCCTAGAATTTGTAAACGTAATTTACTCTTAGTATATCCGTTCCAAAAACATTCGAGCACCTATCAAATTTGTTCGAACCTTTTGAAAAATAATTCTATTAAATTAATTAAACTTTTTGGTTCACCAAATAAACGCGGATTTTCAACAATTCTCTTAGTGCTGCACCTCAAAATAAGATGACAATATTATCACGCGAAACATTCGTGTAATTAAATAAGCAAACAATCTTACAAGAAGAACTTCAAGTTACCGATACACTTAGTGATTTCAGGTGCTCCTCGTGGTAAGGATTTCTTGCATGCGTAACTAGCAATTTTTTGTTGTTGAGGGGACTTCAGATATGTAAAGGTTATGTCATAAAGATAAATTTACCATCTGGACGCTAAGCATAATATACTCAGTCGTCCTACTTACCTAAAGTAAAAATTATTGAGGTTACGTTTATCATATTTTAAAATTCATAACTGATATAGCAGACATTTTACTTTTATTAAGTTTTCAAAACAATGTCTTTAAAAAAGTACTGGGTTGCTCTATATATATTGTTAAATTGATTTTTTTTTCTATTATACAATATTGAAAGTATTTTTTAACTAACGCATATATCTCCCTCAAGTAAAGTTCTGATTCTTTGAAAATAATTGGTTTTACTTTATGTCTTTTTGATTTGAGGTGTAATACCACCAAATCATGGTACGTCACCGCCGGTTGTATACGAAAATAGGTCGAAAATATTCCCTTGAATTTGACACAGGTAAGATAAGAGGAGACATTTGATTTGATTGGTTAACTTCCAGTGATTGTTATTTTATTGTTTGCCTTGAAATATTATGTGAATTTTTTCTATAGTACTGGACAGGATAAAACTTTACTCATACCAAGTATTTCTTTATTTGAGTAGAGATAACTACTGCACATTTTTTTGAAAAGTGCAAATTTAACAAATACTAATAGGGGGAAATCAATGGTGATCAGCTTCTCAAACATTTTGTACATTATGTTTTAGATTGTCACACATTTTGGCTGCGAACATCTATGTAGACATTAGTTGTGTGAATTATCTCTGATGCAGAAAAATAGGACTTTGAATATTAATACCATGATACATTACTACCCATAGAATATTGTAATCGAGTTTTAAAAACTTTGCATTCTTCCAATAGTGTCGACTATGTTAGTTGCTTCTTCATATTAGTTCACAATGAAAAGATTACGTTTGATGTATGCTCATTTTGGGATAAGAGGTGTACATCAGGATCTGATGCACTAACCTAAGTCGGTGATTATATCTGTATTTATGTCGTGTACATGTACAAAGTAAAATAACAAACAAAAAAAACCGAACTCCTCGGAAAATCTGATAACAATGGTGGATTAAACCTGATTTTCCAACTAACTAAATCTTTCATTTGTATGACGAATGTAGGACAAAAGGTCACAGGGCATAAAGCAAAATAACAAAAATACCAAAATTCAAAACGGAAATTCGCCATCAAACGGCAAAACCAAAAGCTTAATCACTTCAAAAGAATGGACAACTGCCACATTTTTGATCCGCTAAGGCATCCTCTTATGTAGAAAATGTGGGACCAAGAATTATTTTTACTATCTATTTCATAGAGAAAAAGAAAATAACTGATATAACTCATTATTTCAAATGCCTATTTGATGTTCACAACAAATCTTTTCCATTTAAACAAATAATCTTTAAATTTGTAGATGAAACGCGCGTCTGGCGCAAATACAAAATTTCAATCCTGGGGTGGTGTTCTCGAAGCTATCTTAGGACTAGGACGTGTCCTAAGTCCATCTTATGACAGGTATTTATCCTAAGTCGTGTTCTCGAATCTCTCTTAATTTACAATATATCTCAGTTTTCGTCCTAACTTTAGGACACCTAATTATGTGTCTTAGGATCATCCTATCTTCATCCTAACATAATAAAGTTTGGATTTCGCTTTCTGTTCACTTTTTTTAACTGAAGATTAACATGAAATGAAACGCACCATCGGTTTTGACTAGTATATAAAGAAATAATGCATGATTTTAAACTTTGAACTTGGTTTTTACGATAACACTACCAATTCAATTCTCATTTCAAAATAAGTTGTTTTCCAGTTTAAATTACAATCCTTTTGGGTATAATTTTAGTATTACATTTAAAATCATGGATTTAATTCTTTAATTGTAATTATAAAATTCATAAACAATTTTATTAATTGGTTAAGTCATTATTAAATGTTTTATCAAAAAATAAATTTGACGATTTAAAATTTCGACTTAGGATATGTTTATGACGTCCTAACATAAGATACGTCTGAGACAGCTTCGAGACACAACTTAAGAGTGACCTAAGTCCATCCTAAAATTGGTCTTATCTATGACTTAGGACGAATCTTAGGATACTTTCGAGAACACCACCCCTGGTATCTATGTTAAGTTTATTGCCTATTCATCAAGGTGTAAACTTTTAGAACTATTTTCCGTATGGTTGTAGTTTAAAGATTTGGTTGGCTTCCTTGTTTTGTTTATAAAAACAAGCAAAAACAAACAATGTCGACCAAACTTTTATACATTTTTTGTTTAGGGGCCAGCTGGAGTACGCCTCCGGGTGCGGGATTTTCTCGCTGCATTTAAGACCCATTGGTGACCTAAGGTTGTAATCTGCTTTTTGGTCCAGTTGTTGTCTCTTTGACACGTTCCGCCTTTTAATTCTATGATCAGTAGCAACTGCAACGGTTGGGGTGGCTGAAAGAAAGCCAATTGTAAAAACAAAAGATTGAATTTATTGTGTAATTCATGATGACACGCTTTCTTGTCTTGGGCAAACAAATAGTCTATTTGATCTATCATACTTGAGTTTGCATTACATGATATCATATATGCAACTTTTTGTCATAATTCATATTTGAATATAAATTGTAGAAGGGTTTGATTTATGTTATTCCTTATAACGACTTTGTAACTTTGCACCAGTGGACTATAAGGCTCATTTTGCTCAATATGTCATATTACATACGCTGAATAATGTCAACTAGATAGGCAAAAATAAACAAACAAATAAATCAGAAAATATTATAAAAGGAAACATAACCCGCCAAATGAAAAAAAAGTAATAAAATAACGAACCCAAAATGAAGTTTTTGCATAAAACCTTTTTAAAAAAAAATAGGAAGAAAGAAAAATCAAAGTTATACTTCTAGTGATTATCTTTTTCTTTGCAAAAAGCGTCCCAATTTTTACTTGTACAATAATATATGTGCAAGTAATAACTTGTATGATGGCATCGTACAAATAATTACTTGCACACATTTTTCCAATTGGTAAACGTAATGTCCATCAAATTCAACAATAAAGTTTACTTAATGTCAACCATGTACAACAACTTTCTTCAAACATTCTTTGTTTTTGAATTTAATTCTCTTTTGGCAACAATCTTCGAAATTTTGGGTCAAATAATCCCGCTTTTACTTCGTACTTTAATCTGCAGTTTCATTTTTTGTTTTGTTTCGAGCGTCTCTGGTGGGTCGTTCAAGAGAAAAAAAGTACGAGTCTGGCTCACTTATTCTAAATCATTGTATCTATGTTGAAATTATTTAATGTCAGATAGATTTAAAACCTTTCTTACAGTGAGTTGACTATGGGTGTTATCGTTTACCTGTAGCTATTGTTCAACCAGATTGAAACATTGACAATACAATAGGGACATTTAAATTGACCAGTTGGTTTGGTAGATTTAAATCTACCTTGATGTTACCTGTACAGTTTTTTATTCACCTAACCAAAATTTTCAGCATGCTTTTTTCCTGAAGTATTTTTTATCCTATTACTTCACCTGTTTAATTGTTACTGTTGTAGTATAACTGAGATAGTTTTTTTAAAACTTATAATTTTTTTTATATGGCATCAAGGCTTCAATTTTTATCTTTGTTGAATAACATAATATGCATTCAATTTAAATTAGTTTATATGGTATGAATAATGCTAGAATATGACTACTTATATTTGATAACTAGACACAAACTTATTTCATGATCTTACATTAACTAAACACTGTGAATTTGATAAAAAAAAATCCTTTTCTCATGTTTTTTTTATTAGAGAATCCTAAAACAGGTAAAGACATTAACATTGTTATTAGCCTTTTTGTTATGGGAATGGATGTTTTCCCTGAAATAATTAATCATTCAAATGCCAAAAAACACAACATTTAGACAGAAAAAGAGATTTTTTTTACTGTCATTCAAAATTTTAGAAGAAGGCAAGCCAGATCATGACTATATGTTTTCATAAAGGAATTTAATTGCATGTCATATAATTCACTACATTTCCTTCTTAATGTTTTCATAGTCAAATACTATGAGTGCTTAGATTTATTGTATATTGTTGAAAAAAACTTTTTTAATATCTCTTTTTAGAGGGAAATAACTCAAAATTATTTGTTTTTGACATGTTCCTTGTACAAATTTTTAATGTATATTCATATTGAAATATCAAAATCATATTTGAATGAACTATTTTATTTACTCTACATATTTTATATCTCATCCAGTATTCCATTTTCTTTATCTGAAATAATTCATAACATTTTTCTAATTTTATAAACATGATGAAAGTTTTCGAATATTTGTTCATGCTTTTGACTACATGTATACATATATAACTAAATTTTCTCTCTATATCAATATTCTGTTAAATTTCCCATGATATATATATCCCCAAAAACAGGTACAGAATTTTGCAATATTTGATTATTTCCATTATCACATTTAAAATCAGTATCCTCACTTTACAAATATTTTTGGATAAGTTTATTCATATATTTTCACTATATCACTTGATTTTATTTTATCCACATTATTGAGTGTTTATTTCATTTACATGTATATATTCCAATTAAACAATATTAGATGCAGAACTTTATAATGATTATTTCCAATTTCACATTCACATTATCCCAACATTAGGAATATTTTGGAATATTTTACTTTTTCATTTCACTTTATCACTACATTAGACTATATCCACTTTATGAATTTAACATTTTGTTTCATTTCCATGATAATTCCCATGATATATATTCCATTTAAACAGGTGAATCACTCTTATAATATATCCAAAAATTTATAATGAATGTGTTGAAATTATTTCTCCTTCTTGCATTCAAATTTGATTTTTTTTATAACCTTTTAGATAACTTATTCCATATTTTGCAAATTGAATTTCCTTCAGTAAACACAGTATTTTTTCCACAAAAATCCTCTTATAATAAATTACAAAGAAAAACACTGCAAATATCCTAATCCAAAATGAAAATCTTGAAGGGACATTACAAAGAAATGCACAACACATAATCCATCTGAAAATTGAAACTGAAATCACCTGGATAGCTCTTTCATGTGTCACTGACAAATGGACAATACTATGTATGAGGGCTACAAATTTAAAGAATCATTTATTATTTAAAAACAGTTTTAATTTTCATACATATTAATATGCAGTTAACAAAATATTTTACTGATTCAGATTTTATGGTAAATTTTAGAAATATTATCAATACTGGGGATTTAAAACAATGAAAACCACAAATAGTTCTACCCTTTCAATTTTTTGATAGAATAATCCTTGGTCAAGACAAATTTCAGGAAAAAAGCATGCTGAAATTTTGGGTTAGGTGAATAAAAATTTTACAAGTAGCATCAAGGTAGATTTAAATCTTACAAAACCAACTGCTCAATTTAAATGTCCCTATTGTATTGTCAATGTTTAAATCTGGTTGAACAATAGCTACAGGTAAACGGTAACACTCATAGTCAACTCACTGTAGTTGTTGTAAAAATGATTTATTGACAATTTGCACATGTTTCCTTACAGCCTAATAATTGTCAATATTATAGACAGGACTTGATACTAAAAAAAATATGTATTGTCTTCACTTATCATTGCAACAACTACCCCTTCGTGTATTCCATGTCAATTTATCAATGAAATGCACGAGACATTATAATTCTTTTATTTCATATAACCGACCAAAAAATATTTTGTTAAGACAAATTGCCGATAAAAAGACTACATTTTCTTTGTTAAAACTTATCAATAGATCCTAATAGCACGAATATCAGCTTTTATGCTGCACTCGTTCTATTTGAGCACTCAAAATGCGTTGACATTATATGTCATATACAGTCACTGACCTGATATCACTTTTCCTCATGAATATTTAAATAGAAATTGCATTATTATACTTAATTATTCATACGACCTATTCAACCTGTTCTTGTTTCCAATGTATACAACGACTTAAACTTATTTCTTTTGCAATTTTTAGGGGAAAAAGCATATTTTCACTTGTTAATACTTTTGGTTTGCAAACTAAAAATCATTATGTTTTATGCTTATTGTTGATATTTTAGTTCATTCTCAAACAAATTCGTTCACCATCGATTGCGGTTTTCAACAGGTAATGTACATTTCATTGTGTTTTATATTTCTCCGCTTGCATGGTATGAGGCCTTTTTATAAAAGGGGGAAGTTACCCAATATTTAAATCAAATAATAACATTCACACATTAAACCATAATTGAAAATGTTTTTAGATTGCAGTATAAAGACAATAATAGTGCATTGGCTTGACATATCAACGATATAAGGATTCGTCCCAGAAACGTCAATTCTTTGTTATTGTCTATGTCCTAGTGGGCGTGCTTGATATTCTTGCTGATAAAGTCATGATCAGTAGCAAAAACAAAAATGCCATTTTTATTCTATATAGTTATTCGTCACAAATTCCTCAATTGAAGAATTAATCCAGATGGCCTGTCATTATCTCGAGCTTATAAAACAGTATTATACTAGACAGTTCAAATGATACATTTCTAAAATGTCATATGTCAAATGAAGATATATTTAATATAGCAAATTCTCTTATTGCTATCATTACAAATAACTGGGTTGCGTAATATTATACAATTACTGTCTTTTGATGAGGTAAATATGTAGTTTAATTGACTTTTGAAGACTGATATTCACTGCATGAGGCCAACGGACGAAGTGAATATCAGTTTATTAAAAGTCAATGAAACCACATATTTATCAAAACAAAAGACAGTAATTGTTGTTATCCATATTCAGAGAGAAATGTATGTGTTCCAGACCATATGAGTATTTGGACCGTACGCGTAGGGTCCGGACCGTATACGTATACTCGTACGGTCCAGTACGAGCAGACCATACATGTTTTAAGATTATATTGGTTAAATTTAAACAAACATTTATCAAAATCTTTTTTTAAGTTCTACAAATTGTTATTATTTCAATTAGATGAATGAAGTGAATAGCAAACAATTGAAATTAAATATTTTGTTTAATCAAATGTCTGAATCCTATTTTTGTACTCTCGACCAATGTGACACTTGCTACCACAACGAAGGTAATATTGTTTTTCCTTGACATGTTTTGTTCATGTACGTTCCTTTACATTTGCATTTTTTTTGTAAAGTTCCAAAATATTCTAAAAACATCGTTTTCCCACTTTATGTTTACTTCCGATAACTTTATTTCAGTGAGCATAATTCAATTAATGTATTAGTATTACTGACATGCTACATACAGGAGAATAACATATTAAATTATCGTGACTTTTTGAAATAGTTAAAATATTAATTTTCAATTATACAATCGAAATTTTTATATCAATTGGAGATTTAAGTTATGTTGATCTGTAATATACATTTGTATCTAATAAACTTTACCAACTTCTTACTATTAGTCCGACCGTACGCGTCCGACCGTATGCGTATGTTTAAAAAAAGTACGCATATATACGGTCCAGACCGTACGCGTACGGTCCAAATACTCATATGGTCTTGAACATATGTAATGGCAATTATTTACCAAAACCAATTATGTATCAAACGTGTTTTACCAAAATTATGCACGTAAAAGCACGCGACGTTTTGCGCGAAGAATATACTTTTTCCACAGGTGAATATGCTTAATTATTCAAAATCTTATTCATATAGAAAAACCTACTAAAATTTTGTCAATATGGAATAATTATCTATATAACTAATCTAGCATATCAAATTTACGTCATTAATAATAACCTATTTCATGCTGTTATATTATCTAGCTAGCATAAATAGTTTCGTCTGTCTAGATCTAATAGTGGCTTTGCTGACTATGTGTTCAGTTGTCAAAACCTAAAAAGAAGAAGAAGAAGAAGAAGAAGAAGAAGAAGAAGAAGAAGAAGAAGAAGAAGAAGAAGAAGAAGAAGAAGAAGAAGAAGAAGAAGAAGAAGAAGAAGAAGAAGAAGATATATATATATATATATATATATATATATATATACAACTCGTCTAAACATCAACCCAACAATGTTAGATCTGTAAATTTGCTTTCGCAAATTTTTGGTTCCTCGAGGGAAGAACCAAAAATTTGCGAAAGCAAATTTACAGATCTAACATTGTTGGGTTGATGTTTAGACGAGTTGTATATACATTATGTACACAGCCATGTATCACCATCATTGATGGCGATCCGATGGATACATCTGTTGTAGGGTTGTCACTGACTCAGACGTACTTTATATATATATATATATATATATATATATATATATATATATAACTCGTCTAAACATCAACCCAACAATGTTAGATCTGTAAATTTGCTTTCGCAAATTTTTGGTTCTTCCCTCGCCGGGATTCGAACCCATGCTACTGTGATATCGTGACACCAAATCGCCTGCACTGCAGCCGTCCCGCTAGACCACACGACCACCTGGGCTCTTAAAAATAGAGCTTTCGCTGGCCGTGTGTTACCTTTCCACGTCAGTTTTAATCTAGTATATATATATATTCATTAAATAGAATAGTAGAATAAGTAAAAAGTTAACAGTTCCATTCTATCCATTCTATCGATTTCATCCTTCCATTACGCCTATATATATATATATACCATCTTTGAAAAATTGTATGTAAATGTCATAAATAGTAGTAGTAGTAGTAGTATACAGCAGTAGTATACCGCTGTTCAAAAGTCATAAATCGATAGAGAAAAATGCCATGGATACACCAAAAAAGAAATTATATTTTACCATTTTATATACTGGATATAAAATCTATAGAAGATTCTGATTACATACATATGCCCATATATGACACAAACAGTAAGCTTGATATTGCAAGAAAGCAATGAAAAGGGGATGGTAAAATTCATAAGGGCAAATTTTAGTATTTTTTCCTAACTGTTTATTACTACCTTATGTGATTACAAATCCGGTAAAATGTCTAATTCGGTAGGTCACATTTATGAAAGGGAAGGGGGTTGTAGTTACGACGTAAGGAACATATCCGATATCATTTGTGAAACGGTTATTCCATAACGGTCAACCAACTCGTGATGGCGTCCGTAAAATTTACGAAGGGATGATTTCAACTTCACCATTTGGAACTCTTGGTTTAATAGCTTCCTTGTGAGCAGTAACCCTCTATCAAGAAAATCATGATAGGAAATGCAAGCACGGAATATTGTATCAATTGGGGATATATACCCCGTATGCAGGTACTGCTGGAATGTTGCTACTTAGAAATGGAAAGTTCACAATTGGAAAGCTGAAATCATCTCTTTTAGTTGTAAAGTTTTGTTTTCAACCGACCCTCATTGTCAATTTCTAGATGTAAGTCAAGATATGAAGCCGACTTAAACTGTATCTGTAGTATCCTTTATTTTCCAATTCGATGGATAGATGCGTTCCACATAGTCACCAAATTTTGAATTGTTTAGTGAAAGAACGTCATCTATAATAGCGGAAAGTAGAGTTAAAGGATATGCTAAGAAGTTCCTGCATGAAGTCAGCCTCATAATAATAAAGAAACAAGTCGGCAAGTAGAGGGTACAGTTTGTTCCCATTGGGATGCCGACAGTCTGTTGAAAAACACGTCCTCCGATGACATATATATAAGATATAAAGATGACAACTGCCATTTTCCTGACTTGGTACAGGACATTTGAAAAACAAAAATGAACCTTGTTTTGTGGCTAGCCAAACCTCGCGCTTTTATGGCAATAATAAATATTACTCTAAAAGGACAACATTACATGACAGGACGGGACTACCGTACAAATAAATGCAAGATCATTCAGGACAGACAAATACACAAATAAACAATACTAGTACAATAATACATGTTGGCATGCTTATAGTTATCAAAGGTACTAGTTGATGATTAATACGCTAGACTCGCGTTTCATCTACAGTACTTAAGACCCATAAGTGACGATCAGATCAAAATAGTCAGAAAGCCAAACAAGTATAAAGTTGAAGAGCATTGATGACCAAAGATTTTTCAAATAGGAAAGTTATTGTGTAATAAAATTCATTTTTAGACAGATGAGTGCTATTTTAGCCTTCAAAGATGGTTTATAAGTGCATCAAGATTATTTTTTACATGTTTTATGGGCTGTTTTCTGTTTGACAATCCGTATTTTCATAGCTAGACCGGCCATCGGTCCAGAAATTAATGTACTGTTTACACACTCTTTTTCTACACGAAGTTTTTGACGCAATTTTACAAAAAAATGAGACAAAGACATATGATTTTCATTGGATTTGCTGAATGATATATGTACACAGTTTCAGAAAAGGTACTACTTCAAGCGATTGAAATTCTACTTTTAGCCAAATTTTGGGGAAATATGTGACATCTTCCCCCCCCCCCCCCCCCTTTTTGAAATATTTATAACAAATAAATGCATAATTGTTGCCATGGAATACACCAAAAATATTTATTTTAACATTTTATATACTGGATATAAAACTATAGAAGATTCTAAATTACATAAATAATGCCCATATATGACACAAACAGTAAAGCTGATATATGCAAGAAAGCAATGAAAAGGGATGGTAAAATTCATAAGGGCAAATTTTAGTATTTTTTCCTAACTGTTTATTATAACCAATGATTACAAATCCGGTAAAATGTCTAATCGTAGGTCACATTTATGAAATGGAAGGGGGTTGTAGTAAACGACGTAAGGAAACATATCCGATATCATTTGTGAAACGGTTATTCCATAACGGTCAACCATCTCGTGATGGCGTCCGTAAAATTTTACGAAGGGATGATTCAACTTCACCATTTGGAACTCTATGGTTTAATAGCTTCCTTGTGACAGTAACCCTCTATCAAGAAAATTCATGATAGTAAATGCAAGCACGGAAATTTGTATCAATTGGGAATATATACCCGTATGCAGTACTGCTGGAATGTGCTACTTAGAAATGGAAAGTTCACAATTGGAAAGCTGAAATCATCTCTTTTGTTGTAAGTGTTTGTTTTCCAACCGCCTCATTGTCAATTTCTAGATGTAATCAAGATATGAAGCCGACTTAACTGTATCTGTAGTATCCTTTATCTCCAATTCGATGGATAGATGCGTTCCAACATAGTTCACCAAATTTTGAATTGTTAGTGAAAGAACGTCATCTATATAGCGGAAAGTAGAGTTAAAGGATATGCTAAATTCCTGCATGAAGTAGCCTCATAATAATAAAGAAACAAGTCGGCAAGTAGAGGGTACAGTTTGTTCCCATAGGGAAGCCGACATGTCTGTTGAAAAACACGTCCTCCGATGACATATATAATAAGATATAAGATGACAACTGCCATTTCCTGATTGGTACAGGACATTTGAAAAACAAAAATGAACTTGTTTTGTGGCTAGCCAACTCGCGCTTTATTGGCAATAATAAATATTACTCTAAAAGGGACAACATACATGACAGGACGGACTACCGTACAAATAAATGCAAGATCATTCAGGACAGGACAAAATAACAAATAAAACAATACTATACAATAATACATTGGCATGCTTAATAGTTATCAAAGGTACAGGTTGAGATATTAAATACGCTAGACTCGCGGTTTCATCTACAGTACTTAAGACCCATAAGTGACGATCAGATCAATAGTCAGAAACCCAAACAAGTATAAAGTTGAAGAGCATTGATGACCAAAGATTTTTCAAATAGGAAAGTTATTGTGTAATAAAATTCATTTTTAGACAGATGAGTGCTATTTTAGCCTTCAAAGATGGTTTATAAGTGCATCAAGATTATTTTTTACATGTTTTATGGGCTGTTTTCTGTTTGACAATCCGTATTTTCATAGCTAGACCGGCCATCGGTCCAGAAATTAATGTACTGTTTACACACTCTTTTTCTACACGAAGTTTTTGACGCAATTTTACAAAAAAATGAGACGAAAGACATATGATTTTCATTGGATTTGCTGAATGATATATGTACACAGTTTCAGAAAAGGTACTACTTCAAGCGATTGAAATTCTACTTTTAGCCAAATTTTGGGGAAATATGTGACATTTCCCCCCCCCCCCCCCCCTCCTTTTTGCAATATTTTATAACAAATAAATGCAGATTGTTGCCATGGATACACCAAAAAGAAATTTATATTTTACCATTTTATATACTGGATATAAAATCTATAGAAGATTCTGATTACATACATATGCCCATATATGACACAAACAGTAAGCTTGATATTGCAAGAAAGCAATGAAAAGGGGATGGTAAAATTCATAAGGGCAAATTTTAGTATTTTTTCCTAACTGTTTATTACTACCTTATGTGATTACAAATCCGGTAAATAGTCTAATTCGGTAGGTCACATTTATGAAAGGGAAGGGGGTTGTAGTTACGACGTAAGGAACATATCCGATATCATTTGTGAAACGGTTATTCCATAACGGTCAACCAACTCGTGATGGCGTCCGTAAAATTTACGAAGGGATGATTTCAACTTCACCATTTGGAACTCTTGGTTTAATAGCTTCCTTGTGAGCAGTAACCCTCTATCAAGAAAATCATGATAGGAAATGCAAGCACGGGAATATTGTATCAATTGGGAGATATATACCCCGTATGCAGGTACTGCTGGAATGTTGCTACTTAGAAATGGAAAGTTCACAATTGGAAAGCTGAAATCATCTCTTTTGTTGTAAAGTTTTGTTTTCAACCGACCCTCATTGTCAATTTCTAGATGTAAGTCAAGATATGAAGCCGACTTAACTGTATCTGTAGTATCCTTTATCTCCAATTCGATGGGATAGATGCGTTCCACATAGTCACCAAATTTTGAATTGTTTAGTGAAAGAACGTCATCTATATAGCGGAAAGTAGAGTTAAAGGATATTGCTAAGAAGTTCCTGCATGAAGTCAGCCTCATAATAATAAAGAAACAAGTCGGCAAGTAGAGGGGTACAGTTTGTTCCCATTGGGATGCCGACAGTCTGTTGAAAAACACGTCCTCCGATGACATATATATAAGATATAAGATGACAACTGCCATTTTCCTGACTTGGTACAGGACATTTGAAAAACAAAAATGAACCTTGTTTTGTGGCTAGCCAAACCTCGCGCTTTTATGGCAATAATAAATATTACTCTAAAAGGACAACATTACATGACAGGACGGGACTACCGTACAAATAAATGCAAGATCATTCAGGACAGACAAATACACAAATAAACAATACTAGTACAATAATACATGTTGGCATGCTTATAGTTATCAAAGGTACTAGGTTGATGATTTAATACGCTAGACTCGCGTTTCATCTACAGTACTTAAGACCCATAAGTGACGATCAGATCAAAATAGTCAGAAAGCCAAACAAGTATAAAGTTGAAGAGCATTGATGACCAAAATTTTCCAAAAGAACATATTGTGTAATAAAATCATTTTTAACAGATGAGTGCTATTTTAGCCTTCAAGATGTTTTTAGTGCATCACGAATTTTACATGTTTATGGCTGTTTCTGTTTGACAATCGATTTAAGCTAAACGGCCATACGGTCCGAATTAAGTACTGTTTAACACCATTTTTCTACACGAAGTTTTTGACATAATTTAACAAAAAAATGAGACGAAAGACATTGATTTTCAAATTTGATTTGGCTGAATTGATATATTTACACAGTTTCAGAAAAGGTACTCTTCAAGGATTGAAATTCACTTTAGCCAATTGGGAATATGACATCTTCCCCCCCCCCACCCTTTGCAATAATTTTTATAACAAAATAAATGCAGTTGTAGCATGATACACCAAAAAAATATATTTACCATTTTTATCTGATATAAATCTATAGAAGATTCTGATTACATACATATGCCCCTATATGACACAAACAGTAACTTGATATTGCAAAAAGCAATGAAAAGGGATGATAAAATCATAAGGGCAAATTAGTATTTTTTCCTAACTGTTTATTACTACCTTATGTGATTACAAATCCGGTAAATAGTCTAATTCGGTAGGTCACATTTATGAAAGGGAAGGGGGTTGTAGTTACGACGTAAGGAACATATCCGATATCATTTGTGAAACGGTTATTCCATAACGGTCAACCAACTCGTGATGGCGTCCGTAAAATTTACGAAGGGATGATTTCAACTTCACCATTTGGAACTCTTGGTTTAATAGCTTCCTTGTGAGCAGTAACCCTCTATCAAGAAAATCATGATAGGAAATGCAAGCACGGGAATATTGTATCAATTGGGAGATATATACCCCGTATGCAGGTACTGCTGGAATGTTGCTACTTAGAAATGGAAAGTTCACAATTGGAAAGCTGAAATCATCTCTTTTGTTGTAAAGTTTTGTTTTCAACCGACCCTCATTGTCAATTTCTAGATGTAAGTCAAGATATGAAGCCGACTTAACTGTATCTGTAGTATCCTTTATCTCCAATTCGATGGGATAGATGCGTTCCACATAGTCACCAAATTTTGAATTGTTTAGTGAAAGAACGTCATCTATATAGCGGAAAGTAGAGTTAAAGGATATTGCTAAGAAGTTCCTGCATGAAGTCAGCCTCATAATAATAAAGAAACAAGTCGGCAAGTAGAGGGGTACAGTTTGTTCCCATTGGGATGCCGACAGTCTGTTGAAAAACACGTCCTCCGATGACATATATATAAGATATAAGATGACAACTGCCATTTTCCTGACTTGGTACAGGACATTTGAAAAACAAAAATGAACCTTGTTTTGTGGCTAGCCAAACCTCGCGCTTTTATGGCAATAATAAATATTACTCTAAAATGACAACATTACATGACAGGACGGGACTACCGTACAAATAAATGCAAGATCATTCAGGACAGACAAATACACAAATAAACAATACTAGTACAATAATACATGTTGGCATGCTTATAGTTATCAAAGGTACTAGGTTGATGATTTAATACGCTAGACTCGCGTTTCATCTACAGTACTTAAGACCCATAAGTGACGATCAGATCAAAATAGTCAGAAAGCCAAACAAGTATAAAGTTGAAGAGCATTGATGACCAAAGATTTTTCAAATAGGAAAGTTATTGTGTAATAAAATTCATTTTTAGACAGATGAGTGCTATTTTAGCCTTCAAAGATGGTTTATAAGTGCATCAAGATTATTTTTTACATGTTTTATGGCTGTTTTCTGTTTGACAATCCGTATTTTCATAGCTAGACCGGCCATCGGTCCAGAAATTAATGTACTGTTTACACACTCTTTTTCTACACGAAGTTTTTGACGCAATTTTACAAAAAAATGAGACGAAAGACATATGATTTTCATTGGATTTGCTGAATGATATATGTACACAGTTTCAGAAAAGGTACTACTTCAAGCGATTGAAATTCTACTTTTAGCCAAATTTTGGGGAAATATGTGACATCTTCCCCCCCCCCCCCCCCCCCCTTTTTGCAATATTTTATAACAAATAAATGCAGATTGTTGCCATGGATACACCAAAAAGAAATTATATTTTACCATTTTATATACTGGATATAAAATCTATAGAAGATTCTGATTACATACATATGCCCATATATGACACAAACAGTAAGCTTGATATTGCAAGAAAGCAATGAAAAGGGGATGGTAAAATTCATAAGGGCAAATTTTAGTATTTTTTCCTAACTGTTTATTACTACCTTATGTGATTACAAATCCGGTAAATAGTCTAATTCGGTAGGTCACATTTATGAAAGGGAAGGGGGTTGTAGTTACGACGTAAGGAACATATCCGATATCATTTGTGAAACGGTTATTCCATAACGGTCAACCAACTCGTGATGGCGTCCGTAAAATTTACGAAGGGATGATTTCAACTTCACCATTTGGAACTCTTGGTTTAATAGCTTCCTTGTGAGCAGTAACCCTCTATCAAGAAAATCATGATAGGAAATGCAAGCACGGGAATATTGTATCAATTGGGAGATATATACCCCGTATGCAGGTACTGCTGGAATGTTGCTACTTAGAAATGGAAAGTTCACAATTGGAAAGCTGAAATCATCTCTTTTGTTGTAAAGTTTTGTTTTCAACCGACCCTCATTGTCAATTTCTAGATGTAAGTCAAGATATGAAGCCGACTTAACTGTATCTGTAGTATCCTTTATCTCCAATTCGATGGGATAGATGCGTTCCACATAGTCACCAAATTTTGAATTGTTTAGTGAAAGAACGTCATCTATATAGCGGAAAGTAGAGTTAAAGGATATTGCTAAGAAGTTCCTGCATGAAGTCAGCCTCATAATAATAAAGAAACAAGTCGGCAAGTAGAGGGGTACAGTTTGTTCCCATTGGGATGCCGACAGTCTGTTGAAAAACACGTCCTCCGATGACATATATATAAGATATAAGATGACAACTGCCATTTTCCTGACTTGGTACAGGACATTTGAAAAACAAAAATGAACCTTGTTTTGTGGCTAGCCAAACCTCGCGCTTTTATGGCAATAATAAATATTACTCTAAAAGGACAACATTACATGACAGGACGGGACTACCGTACAAATAAATGCAAGATCATTCAGGACAGACAAATACACAAATAAACAATACTAGTACAATAATACATGTTGGCATGCTTATAGTTATCAAAGGTACTAGGTTGATGATTTAATACGCTAGACTCGCGTTTCATCTACAGTACTTAAGACCCATAAGTGACGATCAGATCAAAATAGTCAGAAAGCCAAACAAGTATAAAGTTGAAGAGCATTGATGACCAAAAATTCCAATAAACAACACAAATTCAACCAATGACGTAACGTTGTTTTTTTGTTTTGTTTTTTGGGGGTACGAACAATGAGATTACCCGTGATCGTTGAGATTTTTAAAAGGCGATTTAAAAACAGGCATTAAAGTGAGAGGTTTAGCTAGCTATAAATCCAGATTTAATCCACAATTTTCTGCATAAGGAAATGCATGTACATAGCAAGTTAGGAATATGACAGTTGTTTTCAATTCGTTTGGTGTGTTTGAGCTTTTGATTTTGCCATTTAATAATGGACTTTAAGTTTGGAATTTTCCTTGCAGTTCGGTATTTTCACTAACTTGGAATGGAATTTTTGGAAAGGACACATTTCTTTGATAGATATGAATGCATAATTTTTAAAAATATCAGTTGTCAGCCTATTCTCCATACTGTTCCGCTCATACACTCATCCTTTAAAAAACAAACTGAAGCAAATGAAGCATGGAAGTTATATCAAGATCAAGTGACGGCTGTCATAGAAAAACAAATATAAACATCAGTTGTAATTATTATTTTACTTATACTTGAAGTACATTAATATACTCACAAATGCTAATGCGTATCATTAAATATATAAAAAAAAAAGAAGATGTGGTATGATTTCCAATGAAACAGCTTTCCACAAGAGACCAAATGAAACAGAAATTTACAAATATAGGTCACTGTATGGCATTCAACAAAGAGGAAAGCCCATCAAAAACATTCAAACGAGATAAATGAAGGCCTAATTTATGACCAAATAATGAACGAGTAACAAATATGAAACAACATGTATATAAGTAACAACAAACGACAACTACTGAATAACAGGCTCTCCTGGCTTGGGACTGGCACATACAGAATGTGGTGGGAAAGATTGAAGTCCCAAACCATCCCCATAACTTGAGACTGTGGTATAACGGTTCAACACAAGCCAAATTATGCAAAACAATAAACGAAACCCAAATATGAGAAACAGAAAAAAACGACAACCTCTCAATTTTGTAACCTTACCCGGGACAGTGGTGGAACAGTTCAACATAAGAACAAACTATCAAAATCAGTTGAAAAGGCCTAACTCACCAGATGCATACAAATATAAAGACATCTTACACAAGAGTGCACACGCTGAAATGTCTCGCCTTCTATATTAATCATTGATATTATGTTGATAGTCCTAAGTATAAAGCTAAGCTTTATTACAACTGTCACATAAACTAAACAAAGACCAATGAACCTTGAAAAAGAGGTCCAGGTCAGATGAACCATGCCATGCAGACAGGTACAGCTAACAATGCTTCTATACAACATATATAGTTGACACATTACTTAAAAATAGACCAAAACACAAAAACTTAACACTGTGCAATGAACCGTGAAAATGAGGTCATGGTTAAATAAAACCTGCTCGACTGACATAAAGATCATAAAATATTCCCATACACCAAATATAGTTGACCTATGGCATATAGCATTAGATAAAAAGACCAAAACTCAAAAACTTAACTTTGACCACTGAACCATGAAAATGAGGTCAAGGTCACATGACATCTGCCCGCTAGACATGTACACTTAACAATCATTCCATACAACAAATATAGTAGACCTATTGCACATGGTATGAGAAAAACAGACCAAAACACAAAAATTTAACTATATAACCACTGAACCATGAAAATGAGGTCAAGGTCAGATGACACCTGCCAGTTGGACATGTACACCTTACAGTCCTTCCATACACCGAATATACTAGCCCTATTGCTTATAGTATCTGAGATATGGACTTGACCACCAAAACTTAACCTTGTTCACTGATCCATGAAATGAGGTTGAGGTCAAGTGAAAACTGTCTGACAGACACGAGGACCTTGCAAGGTACGCACATATCAAATATAGTTATCCTATTACTTATAATAAGAGAGAATACAACATTACAAAAAATTTGAACTTTTTTTTCAAGTGGTCACTGAACCATGAAAATGAGGTCAAGGACATTGGACATGTGACTGACGGAAACTTCGTAACATGAAGCATCTATATACAAAGTATGAAGCATCCAGGTCTTCCACCTTCTAAAATATAAAGCTTTTAAGAAGTGAACTAACGCCGCCGCTGTAGCCGCCGCCGTAGCCGCCGCCGGATCACTATCCCTATGTCGAGCTTTCTGCAACAAAAGTTGCAGGCTCGACAAAAACCACATAGTAAACGTGGACGGGTACTTGTACATGTTGTACATCCAAACAACAAAAAGACACTAAAACAGCAGAAAGAAAAGTCACAGTAACATGGGTAACTGACAGCTAGTTCGAAGCCAATAACTATTAAAAAATATCATGCATCAAAGACTTAATAATCAATCAGTACATATTAAACATCCAATGGATTTAGTGGAAAGACGTCATAAACAGTCAGAGAAAAACCTGACCTTCTGCAATGCCAAAATACAGGTATCGACATGTTGCAGATACAGGAAAGTGTATCTGTATATAAAAACAATATTTAGTTTGATTTTAATTTTGATAAACTGATAAAAAAAAAATCAATAGTTATACAAATAAAAACAATGAAAGTATATTCAAAGATCTAATTAAAGTGTTGAATTGGTACCCGTTCAGAGCAAGTGTATTCAAAGGATCGATACGTATAACCCGGATAGTTTCTAAATTTTGGTAAACAAGATCTCTGTAAAAACGAACGATGTGCTATGCATCTGAAATAGGTTTTCTACAACCAAACTTCAAAACCAAATCATTATGTCTATGGAAGAATTTAGTAAAGGTTCTAAGAAGTGTGTGGTAACGAAATCCCTGACTTAATAATTCACTAGTGATACATAAATTACGTTCATTGATATCCAAAACTTCACAACGGACACGGGCATAGCGAAAGAGTTGTGATAGATCACGCCTTTAGATGGTGCCATTGGAATATCACCATCCAAGAAAGGAAAAGAAATAATAGGGAACGAAAAATAGTCCCTTTTGTCGTAAATTTTAGTGTCAAATTTCCTTTGTAAAATTGAATAATCCAAATATAGACAGTTATTATCGATCATATTTTATCTATTTTAAGAAAGCTCCTTTGGGTAAATTTCTGCAGAAAATTCTTGATTATCAAACGAAAAATATCATCAAGACATTGGTTAGTGTTGTTATCAATTAAATGCAAGTAAAACGTTTCTTTACTGAGTTTGGTCATAAACTGTGATTTATAACAGTACAAGAACAAGTTTGCTATTAAAGTGGTACGTGTAATTGGTGCCCATAGGAATACCTACAACCTGTTGATAAACTGTATTGCCGAAACGTACATAATTGGTATAAAAAAGAAAAATTAACAGCTTCAATCATCGCATCAGACCTCCAGTAAGTATATCTAGCATAGTTACCTTTCTCAAAAGATCTAGAGAAGAAAGCTATAAATGAGTTTCAAGCAAATATATTTGCATTCAGATTAACTAAACGACCATGTAATGGAATAGGAAAACTTTTGCTTGATAAGAGAGTGTGGAAGTAAAGTGTAAAGTGTAGTACAAAAAAAAAACGAAAATATTAAACAGCATTGTCGTATATCGTGTCAGACAAAGAGACATAATCTCGAACACAAGAGCATGTCTGTTATGAAAATGGGGTCAATACCATATGTCCGACAGACAAATAATCCAAATATCATCGAAGTATAATAATTACATTCATCGATGAAGAAACATTAACCCAAGGAAAGCAGCTCAAGAATGGATTCATATATCAGATATAACAAACACTCGCAACAAATTTATTGATCTCTTTCAGGTGTACAGAAATATTAATCCGACTTGAAGTTAATCAGAAAATGATACGTTCTTAAAACAGCTTGGCTTAAAAGTAACTGGACCACTAGATCATGTCTCTTTGCCATTCGATATGTCATACTTGTATTTATCTCAAATTTTACCTTTAGTGATAAGTTTGATATGTTTGATGATGAACACTATTTATAAACAACAACAAAAAACACATTTTTCCCTTATATTAAATTGATAATTGTTCATATCGGTTGTATCACACAATAAGAAGCTTTTTAAACTGTTGTATTGCACTTAACATGCTTAATCACCAAAAATATTCAGATGATTTTTCACAAAAGGATTCAAAAGAAATCTAAGCATTTGCATTCCAATGAATTATTTGAAGATCTACCATTATTATTATATATTATTTAATACACTCACTCTGGTACAACGTACAATTTCCATTCTATTTAAAAGTGACACAATTTTGCACATTGACTTTTAACCGTTGACTTGTCCCTCTTTGGCAATGTATTTTCAATACAGTATTGTATCTCCCTTTAGAAGAAAGATAATTATGATTATTTGCACTGTTATATTAATAAAATGCTTCGCTGAGCGCATCTTGATACGGCCACAGAGGTCGAACCCTGAACAGTTGGGGCAAATTTTGACACAATATTCAAGCTTGATACTGTCTGCATTTGGATTGTGATCAAATTTTTGACATAAAATAGGTTTCTGACAGAAAATAAATGGTCAAAGATCTTACAAATTTTTTGTGCAATACTGTGCAATTGGAGAACAATTTCTTCTTGAAACTTTAAAAAAAATTTGAAACCCCTTAAATAAATCCCCCCGCCTCCAAACTTTTTGAATCCATCCTTGGAGCAATTACCCCCAAACTAAATCCCAGCTTCGCCTTTGTATTATGGAACCTTGTTGTACAATTTCAGAGAGATCCATACACTTAAACACAAGTTATTGTCTGGACACTAGATAAATCCTTGTTTTGGGCCCCGAATTCATGCATGTTTGGGGCAATTACCCCTAAACTCAATCCCAGCCTTCCATTTGTGATATGGAAACTTGTGATACAATGTCAGAGAGATCCATACACTTTCACACAAGTTATTGTCTGGAAACTACAAAAATGCTTATTTTTGGCCTTTAATTCCTTAACTGTTGGCACCATAACCCCAAAATGAAACCCAACCTTCTACTTGTTGTATTAAACATTGTGGTACAATTTCAGAGCAGTCTAAATACTTATACACAAGTTATTAACCTGAAACTAGAAAAATGCTTGTTTCGGCCCCTTTTGGGCCATAATTCCTAACAGTTGGCACCATCATCCCAAAAATCAATCAAAACCTTCCTTTGGTGGTATTGAAGGTTCCTAAAACAATTCAGAGAGATCCATTCAATTTAACTAAAGTTATTGTCCAGAAACCAAATATGTCTGCGTACGAAGACGACGACGACTTCATACCATTATTTAAAATGTTTTGCGGTTGTATAAAAATGTATATCAGGAATGTCTCAAAGAGACAACAACCTGACCAAAGTGTTTATATACCTCTTCATTTAGACATGCTTTCTTTGAGGGAGATAAAACACTCCTTCATTTAAAGAAATATATCCCAAATTAATTTGACAGGTTTAACTAGTTTGTTTTTCTTCTTCATTACTCCACCAACCTCTCTCTCTTTAAACTAAGAATAACAAAATGTACATGGTCTGATAGTGGAATGTACAATAAAAGTCATTTCAGACAAAACACAGGTAAAGTAAAACAGTAATAAATAAATTGCTTTGCAGAGTGCGGCTGGATACAACGACGAAGGTCCAAACCTGAACAGTTTGGCAAAAATGGACACAATATTCGTGCTTGATACAGGTCTTAATTTGGATTGTAAATATTTGACACATACATGTACCAAGTTTCTGACACAGAATATCTGTAGTCAAAGAAGTTAGAATTGGTTTTATGATTTGAATTTAGTCAATTTTTTGCTATTGTGCAATACACCATGCTGTTGCAAATTGACCCATACACCGTACCATAAAATGTTGTCTGGAAACTAAGAAAATACTTCTTTTGGCCCCATTTTGGCCCCTAATTCCTAAATTATTAGGACCACAACCCGAAATACATCCCAACCTACCTTTTGTGGTTATAAACCTTGTGTTTTAATTTCATAGATTTCTATACACTTACAAAATGTACAATAAAGTTATTGTCCGGGAACCAATTGTCTTTGGAAGACACACATAACGACGACAAGGTGATACCAATATACAACTGCAAATTTTGTTTTTGTTTTTGCGGTCGTATAAAGGAGCAGGAAGAATGTCTGCTCACATTGAAGATGACACTTTTAAATTTACATCAATATCACAAGTTTGTGATGACATTTAAGTGCATTAAACATGATACCCAATCATATCTTACTAACAACATGAACAAGTTTCATTATGTTTCAGACAGAAATCCATACCCCTTGAGAAATGCTGTTTAACGTATACTCCCTAAACCAAAAACAGAATTGTTCAAAAAATCTTTTATGTATTCTGGACCATTCTTGTAGAATAATTTGTCAATATCGTTAAGAAATATTACATCAATTACAAATAAACAGATCATTTGAAATCAACCTAGCTGTATAAATAATATTGAAAACTGATTATGTCATCATGGTTATTTTTTCATAACATTTTATCAGGTTGTTTTGAATGTTATTATCATACTTGATTTTTTATACTAATGTATGCAATGTATATGTTTGCATTTTGTTTGATTTTCAAGATGAGGGCCTCAGGGAAGATAAGTTAGATAACTAACTGCGTAATCCTCTTTATTGTTGTTGTTGTTATTAATAAGACCAATAGTACAACAAGAAGAACTAATTCTTCCTTTAACCAGTTTGTTCAAGTATATAAAATTTTAAAAAGACATAATTATGATAATGTTTTATATAAATAGCAATAAATACAATATTCAGATTATTTACAAATCAGTTTTCGGTCCCAATAATGGAATTGCTTTCATTTCACTTCTCATGCACAAAAATTCTCCACAAACAGTCATTAATGCTAGTCCAATAACATTTATAATCCACCATGATAAAGTTTGAGGAATGTGGCCACTGTAAATCCAACAACAACAAAAGTGCACAAAATGTACAGTAAAAGCAAAGTCTAAACACAGTTTTGTTCTCTTAACAATAAACCATAATCCAGCAGCACTGAAAAAGATCAAATAAATATTGTACATTTATAAAACATACATGATTAAAGGGAAACCACTACATGTTTTTTTTTTAAATTTAAACTTTTTATAAATTATGGCAAGAGCATGTTGAGATCTCTAACTTATTATTTTCTATATAATATTTTTTTTTATTTTCAAGGGGAGATACCCATGAAAATATTTTCTCTTCCAAGACATTACTGATACAAACCTTTAGATGATATATAAATTTCATAACAATCCTACAAGTAATATAGAACCAAGAGTGCTTATAATGCAATTTTTTATCTTACTATGTTAACCAAAAGGGGATAACTCTTATGAAAAAAGATTTTTTTTTTTAATTGGTCAAGACATTGCTACTGTAAACCTTTGATATAAATTTCATAAATAAATGGCACTATAAATTGTATACTTGAGAGTGCTTACAATTAGTTTGTTAACAAAAAAAACCCCACATTTCTAAGGGACATAACTTGTGTGAAAATAATTGTATATTTTTATACCTGCATGTACCAAATATAAAAATATAAGTTAAATTATAATGCCACCCATTTTTTGCAGTTTTTTTGTCATCTGCTGAGATATATCTTTATTTGTTTTCATCATCGTGTATCAATTATCTGATCAGGGGAGAGAAATTACTCATCAAATATTAATAATGTATAGCTACATTTGCAACTCACCTTGTTAAACTGTTGAGAAAAAAACCTATTACATTAACCCTCCCGGTATCTTCAAACAGATCTAAATCCTGAAAAGAAAAAAAATAGGTTTTTGTCCATTGTTATGAATATTTAAAATACACTCTTTTAGAGAAAAATTAATAACAGTCAGGCACACCACCTCATCCCCATCCTTTAAAACATGCTATTCTTCAAACAATATAAAACAAGTGTTTCCCCTTACGTCCTTGGAAAAAATGGGATACATGTATGTTTATGATATAGGTAGGCAATATCATTTTATTTACATGATTTCACAAATGTTTGTTTAGCTGGTACTAGAGAATCAGTATGATAAGGCTGACTTTCACCATGTTCACAGTGCGTGTTCCAAAATGCCACTAAAAGTCTCAGGGTAAGCACTAAAAATTAGGGTAGGTACGTAGGGTTAGCGGAATCACATGTTATTTTTATTTGCCAAAATAAAAGGATTATAAAGCACAGTCTACACAGCATACAAGAGCACATATTTATAGTATAGGTTAACAATTACCCTTTCTTTTTAAAGCATGTAAGCGAATTCACTAAAATATCCAATGTTTTTTTTTGCCTTACATGAATAGTTCATGTATTTTTTTTAAATTGTACATTCATGATCTTACAATGTCAATGTATAATATGTATATGTTAATTTACAATATGTATATGTTAATTTACAATATGTATATGTTAATGTACCAAAATAAGTGTGATTTATTTGATGTAAAGTGTTTTATAATGGTTTGTTAATTAAATTTGGAAATGCATCAGCATCATTTTTTTTATTATTCTGTTTGCATTCTGTACCATTCTGTGATGAAACTAGATATCATTGAGATGGGAGCCATCTCTGTGGGCCCCGCTGTGAATAATGTGCATTAAAAAATTGTATCTTTACCAAAGGACATGGGTTTGTCAACTGAAATCAAAGTTTTTGACCTTGACCTTTGACCTAGGAAGTTGTAAATAAATTATGACACACCCTTTGGTGTTGGTTTATAAACATGTCAAGTATAAACTTTGAAATGATAACGGTTCTCTTATATATAGAGCGGACACAATCTTTACCATAGGACACTGGGTTGTCAACTGAAACCAAAGTTTTTGACCTTGACCTTTGACCTAGGAAGTTGCACATAAATTATGACACACCTTTTGGTGTTGGTTTATATACATGTCAAGTATAAACTTTGAAATGATAACGGTTCTCAAGATGTAGAGCAGACATGATCTTTACCATAGGACATGGGGTTGTCAACTGAAACCAAAGTTTTTGACCTTGACCTTTGACCTAGGAAGTTGTACATAAATTATGACATACCCTCTGATATTGGTTTATATACATTTCAGGTATAAACTTTAAAATGATAACGGTTCTCAAGATATAGAGCGGACACAATCTTTACCATAGGACATGGGGTTGTCAACTGAAACCAAAGTTTTTGACCTTGAACTTTGCCCTAGGCAGTCGTTCATAAATTATGACACACCCTCTGGTGTTGGTTCATATACACAGTCAGGGGACTTACTGAAATAGGTGATTTTTAAATCACTTATTTGAGTAGCAAAATCATGGTTTTGTCACAAATTAGAATTTTGTATTTTTTTCAAAATTTTAAACACATAGGTTTAAATAATATCTTTTAATTAGTAAAATTTAAAAAAAAATAAACTTTTTGCTTCTTTTAAGTAGAAAGGTTTCTGCCTTTGATGCTATCATTTAGCTGAAAATTCTATTTTAGTTGAAAAAATGCTATAATAATGGCTTTACATAATGAACTGATACTTTCTTAATAGATTTTTCCCAGCAGTGGGAGTATTTTTCCTGTGAAGTTCAAGGTTTCATCTTTCAGATTATGTAATAAAATTCTACTGTTCGTGATAAAAATCTCACTGTTCGGGGGTGTTGAAATTAGTAGGGATTATTAAAAGAATGATACTCAAAGAAGTGATTTTTGGGAAGGAAATTGAGGTCTGATACTTAAACAAGTGATTTTTATGTCATTATCCTAGATTCAGTACAAGGTCATCACCTGAAATGACCTGGTCATCCTAGACAACACAGATGTTGGTTCTGATAAGTTTAGAAACATAATTAGTCCTTGGATCATTAGTATTCTATATTTAAAGCTACAATAAGATTAAATCACTTCTTCTAGTGATTAATTTGTACTACTTAAATAGGTGATTATTAAAGAAAGACAACTCTAACTTCCAACCTTTATGGGAATAATGTTACTTAAATCAGTGATTTAGAAAATCACTTATTTAAGTAAGTCCCCTGACTGATACATGTCAAGTATAAACTTTGAAATCATAACGGTTCTCAAGATATAGAGCGGACACCATCTTCACCACAGGACACAGGGTTGTCAACTGAAACCAAAGTTTTTTTACCTTGACCTTTGACCTAGGAATTTGTACATACAAATGTACATCATGACACGCCCTCTGGTGGTGGTTAATAAACATGTAAAGTATAAAGTATGAAATCATAATGGTTCTCTAGATATGGAGCGGACACAAAGTTATTACAAAGTGTTACGGACGGACGGACGGATGGACGGACGGACAGACTGATCACTATAGGGCGACCTGCCTTTGGCGGGGTCCTAATGAATGCCACTATAACAAATTTAGAAGTGCCAGATTACAATTTCGATACATTGCCATCACTATCAAACTTAATTGAATGACATTTATTGATATTTTTAGATATTATTAGAATAAAAGGCTAAAATGATGTCACATCTAAAATCCCTAACAACAGGACTAACAACGGAAACATTACGGTACTTCTGTTATTTTCTAGTTTCTTTTTTAACATTAAAATGTTAGGATTATTTTTTTTGTATTGATTGGGACTTCATCCCCTTTCACAGGTAATGCCTGCCTCATTTTTGGCCAAATGGACCCTTTACACCTTATCACTTTTTGTCCGCCATTACTGGATATCTCACAGGCTCCTGTAAAATTTTGACGTCATAAAACAAAATATCTGACATCACAATGGAAAAGTGATTGTTGTATAACGTCAAAAGTTCAAGGGGCCGGGTTAGCCGAGAAATTATAGCGATAAGGTGTATGTTAACATGAAAAAGTGTCAATGACATGTACGATGTGTTGCCAAACAGAACAGGATTCCTGAAACCACTATGGTATCACTTACTATCTGCGTAAAAATCTGGTCTAAGGAAGCGTCAAAACGACCAGCAATATCTAGTAGATAAATAAAGACTATGTATGTGGCATAAAACAGGCATTGAAGAGCAATTATCTGTGAAATGATCAATTTTGGGTCCCAGATAAAACTTCTGAATTGTCCTGGCATCTTGTTCAACCCGTTTTGAATAAGTCTCAGCATCCCAACATGGGGAAATATATATTAGATCACATATGAATGTTTTATCTCTTTAAATGATTGGACTTTCTATCAAAATATAAATCAACAAATATACATCATTTTTCAGATATCTGGATCAGTATGGCGTTTGTTGATTTTAAGCTTCTATGCATCAGACAGAATGATCCTTTTAAGAATTTATAAAGATATCACTATGGCAAACAAATTAACAAAACAAAAAAGTAAGATAGAACGTACTTGAAATATAAAAATAACACTTCTTCGTATACCCTTGACGATAATGATTAACTGTTGTTGCGTTTGTAGACTCTGTTCAAATACCAAATATGAGCAAAAGTAATTTCAATTTAATGGAAAGTAATAGAAATTGAGAGCAAATGACTCCCTGATCATGGTCAAAAACCAACTTGTAATTATATCAAACTTGACAAACAACAAGCTTAGAATATAACAAACTCGGATTGATAGAAGAATATAAGTAACATTATTGCTATTTACTAAATTTTCCTTTGATCTTGCTGACTGATAAAATTCTTTCTCAGGGCGGAGTCGAATGATGTGAAAATTATCACCAGAAACTAAGGACGCATGTGCCCGTTGTCATGAAATTAACAACATCGTCATGGGTAAAATAGCGATAAACAGATTATCATTGGTCATCTCAACTCGCTTGTCGTACTGGCTCAAGCCAGAAATTCATTCTCGATGATGAGACAATCAATAATAATCTATAACTATCGATTTTATCTATACTTTATTTCAAATAATAGCGTCTAGAATATTATCAGTAAAAAACGCCAATGATGATCCTACTAAATCTCGCTTCTTGTACTATGAAATACTTGGTATAAATATTATCTTAAAAAACTAGATTTTAATATGTCTCCCTCATTTTTTGATTAATTATCAGCAGGTTCGAAAAGAATACAATACAGCGTATGGAATAAAGGCTTTAGAACTAAGTGCTGTGAATTTTAAATGGTATTCATAAGATCGAAAACTTTGAATTAATAACTTCATTATGCATTTTTAAAAACAAATGTATCATTTTTTATAAAGAACACTTTGTAACTCTTACTATTAAATTGTTTGGAAAGGAATTATGGGAAAATAACGGACTTCTTATTTTAATTATTATTCATAGTTAAGAAAATGAATGTGCAGTGTCTCACTCATGAACCGTTGGTTGGATTTTGCCTTAGTTTATAGCTGTCACAGTTTATTATAGACCCATTATATAAATTGCATAAAACTTGGTAGATAAATATGTGACACTGTATTTTTAATGGTATATTAATTATTCAGGCTAAACAGGTGTACATATAAAGCTAATTCACAGGAAACTTGCCGAAAGTTATCAATTTTGAATAAATTTACAATTCAATGTCAATAATATATATATTTCATAATGAACTCTGAAAAAAATTTGTTATATTTATTATGTGATCATGAGAATTCTCTTTAGAGCTAAAGGCATACGATTAATTTAATTTGACTATATTGCAAATCTTGATGCGTTTTATAGGCGTTTTATAAATATTGATCTTATCAAATATTTTTTTATTATTATTATTATAAGCACTACAACTATATATCTTTATTACCAAAGTCTATATAAAATTATTAAAAGTTCTGAAAGATTTCAAATTGTCTAGATAGCAAACCATGATCGCACACACATAATCATCTAAGTAAAATTCTTCCCCCTTTTTTTATTTTTCGTTGTTTTAATTTTGTATTTAATTTTTTTGTATTTCTGTTTTCTAATTATTCATTTATTTATTTATATGTTTTCTCTCTGTATTATTATTATTTTCTTTTTCTTCAATTTTTCGTCTTTTGATCCATATTTATATATATATATTATATATACTAAATAGACAACTCGTCTAAACATCAACCCAACAATGTTAGATCTGTAAATTTGCTTTCGCAAATTTTTGGTTCTTCCCTCGCCAGGATTCGAACCCATCATCTATACATGCATGCTCATACATATATTTTTGTATTATATTGCTATAAATGTAAAATAGAGAAGACTTGTGTTTTATCCATTTTGTACACAAATAAAATATGTTTAAACTAAAGTTGCAAGAAAATTAATCTGACCTCGAATAATACCACCATTCATCTAGATTTTGAAGATAAAATGCACAAAACAGTAAGAGACCTCTTTCCAGACGTCGTTTTTAAGTCATGTTGATTTCATCTTGCTCATGAAAAGTATCAACAACTAATGAGTGGATAAGTAAGCAGAATGGAATATGTGTCTATTTTCAACTACAAATACCAGCCTTTAATTCAATGATGAACAGAGACATTTTTATGGTTTTTTAAAACTATATATGTACGAGTGAAAGTTTTAATTCAGCATATATTTTGTTATTAAAATGACTTTAACCCGCCAGTCGGTAAACTGCCGGTCCCAAGGCCGTATAAAGGAGGCGGGGAGTCAATCATTAAGTTGTTATATATAAATAAAAATAAATAAAATTGGCGAAATTAGATCATCCGCCGGATTACTTTATTGGCGCAAATGACACCTATAGTTTTGAAAATAAGGTGGCGCAAAAGAAGTATTGGCGCAATTACGTTGTGGCGCAAATGAGTTACTTGTTGGCGCAAAAAGATATCGCCCATATAAACTATAGGTATACAATTATATCAACATCAATAATACATATAATACATACATAAACACATACTATGTGACAGCAGAAGGTGTTGTAATGATAAACAAACATTATTTTAACATTTCGGATCTAAGCTTAAAAGATATATATACAAATTTACCTAGATTACACAATTCTTTTAAATTATTAGTACTCATCAGTTTAATAAATTTGTACATCGACGGTTTTTTCCAATAAAATGGCTTAATATAAATTGTTCTAAAACCTTGAAACCGTGGACATTTGAGGATGAAATGAAATTCATCCTCTATATCATTTTTACAAAAAGTACATATTCTATTATTTCTTGTTATACCGGCATAAAATCTTCCATTTTTTATAGCTAAGTTGTGGCTTCTTAATCTTATTTATGGTATACATTTTTTGTAAACATTTGGAATTGGTTTGCATAAATAAAATTGCAGACAAAAACTATCTAACATATATTTATAATTAGAACATTTTGGAGACATATGCAATTGAGCATTTTGTTCTTGTTTTAGACAATCCGGCGTACAGCAAAATATACATCAAACAAGTCACAAATAAGGTTTTGGCTATACCATGTATCACCTAAACCATTAAGAAAAAGTTCGTTCTTTATAAAATACAACCAGTTACACTTAATATTATTTAGACATCTCTCTTATTCACAATATAAGTAGTTATAACAATTTTTCAATATACAGTTTGAAGTATTTAGCAATTTAAACCAATATTTGAAAATCTTATATTTTCTTGCGAAAATAAGAGGCAATCTACCTAGTTCTTGATATATCATAACATTGTTAGTAGACAAATTAACACCAAGGATTTGTATAGTAAGATACAAATCCTTGTTAACACCAAGTATATTTTTACAATAGTCCATGCATGTGGACTCTCTCTATTGCCGGGGCTTTATGTGCACTAGGTCGGATAGTCTAAAGAATTCATACGATAAAACAAGGAAATGTGGTTAGAGTTTCAATTATAATTATATTTGTCCTGTAAGAAAGGACGTATTTTCGATTGGTAGATATACGTCCTTGATGCGAGTCATAAAACATGACTTTTATATGTACTTGGTGAGGTATATTCTTTTTTATATATTTTGTTGTTTTCTGTTATACTTTTATAGCTCTTCAAAATGAACAATCTCGCGTTGTCGTACTTGTCTGTCATAATGCAAGCGCTTGTTGGAACAAGACTTTCTTCCGAGAAACTACGTGATTTGGGTACTCGCTGGTGAATGAAAGTAAGAAGATTTTAGCACTCGGTCAATTATTGGCAGATAAGATTACTTTACTCAAATATTTAGATATTTGTCTTTGTTTATCGGTCACATATTTTGAAAATTTCCTTTTGTGATTTTGATAAAGGACTGTGAGTAATTTTACTCATATTATGAATTTATGACCTTCAACATTTGAACCACGAATAACACTAAACAAATAATTTTGTGGAAGATGATCATCCATGTATTTTTTTAGCCTTAACACATTCATATATATTCAGTCTATGTTTTAACTTAAACCGTTTTTATGCCCCATTTATGGGCATTATGTTTTCTGGTCTGTGCGTCCGTTCGTCCGTCTGTTCGTTCGTCCGTTCGTTCGTCCGTTCGTCCGTCTGTCCCGCTTCAGGTTAAAGTTTTTGGTCGAGGTAGTTTTTGATGAAGTTGGAGTCTAATCAACTTGAAACTTAGTATATATGTTCTGTATGATATGATCTTTCTAATTTTAATTCCAAATTAGAGTTTTGACCCCAATTTTACGGTTCACTGATAGAAAATGATAGTGCAAATTTCAGGTTAAAGTTTTTGGCTTCAGGTTAAAGTTTTTGGTCAAGGTAGTTTTGATGAAGTTGAAGTCCAATCAACTTGAAACTTAGTATACATGTGCCCTATGATATGATCTTTCTAATTTAAATGCCAAATTAGAGTTTTGACCCCAATTTTACGGTTCACTGAACATAGAAAATGATAGTGCAAATTTCAGGTTAAAGTTTTTGGTCAAGGTAGTTTTTGATAAAGTAGAAGTCCAATCAACTTGAAACTTAGTATACATGTTCCCTTTGATAAGATCATTCTAATTTTAATGCCAAATTAGAGAATTTATTCCAATTTCACAGTCCTTTAAACATAGAAAATGATAGTGTGAGTGGGGCATCCGTGTACTGTGGACACATTCTTGTTTTCTTATATTATAAAATCATTAGACATGTTAGACTTTCAGTTCATTGACGGTTATCATGGTTATCACATGAAATTATGTGTAGACTAGTCTGACGTCCAACAGCTGTTTTGCCAGACAAGCTGGGGCCGTGGGACGTCAGAGCTCGTCTTATATCAAAAAAGGGATATTTGCCCACCCAAATTAGATGCGCTGCTTCGTCAATTCTGGTGCCGACTGACGGCCTTGGAATTATATAAATCGGGCATCAATCTGTTCATTTTTCATTTATCTCTTCATTTATGTAAGTTTCACCTACCTGCCAACCTTTATTTTCTCATCATTAGACAGTTTTCACGGTGACCCATCAATTTCGGCATGCAATTTATGACATAAAATATGATATAATTATTAAATACTGGAACACTTATAAACAAGGAATGTCATTATGACTAGAACTGTATTAAAGAAACATATTCAGACATGTATGCTTCTTGACTAGAATGTTTTCATGAGTAGAGTATTTTCATCAGAAAAATGTATATATTATAGATTTATAAGACAATTATTAAAGAGTGTATTTTTTATGAAAAAAAATAACCATTGAATCTTCCTCAATTGAAAAAAAGGCAACTTGAAATAAAAGTATTAAGACATCCGACTGTTTTCATATTTCTAACAATATTTAATTATATGTGATAAGCCAGATAAGGTTATATTTTTGCCAGGCTTTAATGAAAACCAAAGAAATCTAAAGTTTGGGGTGAAATCCATAGCACCCCATTAAAAGTAAATGGTCTGTACTGAAATGTTTTTAATGCATAAAAAAAATTGGCAGCATAGCTCCTAAGGACATGTTTTAATTGAATTCACACAGGCCACACAGTTTTGGTATATTTAATATTGTAAGAAAGAGAATAATTGCAATGATTGGGACAGCCCCCTTATCCTAAAGGAGCATACTCATTGCAATCGAAGATAGATTTAATATAGAGAGAGTATATTTATTTTTTCAAGCTAAACATTCATTTTCTCTACATCTTTGTGTAGTTAGGGTTGCTTCTTATTGATTTGGCATGATCTATATCCATTAACATTTCAAATGAGCCCTTCCTCCGTACAGGCGTGTTTACAGATATCCATGAAAATTTAAGTCACGGAGGAGTGGTTTCATCTTTGTCGTCTTCACAACGATTTGTAGAAAATATGCCATACTTCAAGCTGCTGTCGAATTATTTAACCACTGAAATTGGTTCCATAAAGTCAGGCTCCACAGATTCTGAACCCGATTTGTTTGAGACAATGGTTATCGTGTCAGTTATGAATATCCGCTGCATCGTCAATGATATCATCACACATCATTACATGTGCCTGAATTTGTATAAACAGTTTAATAATAAACTTTTTTGTTTGTTATTTGTCTTAAAATTGACACGAGACGACAGTGTAAAGTACTCCTCCGTGACTTCATGGATACCTGTAAACAATTTCCATGTGCTTTATCATTAAATGGTCACATGAACGCTTGACGGGAAGCTAAGAAAAAACGAACTTGAAATGCGTAATTGACCCAGACTTTAAATCATTTCCGGAAAGGACCCAAAGTTCCGGATCACGTCAATAGAGGTATTAAAAAAATTTTCTTCAAATTTAAAGCAATAAAATTTTCACAGTCGGGAGGATTTTCAAGGGTCGGTCGGTAAACTGCAAACAAACAATATTTTAATTTAAGCCCAATGTATGTGTAGACTATCTTACACAAAATTTGGGCAACCACACAAACTCTTCTTATCTTATGCTGTAATCTGGTAATGGTATGGGGAAAACTTTTTTTAATCCATTCTGATATATGCTTATAACATGTATAAATTTTGAAATGTTCTTACATTGTATATCAAAATTGACCAATTTTAATAATTATGACAAACAATCCAAAACTGAGGATGAATATATCAAACTACTTCTTAATAGCAAGTGTAGAAAAAACACTTATTTAAGATCATCTTTTATTAATCAATCATTTGAATTAAGGAAAAATGTCCTTATAAATGAGTAATATGAACAATTTGAAGCTTTGAAGCTATAACATACAATATACTTTTAAATGTCAGACTATGTCAGTAGCCTATTCTAAATTAACCTATCTACATGTATATTGATATATTATAACTGCACATTTCATTGTTCGAAATATGCCTATTAAATTATTTTTATGCCCCACCTACGATAGTAGAGGGGCATTATGTTTTCTGGTCTGTGCGTCCGTTCGTCCGTCCGTCTGTTCGTTCGTTCGTTCGTTCGTCCGTTCGTTCGTCCGTCTGTCCCGCTTCAGGTTAAAGTTTTTGGTCAAGGTAGTTTTTGATGAAGTTGAAGTCCAATCAACTTGAAACTTAGTATACATGTGCCCTATGATATGATCTTTCTAATTTAAATGCCAAATTAGAGTTTTGACCCCAATTTTACGGTTCACTGAACATAGAAAATGATAGTGCAAATTTCAGGTTAAAGTTTTTGGCTTCAGGTTAAAGTTTTTGGTCAAGGTAGTTTTTGATGAAGTTGAAGTCCAATCAACTTGAAACTTAGTATACATGTGCCCTATGATATGATCTTTCTAATTTAAATGCCAAATTAGAGTTTTGACCCCAATTTTACGGTTCACTGAACATAGAAAATGATAGTGCAAATTTCAGGTTAAAGTTTTTGGCTTCAGGTTAAAGTTTTTGGTCAAGGTAGTTTTTGATGAAGTTGAAGTCCAATCAACTTGAAACTTAGTATACATGTGCCCTATGATATGATCTTTCTAATTTAAATGCCAAATTAGAGTTTTGACCCCAATTTTACGGTTCACTGAACATAGAAAATGATAGTGCAAATTTCAGGTTAAAGTTTTTGGCTTCAGGTTAAAGTTTTTGGTCAAGGTAGTTTTTGATGAAGTTGAAGTCCAATCAACTTGAAACTTAGTATACATGTGCCCTATGATATGATCTTTCTAATTTAAATGCCAAATTAGAGTTTTGACCCCAATTTTACGGTTCACTGAACATAGAAAATGATAGTGCAAATTTCAGGTTAAAGTTTTTGGCTTCAGGTTAAAGTTTTTGGTCAAGGTAGTTTTTGATGAAGTTGAAGTCCAATCAACTTGAAACTTAGTATACATGTGCCCTATGATATGATCTTTCTAATTTAAATGCCAAATTAGAGTTTTGACCCCAATTTTACGGTTCACTGAACATAGAAAATGATAGTGCAAATTTCAGGTTAAAGTTTTTGTCTTCAGGTTAAAGTTTTTGGTCAAGGTAGTTTTTGATGAAGTTGAAGTCCAATCAACTTGAAACTTAGTATACATGTGCCCTATGATATGATCTTTCTAATTTAAATGCCAAATTAGAGTTTTGACCCCAATTTTACGGTTCACTGAACATAGAAAATGATAGTGCAAATTTCAGGTTAAAGTTTTTGGTCAAGGTAGTTTTTGATAAAGTAGAAGTCCAATCAACTTGAAACTTAGTATACATGTTCCCTTTGATAAGATCATTCTAATTTTAATGCCAAATTAGAGAATTTAGTCCAATTTCACAGTCCTTTAAACATAGAAAATGATAGTGCGAGGTGGGCATCCGTGTACTGTGGACACATTCTTGTTATTCTATGTATTGTAGTATTGTTTAATTGCTGCATCATTACTATTTGTATACAAGTTGTATGGGCCGTTGCCAATTATTGTAATTGAGTTTATGCCAAAAAACAGTGATAAAATATTTACATTTGCTAATATATTCATTATTACTTCCTTATTCATAGTTTTGAGGAGTAACTATTCAGTCTTGAGTAACTATTCAGTCTGCAAACTAGGAGAGTGGATTTTGTTTAAAATTTTGTTTAGTTACATACATGTACACGTAATCAATTTGTAAATAAAACTTATGCAGCAAATACATGTATACAAAATCTGAATTTACAGGGTCAAACCCAATTGGAAGAACGGGAAACCTCTAATCAATGAATAAATAAAATATTTTGATAACCGTTTGGCCAAACAAAAAAAGATGTGTGTATCCTGTTGTCATGATTGTGGTACCCACTCTATTTCGTGTATTTTTAAAGCTAAAAAATAGCCTTCCCTAATGTTTTTTTTGTCATTTTTCAATGAGCACTGTGAAAGTCAGAATGTACCTCCCATAGATTCAATGTAAAAAAAAGCTAAAATAAAAATAAATCCATACCTACATGTAACAACCCCCAATTTTTTTCAGACTTAAATGGGAAACACATATATTTTTTTTTGCCTTATAGACCCACATATAATTAAGCATGCAAGTAATTTTTGAAATCATCAGTTTATATTTGATAATGAATAAAATTACATATTAATATGGATTTATCATTGTTCAATGTTGTTTATAGATTAGTTTTGTAAATGATACAATTTTGTATGAGCGCCTTACACAATTTAAATAACAAACATGGGGGAACGTTAACAAACCTTGTGCTTTCGATTTTTCTCTCTTACAAAAATGTATTTCTAGCTTTGTGTACTCTATTTGCATCCCTGTCTGGCAGGTTATATTTTGGAGAATAAAACCGTGGACTGTACAAGCCTTTATTCAGTATACACTATTCAATTAAAAAATCCTGAGAAGTCTTTCAACATGTTGAAATAATAAAAAATAATGAAAGTTACATTTTATTTATTTATTTATCCACATCATTCGTTGTCTTGATTGACAAATAAAAATTGTTGGTGTGAATGTAATTTATTAGTAATGAATTACATTCACACAAATGATTAGCCAAATTAAATGTACTCTTTGTGTTGTAGGCAACAATGAGTTTTCATATACTAAGGTCCTCTGCTAGAGCTGCTAACAAAGTACCTTTGAGATCTGTGTCAACTACCTCAGTATGTAAACAAGAAGAAGTTGTAACCCTTTCACAGACACAAAAAGATAAATTTTACCCAAAAATAGGTAAGTTTAATACTCATATGGAAAAGTATGAATTATTACAAATAACTGTAAGGTGTACATTTCCAACTGGCAGGTGTCATCTGACCTTGACCTCATTTTCATGGTTCAGTGGTTATAGTTTAGTTTTTTTGTGTTTTGGTCTATTTTTGTCGAGCCTGCAACATTTGTTGCAGAAAGCCCGACATAGGGATAGTGATCTGGTGGCGGCATTAGCTAAGTTTTATATTTTAGAAGGTGGAAGACCTGGATGCTTCATACTTTGTATATAGATGCCTCATGTTACGAACTTTCTGTCAGTCACATGTCCAATGTCCTTGACCTTATTTTCATGGTTAAGTGATTACTTGAAAAAAAAGTTGAGATTTTTTGTAATGTTAAATTCTCTCTTATTATAAGTAATTGGATAACTATATTTGGTATGTGCGTACCTTGCAAGGTCCTCATGCCTGTCAGCCAGTTTTCACTTGACCTCGACCTCATTTAATGGATCAGTGAACAAGGTTAAGTTTTGGTGGTCAAGTCCATATCTCAGATACTGTAAGCAATAGGTCTAGTTAAATTAAAATAAATTAAAATAAGTTACTATTTATTCGGTGTATTGAAGGACTGTAAGGTGTACATGTCCAAATGGCAGGTGTCATCTGACCTTGACCTCATTTTTATGGTTCAGTGCACGTGGTTATAGTGTAAGTTTTTGTGTTTTGGTCTGTTTTTCTTATACTATATGCAATAGGTCTACTATATTTGGTGTATGGAATGATTGTAAGGTGTTCATGTCAAGCTGACAGGTGTTATCTGACCTTGACCTCATTTTCATGGTTCAGTGGTCAAAGTTAAGTTTTTGAGTTTTGGTCAATTTTTTAAACCTATATATATGCAATAGGTCAACTATATTTGGTGTTAGGAAATATTTTATGATTTATATGTCAGTCGCGCAGGTTTTATTTGACCTTGACCTCATTTTCACGGTTCATTGCTAAGTGTTAAGTAATTGTGTTTTGGTCTGTTATTCTTAATTTATAAGAAATAGGTCAATTATATTTGTTGTATGGAAGAATTGTTAGCTGTACATGTCTGCCAAGCATGGTTCATTTGATCTTGACCTCATTTTCATGGTTTATTTATCAATGTTTAGTTTTCTTGGGTAATGTTGAGTTTATGTGAGTTGTAACAAAGCTTTATATTTAGGACTATTAACATAATATCAATGTTTAGTAAAGAAGGCGAGACATTTCAGCGTGTGCACTCTTGTTCCTATACTGTATGCAATAGGTCTACTGTATTTGATGTATGTAAAGTGTACATGTCTAGCGGGCAGATGTCATCTGACTTTGAACTTATTTTCATGGTTTAGTGGTCAAAGTTAATTAAGTTTTTGAGTTTTGGTCTTTTTTTCTAATATTATATGCAATAGGTCAACTGTGTATGAAAATATTTTATGATCTACATGTCAGGCGTGCCGGTTTTATTTGACCTTGACCTCATCTTTACGGTTCATTGCTCAGTGTTAAGTTTTTGTGTGTTGGTCATGTTTTGCCTTAACTGTAAGCAATACATTTTAGGTCAACTATTTTTGTTGTATGGAAGAATTGTTATCTGTACATGTCTGCCTGGGCCCTGGAATGGTTCATCTGACCTTAACCTCATTTTCATGGTTCAGAGGTCAATGTTTAGTTTTCTTTGTAAATGTTAAGTTTATGTGACAATGTAATAAAGCTTTATATTTAGGACTACAATGTATCAACATAATATCAATGATTAGTAAAGAAGGTGAGGCATTTCAGGGTGTGTAGTACTGTACTCTTGTTCACGAACAAAAAAGGATAAATTTTACCCCAGAATACAAAAGTTTATTTCACAAACAGTGAGAGTTTTCCATTTCAGAGTCAAAGAGGTAAATCATACCATCATGGCATGTTTGCACACATTGACAACAATCGTTCAGTACATGCATGACATGTAAATACAATTAATGTAGTCATGGTAGTGGCTTTTAAATCATATTTTGTTGTGTAAATTATTTGGTACAATGTTCCTGTTTCTGGATTTAAAAAAAATCCCAAAACACTAAAACTAAGCACAAATATATGACAAGGAAAGAGTAATGCTAGTGATTGATTTTATATTATAATGAGTACCAGGACCAGTCTGACTGCCATTTTTTTTATATTATAATGAGTACCAGGACCAGTCTGACTGCCATTTGTTTATATTATAATGAGTACCAGGACCAGTCTGACTGCCATTTTTTTTATATTATAATGAGTACCAGGACCAGTCTGACTGCCATTTGTTTATATTATAATGAGTACCAGGACCAGTCTGACTGCCATTTTTTTTATATTATAATGAGTACCAGGACCAGTGTGACTGCCATTTGTTTATATTATAATGAGTACCAGGGCCAGTCTGACTGCCATTTTTTTTATATTATAATGAGTACCAGGACCAGTCTGACTGACATTTGTTTATATTATAATGAGTACCAGGACCAGTGTGACTGCCATTTGTTTATATTATAATGAGTACCAGGACCAGTCTGACTGCCATTTGTTTATATTATAATGAGTACCAGGACCAGTGTGACTGTCATTTGTTTATATTATAATGAGTACATGTACCAGGACCAGTCTGACTGCCATTTGTTTTCTATTGTGACTAAGTACAGCTACATAATATTTTTCAGGAAACAGAGATATTGTTGGCAATGGCTATAGCGCCCGACCCTGTTATGAAGACAGAACAGATTATCCCTTCCCAGCACTCAAGTGGAAGGCCAACACCCCAGATGTAGTAGCTCTCAAAGATAAAGAATTAGGAGAATGGAAGAATCTAACCATGGAGGAAAGAAAAGATTGTACGTATATATCAGGTGTACAAGCATGTCAACTCTAATATGAAAATATTAGAAACAAAAGGTTCAAAGGTTCCCACAATTTTTAAAGTTGAAGTCTGATCAAAAGTGGTGTCAGTCTATAATACAGTACCAATTGACACCGTCAGAGCTCAAAATACAATATTGTTATCTCCATTGTAATGAAACAGGTAGAAAACATATTAAAACATACATTTAAAATCTGCCACAGGTTGTCTGCGCTTGCACATATGTTTTTAAAGGCAGTGCTTTAAGGCCTGACTTTCAAGTCATGAGGTTCATCTTTCCTTACGCAAATCTTTGCTGGGGGTCATTTTGCAAGAAATAGATCCGGAAATGTTTAAATTTCTCCTCTACTTTTTGTGGTATGTATTGGTTTTAGTTCCTTTCATTTACATTGGGAAATAAAGAAACGATCAGTGTGTATTGTTCGTTTTAAAAATCTGTTTATTAATGTGTCATTTGCATTATAAGCAGTCAATCTGATTACAAACTATCATTATTCGAATTCCGTGTGGAAAGAGGTCCGTTCAATTTCGAGTACTATTTGCGATCTAAATATATTTTAAAATCATTTCACTCGTTGATATAACATGATATTATAATTCAAAATCGACTGACCGTGAATTATATTGCATAATATACAATTTAAAGTATTTCTGTACGTGAAGCCGTATGACGTTATAGTTATTTCGGTCTCAGTTATGTAAAATATGAAATTATCGTTCCTGAATAGGGTTCCACTAATTAAAGACAAGAAGCGTCAAAAAGTGATAAGAAGCGACAATAAAATTAAAATAGCGATAAGAAGCGACAATATAATTAATTTAGCGAGAAGAAGCGTCAAGAAGACTATATAGCGACTATTCATAAATAAAAAAAATGTCATTGCAACAACTTATTCCCCATAGATATTAAAAAAAAATGCATTATTTTTTATTATAGGGGCGGTTATAAAACATTTTTTATATTACTGTACATTGATAGATAAAAATATTTTTTTATTAAGAAGAAAGGGATTAGTTTTTATTAGATATAAAAAAATATATATTTTATGCACACGCTAAAAATTGGCCATCAAAACAAAAAAATTTCAATTTCCTTTTAAAGAATTTATTGAATCAAAACCATGCAATATCATTTCCTTTCTAACAGTGAAATTCTTCTTTTTCATAGGGACATATTTGATAGGTGTAGCTTCACCCTATCACATCAAATGAGAATAGCCTCGTGAGAGAATTACGATTCGCTTGTCCCTTGTTAGTTATTGTCGCTTCGTCACTAAATTAAACTTCTTGTCGCTGTTTGTCTCTAAAATTCTTCTTGTCTCTTATTAGTGAGACCAGTCAGTTCCGTCCTTAACTTCCGTTTTTGCACTGCAAAACAATCACACAATTAACGATGCCTAGTCCTTGTTGGTGTGTACCTGAGTGTCATTTAAGAGGAGGACTTGCATTTCTAAATGACTTAATAAGAAGGAAAAGTTGGATCAACGCCATGGCTCAAACGTAGATTGTCATGTGCGATGCAATCGTAGAACCCATATCAATCAGCTGTTGTTTGCAAGGCACATTTTACTGAAAACGACTACGTTCAGGAAACTATTCATGGTAAAACTTTATTTTCTTTAAGAAATATATACTGTTATTTATATAATCGCCATGCAAGTAAACCAAAGTCTGTTTGCAACCGCAATTATCGTTTTAGAATAAAAAGGGGGGTGAATTCAAGACGTCATAACTTTTGGGATTACGATTCAATATCATCTGTTTGACATTTTTTGGTTAATACTACAATTGTATGGTTTTTCTACAAGAGATATATTATACTGATAATTATTTTAGCAGTAATTATGTAAATTTCGGTTGTAATGACAAGAATTCATGAGCTATGCCTCGGGCTTTCTTGAAAAATATCAATGACAATGTAAACAGGAACAAAACATTGACATGAATGATGCTCTCCACCTATGTTATAGTTATTTAGGTATGTGTGTTGCACAAGTCTTTCACAAGTTTCAAAAAAGCTAATGTTATAAAACTTTTTTCAGGGCACATACCCACTTTATAGAGACTTGTCTACTGCCATGCATTCCCATCCTATTTTCATGCACCATTTGTAAGCAAGAGACTGAATGGTTTACAAAATCAGGACGGTGTCCCTTTAAACCAAAAGAACTAAACTGGATGAATATTGTAGGAGAAATCTAGAGGAAAGTTTTGATTTGTGAAATTGGTTTTCCTGAATAGATGTACATTCATCCTGCAGGAAAGATTTATAACTGTCCACCACCAACTGACGAGCTAATGTTGAGCTTCACAGATGGAATTACTCAAACACCATAAATGCCTATGTTTTCAGCACAGATTTCACAAATCATGACACAGCTGTGCATTTTTATGCCCCACCTACGATAGTAGGGGGGCATTATGTTTTCTGGTCTGTGCGTCCGTTCGTCTGTTCGTCCGTTCGTCCGTCCGTCTGTCCCTCTTCAGGTTAAAGTTTTTGGTCAAGGTAGTTTTTGATGAAGTTGAAGTCCAATCGACTTCAAACTTGGTACACATGTTCCCTATGATATGATCTTTTTAATTTTAATGCCAAATTAGAGTTTTTACCCCAATGTCACGGTCCACTGAACATGGAAAATGATAGTGCGAGTGGGGCATTCGTGTACTGGGGACACATTCTTGTTTATACCTGTTAAGAGTCGAAAACTAAATATTATTTTTATATAAATAAACATATATTGTGTCATTTTAGAACTTATATTTTTCCAAAGGATGCATGAATGAAAGTAGTGAAATTCATTTTGCTTTGATATATAGATTTGAATTACAATTGTTCATGTTATTGTAATGCATATAAAAATAAGGAGATGTGGCACAATGTAAATATATGATATTCTGTGAGTTTATCAAACTAAAGGGGATAAGAAATGGGTATAAGCAGTTACAGGACTGTACTACTGTACAATCTCCAACAATGAGAAAAACTCATACTGTAAAGAGAATTTCATATTTACAAGTAAGTTTTGTATTTGCATTGAATAATTTTCTTCTATTGTCTTAAAAGCAAATATGGGAAGTGCTAAAATGCTAATGAGACAGCTTTTATGGCCACCAGATGTCATTGTTACCTTGATTAAAAACTCCTTTTTAGCTCACCTGACCTGACTCATCACTTGGTTTCGTCGTCCATAAACTTTTACAAAACATCTTCTCTGAAACTACTGTGCCAAATTTAACCAAACTTAGCCAAAATCATCATTGCGGTATCTAATTTAAAAAATGTGTGGTTAGACCCGGTCAACCAACTGAGATGGCCACTATGGCCAAAAATAGAACATACAGGTAAAATGTAGATTTTGGCTTATAACTCTGAAACCAAAGCATTTAGAGCAAATCTGTTTTATTGTACCATGTGACTGTACTCATTTAAATAACTCTGGTCATGTGATTACTGAGCTTTCTGTATTCAATGAGAAATACAAAAGCATGCACACATAACCAGAGTTATTTATGTCACATGGTACAATAAAACAGGTTTAGAGCACATGTCTAATGTTTTTGTTTTGAATGGAAGGCTGTTACACTACTCATACGTACTCCATTGAGTATTTTATATTAAAATAAATTGAAGTAACATAGAGACCTAATGAGTAACTTTTTTGATTATAGGTTTAAAATTATGATATGCATAGTCAGAGTTCGTATATATAATACATTAACATACATGAAGAAAAAAAATATTTATCTTTAAAAATGAAATTGTAAGAATTATTTTTTGAAGATTTATAGAAGTCAAACGGACTATAAATACTGGGACAGGTTTATTATAGATAGAGATAATTGTAGCACCAAGAATGTTCAGTAAAGAAAGATCTACAAACACATCCCCATCATCAAAAACACAATTTTGTCATTTTATATGTGTCCGTTGTTTAATATGCACATAGACCGTCCAAGGTGAGCGACACAGGCTCTTGAGAGTCTCTAGGTCATTAATACAGGTAGATAACTTTATCATGTTTATACTGAAAAATAATTTTGCTTGGAGGGAGAATTTTAAAAAAAGTTCTGTCTTCAAAAGAGTTGACATGTTACTATGTACATTAACCATTATGTTACTTGATGTTCTAGCAATACACACAGAACGGAGACTAGTCAATCTTTGTGAATTATTTTTCATAGGATAGGAGTAATTGAATATGTGTATATAATCAATAATTAAAAATAGTTTTATTTACATTAAAAAGGAAAAGTTCTTATGTCTTAAAAATGCATTTCATGGCGAGGTACAGAAAATATACTGTAAACAGTAGACTATAGATATAGGTGAACTAGGTACAAGAGAACTCTAAATCTTAAATACTACAAACCACCTCTGTTCTATGGAAGATAATGATATAACTGGACTAGAAATACACACAACCTGTAATTAACTGCCTTTACAGCGCTTTCGCGCTTTGATTATATATAGCATCAATTGTGAATTGATGCCATAAAAGTTAGTGGCGATACCCAATCAAAATGGTTGTTACAAACGATGTTGCATTAGAATGTCTATTGAATCTAGTATATAAAGGTATTTGAGAGTGAATATCTATATAATTACCAGCTTTCACTGACAAAAAATGCTATCAAGGGTGATGAACAACTTAATAGGTCATGTACAATGTAAATGTAGGTGTGCTATAATTTTGTAAAATGATTTTAGTTTCTTGTTGTAAAGGAAGATGGTCTATCAATAAAAGTTAATGATAAGAATAAATCATATTTTTATAGATTGATGATCATGATGATAGCTGATGATCAATGATCGTTGCAAATATATATATAATTTCAAAAGTCTCAACCTTTAGTCAAACCAGATTGGCTACTCTAGTTTATCACAAGCAATACATTTACATGTATACAACTTATCCATGATGGTCTGTATTAACATCCTGCTTAGTTTCCGATGTTATCACAGAAAGAAATATAAAAAAGTAATAATTTACAAAATCTTGAAAGTGAAATATTTTGTTGTAAACTTTTTTTCAGTTGCTGCTACTATAAATGATGTAGTTTACACACATTTCATACTAAATAATGGTCCACTGATACTGTGTGCTCAAGAAAGCCATTCTAAACTGGTAATGCTCGCAACATGTCAGTGTTCTCCCCAGGGCCTTTTAGCATCATGGTATTGTGATGTTATAATCTTAAATGTGATGCTATCTGAATTAATTTTCCTATAGCTTGTGTTATGAATGTGATGCTATAATTTTAGAAACAAGATGGTATTTCAAATTTCATTTTTTATCAGGATGCTATATGAAATGTCTGGGGAGAACACTGCATGTCAGTGGCAGCATTTATAAGCTACACCTGCTTTCTGTTAACATTTCTCTTCTTTGTCATGTTTGTAATCATGAGACATGTAAAATAGGTAATTGAATTATTGTGTCTTAAATCATGATAATGGAACTGTCAGACACACAGCTAACCTAATAAATGAAAACTAAAGAAAAGTCGTCATGAATGAAAATTTTTAATACATTGCAACATTTTGTGCAAAGGAGTGAGTATCAACAGGGGTTTGTTACAATTTTCCGGGTTTTACTATCCTTACAAACCATGAAATTCGGGCGAAAATGTGCAAGACTTTGAAGTATTAACTATCACCTATTGGAACTAATAATTGTTCAGTCAGCAATTCTACAGTAATGAATTTTACCATTTGAAAACAAATGAGAGAAAAACAAACCCCAAGCTGATGCTACACTTGAGAAATTCACTTTCTCGATGTCCAGCTTGGATGAAGCTATTTGAATATTATAAAACGTTAACTTAAGGTCAGAAAACTGAGAAACATTATGCTAAATAATATCAATTCCTGTCAAACGTCGTAAGGTTAACAGTACACTGCTACAGTGGGTTACAAAACAAAACACAGAAGCTGACAATGACTTTATTGTTGGTCCTACATCAGTACATGTTCTGCAACATCACCTGTTAGTGCTTAGAAATCTTCACATAGGCAGTCTGGTATGTACCCATCATGGAAAAAGACTTCTCCTTGGGTTTTATACACAGATAATATGAGGATTATATGAATTTACAATGAAGAAAAAAAGACTCTTTTATATCCAGACAATAACATTAACAAACAAAGGGGTAACTTCCATTAGCATGATGAGGACATCATTACAAGAGAAAACATCAATAGCATAATATAAGATTAACATATAACAAATCAATTACAAGCAAACTGCGTGCCGTGACACAGTTGCTGAGAAATGTCGAAAATTACGCGCTTACCACAGCGCTATCCAAAAATCCTGGGGAGAACACATCCTCTGCCTTATTAATATTTTTATTAAAATATTTAAAAAAAAGTCTATATAAAAATAAGGTGTGATGTGATTGCAAATGAGACAGTTCTCCATAAGAGACCAAATGACATAAAAGTTAACAACTAAAGGTCACTGTACCGTTTCCAGCAATAAGCAAAAGCAATATGGTTGTCAGATGGTTCTTTTCTATAAAAATAAAGTAGATACATGTAAATAACCCCCTTGTCTTACACTTAAATAAAGTCATAATTTGAGAATGATTTGTTGAGAGTTATTGAAACTGTCTACCATGTCTACTATGACCTGCTGTGTAAACAGTGTGCACACACTTATAATCAGAGTTTATAGGCTAATATACCAATGCTGTCAATGTGCACAATGCATTTTATGCTAAATCTGTTAGTCATTTGTGTGACTGCTTGCATGGTAGCTTGGTCAAATCTCAAGCTTTGCTTTTGCTTTTAACCACTTGGCCAATGGCTATGTGTTGCTTTATTACCATGACTTGGCATCAGTCAACTGTTGTTTATAATTATATAAATGTTCCTATGAAGGGTTTTGATAAAGAAGGCACACAAGCATATCCCATGAATGATAGATACATCACAGTTTGTATATCTGCTGGCTTTAATAAAACTTTCTAGTTCTTTATGAGGTTTTGTTTTGTTTGCTATGATGTTGATCAGCAGTCAAATACATGAACTTCCTGTTTAATACATGAATGTAGTCAACTTTTTAATTGAATATTGACTTACATGTTAATTTCAATCAACAGTGGTGACTTCAGAACACCAGGAACCTTTCTTGAGACAGATTCCTTTTAAGGTACTTTCAGAATGGGGTTACTATGACAACCAGCTGTTATAGCATTACTATGACTAAATTAAAAAAAAAAACATAAACTGAAGCAAAATAAAAAGGTCAAGTACTGACATGACTGACCAAATTTTACTTTGTCTGTTGATTGGTCACTTATAAATATGGTCAGGTAAATAATTAACATATTTTACATAATACACTTTTGGAAGGAATGAGATTTCTTCATTGTTTTAAGACATTTTAAACATGATACAGGCTGTATTGGATCTGGAATGAAGTCATTTATATATTGATACATTATGTACTTTTATATAATGTATGTATTTTTATTTCAAAACAGGTCAATGTATTCTCTTATATAAAATTAGAAAAATTGTCTAGATACATTAAAGAAAATTCCAAATATATATCCGGGCAGAAGTAGTTATTCAAGTGAAAAATATCAGTTAGTTTTTATATTTTACCGTTTTTGTCAACATTTGGAATTAGATTTCCATGGAATACATGCATGTAACTATTGTTATTGTTGACCCTTATCATATATTGTACTTTTAGATTATTGTTTGTCATCTCTACGAGAATGATTTTCTCTCTTGGGCCAGGACGGAAGTGTGAAAATCAATTGAGTTGAGATGACCAATTATAATCTGTTTATATCGCTATTTTACCTATGACAACATTTTTAAATTCATTGACAACCGCAAATGCGACCTTAGCGTTAAGTGATAATTTTTCATGTCACTCTACTGCGCTGACAAAGGAAATAATCAGTCAGTAAGATCAAAGGAAAATTTGTAAAAGAGTGATAGCATAATATATCTAAGTACCCATTTTCATTCTTTGAAAAATTAAATATATATTATTAACCGAACCATAGCAGTTTTCAACTGGTTTATGAAACCATCTATTTATATGATGTATTTTTACTTTCAGTGTATAGAGCAAGTTTCTGTCAAACCTTTTCTGAGATGAATGCCCCAACAGGTGAATGGAAACAGATCTTCTCTGCTACCCTGTTGGTCTGTACTGCATCAGCTCTGTGGATGTGGTGGTGTGAACACTTTAGTAAGTTTATTTACACCAGTATATAAATAGGAGTACTGTAAAATCAGAAAATATTGTGAGGTTTTTATTAAAGTGAATATTGCAATAATAAGAACTCACATTCTGATTTCTGTTACACGTATCTGTATGCAAATTTCCATAATTCACAATAAATAATCTTGCATGTTTGTCCATTTTTCCAAAAATTGCAATAATAAATGCATCCAAACGTTTCTGAACTTACAGAATTAAATATGAAGACTGATTAAAATTCAAGGATAAATCATTGACTCTGCTTTAAATTGGTCAGATAAGATCAGATTTAAAACATATTTTGTAATAATAGAATGAAGAATAAAAGTGATGTTTATTAATGTTTGGAAGCAGTGCTATATGAAAATGCAATAACTATGTTTTTCACAAAATATGAACCACATTAATTGCAGAATTCACAAAATGTGAACCTCACTAGTTTACTTTGGGTAAACTCAATGCAATCAGAACCCTATGGTACTGACTTGATTTCTAAATCTTCTAAGGTTGATCACTACTTTTGAAATACACAAAATATGGTACATTGATAACATTTTAAACATCCTCAAAATGATCATATCCTTGAACAATTCCAGAAATTTATCAATGAAATATATGCTGGGATATTCAAGTTACAAAATGATTCTATGCTTGTTTAAAAAATTACATAAGTAAAAGGTGCAGTATTCTAATGTCTGTTCTAAAAATAATTTATCAAAGATGGCATTGTAAAGTAATCTAAAAATTGGAGTTATCTTCCTTTGTCCATTTATAATTGTAGTTTAATCAACTACAACCAATGTATTTATAATGCAATGTTTAGTTTTACTTCCCACTGAAAAATGAAAGCAATCTTTACCCTTCAGTGCTTACAAGCACTTTGTTGATTAACAAACTGTATACCACATTACATTATTACCTTCAGATTCATAAAATGTATGGATTTTACCAAATGTGAACTACATTAATATACATGTTATAGATTTCATAAAATGTTTGTCACATTAATTATAGGTTTCACAAAATGTGAACCATATTAATAACAGAATTTGAAAACTGTGATCCTCATTAATTATAGAAAAAAAATGAAATAATGTTAACCAAATTTATAAGAGGTTACAGTATAATAAGAATTCTACATATGAAAATTCTGTTGAAAGTAATTGTGGCATTTTACTTTTCTATTAATTCTGTGAAGGTTTGATTGAATACATTGTAATGTTTTCTTCTTTCAGTCTTTGCTAAACAGCTACCAGAAAGTATGACCCCAGAATATAAGAAGAAGGTCATAGAAAGAATGATCAAACAAGGTCAACAACAGATGACCGGTATCAGTGCACAGTATGACTTTGAGGAAAAGAAATGGAAGGGAAATAAATGGTGGTGAAAGACTTGTTTATACATGTTATATGTCAGTGTTCTAACATATTGTGTAATTTAAAATAAATATTATGAAAACATTTGTGTTTTTTTAACTTGTAAGATATATCTCACCTCAAAGGATTCTGGAGTTCTTATATCACTCTGTATGTTTACCCCTGCTTCATGTGCTTTGCAGTTGGGTTTTACAGGAACCGTCATGTCTGTCCTGCTGTCACACTCAGATTTCCAGATGATGAATAGAGCATCTCCTTTCATAATTCATTGATATTTTTATAAAACTTTATTGATTACTTAAGATAAGTTGAATTCAATTCTTGTCTCTTTCTGTTTGAGAGTTATAGTACATGTTTGTTGGAATTTTGTTGTTTTCTTGTGATTAATGGAGAACCCTTTTTCAAATTGGTTGAAATGTCATTGGAATGTTTTGGAACACTTTAATGAACAACACAATTATGTTTTTGTTGATTTTCCTTTTACTGTTTCAGAAAGCAGGTATTTTGTTATTGACAAAAATCAAAATAGTTCCTATTTGCTCAATTATGTTGTTTACATGTTATACACATTTAGGATATTTTTCATCATTGTTGGTCTGTTTGGAAAATGTCCAAAACTGGCTTATATTTTGGTGATGCAGGGGCAGAAAAGGAAAAGTACCTTATTGAAAACATATCAAATTTGAAGATCTATTTACTGTCAATTCAGATATAATTGTGTACACTTTTATTACATTTATTTATGAATGGACAAGACTGCTAGATTGATTATTGTGATTTTAGGAAAATCTGCATATAGATTAGACATCAGAATGAGAGTTTTTATTATTGCCATACCCACTCAGTCACATTATTTGCATTATAAAAAAAACCTCCCAATAGTATCTGTATTTACAGTAGTATAATACTAGATCGATATGTTGTGATTGTCAGTGAAGCAACTACACACCACAAACCAAGAAAAACACAAAGGTCACCCTAAATTCTTTAACAGAAAGAAAAATCCATACTGTTCAGTATTAAAGCAATTTAAGTCCTGTGAATAAACAAGTCATGACGAAAACAATTAAGGGAAAACAGACACCAACCAACAACAAACATCTAGTCATGTAGTACTGACAACATAACATACATGTACCAATCAACTGTAAAATCAAATGGAATGAAGTCTGCTCAGAAAACTAACCAAAAAATCAAACTGATATAAGAGTAGACACAGTTACTGAAAGCTACTCCAACCAATGAACCAACCTCAGGCATGAATCAGTACATATCTAACTGATTTAGGGAACATGCATCATAGACTGTCTGAGAAAAGCATGACCTTGTGCAATGTCAAATTATAAGTAAAGAAAGGTTTCCCTTTTGACCAAAAAAAACTGACCCTATAAACAAGGTGATCCTTGAAATGTGGTTCAAAATATAGAGATATTTCTATACTGTTGAAGGCGTCCGTAAAAGTTTTGAATGGATGAATTTAACTTCACTTTAAACTCTTGGTGCTTAAACGAGCTTCGTTGTCTATTTATAGATGAAAGTCAAGAAATGACCTTTACTGTATATATTTATATCCTTCATTGCAAGTTTGATGGGATAAATGCCTTCAACATAGTCACAAAACTTTTAATTATTTAGTAATAGGGCATCATCTCGCTATATAGCGGAACACGATGCTACAGGATAACGCCTGTATTAGGCAAGCTCACACGAACAAAGGAACAAGTTGAAAAGTAGAGGTTCACAGTTTGTTTCCATTGTAATGCCGTTTGTTTGTTGATTTGATGGATTTTCGAATCAGTCAGACACGTGCTTTTTATAATGTGTGATTGCTTTTCGAATTAGACATACTTCTTGATTTCATATTGTTTGAATAACGAGTTGGGTATGATTAGAACAACAAATCGTGCCCTCTTTTGTATCTGGTATAGTAGTTAAAAGTTTATTAAAACTGGTTTGATAAATCATAATACTGTATCAGATATATCAGGGGAGAGACATTTATAGTCGAAAAGCGCATCTGGTGCAGACAAATTGGGACCGTTTATGTTATTACTACCATTGGGTCTATGCCTCTGCTGGTGGACTGATAGTCCCGAGGGAATCACCATCCCAGTGATGGAAATACGGATTTTGTGTTATTAAAATTTGCTGTTACAAAATTTTTGAAATTATTTAAAGGAGTAGGTTCACTAAGACCCCTTTTTGGCCCCAAAATATAGCAGTTTTAGAAAATTGTGAAAATGTAATCTTTAAGCTATATTTTGGAAAGTAAAATGCTTCTGCTACATAAATATGAGCTGTTTTTAACTATACAATGCAAAAATATCGCGTTCTAGCATCATTAAGTCATGCTAAATTACTGAAATCTTAAATTTTTTAGCATTTTGGTCAATTTGTAGACGGTTTCCGTCTAAAATGAAAGTGGCCGCATTCGTGTTCATTCATAATATTGAAATTTAAGTTGTATTTGATGATAATACAAAACATATACACATGGAAAAAAGTATTGCAACACCAAATTGAAATTGAAATTAAAAAAACACTTTTCATTTTTTTGGGATATAATTTGGTAAAATAGAACTAGTTAAACATTATTTAAGTATCACCTGAGTTTAATAAAAAAAAATATCGACTCGATAATTTTTTATCTGCACATGCAGCTACTCTACCCGTAAACAGCAAAACAGTTGTTTTTATCCTCATTGTTTTCAACCCTTTAAATAACCAAATTTTTAAAGTTATGTAATTGACATCTTATAATGGGTCCTGGACAACTCTTAACTGCAGCAAGATGGCAGATTATCAGCATAAGGGAAGCAGGGATGTCGCTGTAAAAACTGCACGTTTTGTTGGTCATCACCATTTCTCTATAAGTCGTTTTGAGAATAAATCAGGCAATAAATGCTGTAAAAGACATTCCGAGATAATGAAGACCCCCTATACCATTTGCTAAGAAAAATCAAGCATAATGAAGGTTGGTCAGAAGGAAACCCATTGCATACAAGACAATCCTAAAAAGAGAGTGGTGGCCATACAGGAGCCTTTTAACAAGAACTGTTCGAGATCGACTCATCGCTACTGGTTATCGTGCGATAAGACCATTTCGGAGACCTTTGCTAACGAACAGACACACAGTTTTCCGTATCCAATGTTGTGCAGAGTTCGCCAAAGTTGGAAATTAGCATCGTGGAGGAAGATCCAATGTTCAAATGGAATTCGGTTCATCTTCCTTGGCACGATCGTAGCCCGGATTTCAACCATATCGAGCATATTTGGGACACTATTGGGCGGAAAGTGCGCGAAAGGACACCCCAGTTCAAACCCATCATGAAATAAACAATGCCCGTCATCAGAAATGGTTGCTGCTACCTTAGCAACAAATTAGTCGATTTATGGCAGGAATCAGAAGACGTTTAGATGCGGTTATCCGTTTGGATAGAGGCTGCGCACAAAGTACTAATTCTTTGGCGTATAACCATCAACCATGATGTGAACAGTCATCTAAGGATTAATTTTGAAATGTCTGACATTGTAATGTTCGACTACAGTAAAAGTTGTAAAATGCATTTTTTCTACAAAAAACACTCCATTTTGGTATTAAAATTGTGGTTATATAAATCAATTTTTTTTTCAAACATTTTTTGTTCGTTTCAATGCCAATGTTATCATAAACTATGTTTCAATAATATTATACACATATTTTATTATATTTCATCCAAAAAAAGAGGCTGATTTTTCAAGTTTTAAAAAATCAAGGTGTTGCAATACTTTTTTCCATGTGTATATATAAAGGTTGAGGATGAACACGGATACGGCCACATTTAATTTTATTTTTGACAAAAACCATATGAAAAGTGACGTTTTTTGGCATATTTGATAGATTTTTCATATTTAAGCTTGAATCAGAGCGTTTTTAATGATTAAATCAGTTAAAATCTTTCACATAAACTAATCGAATCAATTGAAATAGACATTTAAGTGTTTAAAAAGTGTCCAAAAACTTTCGAAAGATGAACCTGAAATTTGAAGCCAAAATCGGCCCTTACCGGACCTACTCCTTTAAGGAATGTATCTCCCTAATGCAAAGCTCTGATTCCTTGATGGGCTTTGGCATACTTTTTTTGTTCTTTTTGGTTTATAGCTTTTCATCCTTTTGATAAGCTTTGGATTTTCAAATATTTTGGCCTCGAGCATCACTGACATTGATTGTCGAAATGCGTTCTGATGCTGAAAAAATTGGTACCGTTTATGTTGTTACTTGCTAGATATTTGGAATTAAAACCATAGACAATATAAGGAGCTCAAGGTTTAATAAATCCGTATATTGGATCTGTGATATAGTAGTAAGAGCTTTGAAGATAAAACGATAGACAATCAAAGATAGTCATTTTTTAACATTGTATTCATGTATTTAAAATGATCGTGTAGTTACAAATTTGGAAACGAAACCATTGATAATAAAGTATGACTTTGTCTAACAAATCAATATTTTGGATTAGTTATATAGAAGGCAGAGCATTAGAAACGAAACCATAGATAATAGAAGTAAGTTGAACGTTTAGAATAGTTTGGCCTCGGACATCACTGACGACACATTTATTGTCGAAAGCGTATTATCTGGTATAGAGAAATTGGTAGCATTATTATCAATATGTCTTTTGGAGGAGCTCTACCAACTAACTTTCTGTTCTAAGTTCCTCATTTTCCATGTTATTTGGACTTTTGAACTTTTTTTATTCAAGCGTCACTGATGGTTCCTTTTAGACGAAATCTGCGTTTGGCGTACGAATGTTAAGATTTTATCTATTATGAAAGACGTTATTTGTTTATAACATGAAACGACTTTTTTTGCACTAGAAAAAAATTCCAATATGTTCTTATTATGAAATTTGATAATAAGGTCTTTTATACAGAGCAGGAATCTGAAGAAAAGGACAAAATAGGTAAGGAAGCCAACATTATACGAGATTTAAAAGTCATGATGCCGTGAATAGGTAGCCAGTAATTAGTAGGGATATTCAAGTAGACCGAGGACGCTTTTTGACTCTTTTTTTTTTAGTCGCTGCGGAGCGCACAACCGTAAATGTAGCATAAACTATAATTCAATTTTAAGAACTTCCGTTTAGTATTTATGAATTATTGTTTTTTAAGTGAAAACATTTGACAAGTCCGAATTCGAATTAAGTATATTGTTATTTATGATAATTTACAAATGCAATATTCATAAATATATGATGTTTCCTGGTTTGTCAAACATAAATCCAATATTAAAGAGTTATATTTATAAAAAATATATTAAGCTTCTTTTTTGTGTTACCATAAAAATTATATTATATAAATTTATAATCTCTGCAACATGTTAGTATTACATCAAATCATTCTGGGAGGTAATCAGATGTGAACTATTACTTTTTGATTACACAAACATTCTTTCTGCAATATTATATTCTATATTTTCCGATCAGTGTGGCAATCCACACGGATAGTTAATACAATGGCAATTATACCACATCTTTTTATTTTTGTATTTACTGCAGCGTTTGTTACTCGTGAAGCAGTAGTATGTGTCCCCGTGCCCTTGGTTTATCCCCGATTAACGACGCAGAAGAGCATTGAGAACCCAAAATTCCGAAAGGTTTTGCCAAATGCAGATAAGGTAATCTATTCCCGTGGTCGAAAATCATTAAAATGTCCAACATTTGAAAGTTTTGCTCAACAGTTAATTTAAAATTATGACCATATCAATAATAGTTCCAGCTTTTTGACTCATATCGACGAAATTGCGAAGGTGAGACTTGGTAGGGATTTTGCCGGTGGCGACATCGACATTTTGATTAAATGTATGATAAGGTCAGTTTGAATGATTTCCATATTAAATGCTGTGTCAATGATATTTGGTATGTAGTTGGAGAGGTATTGCACAACTCTTTCCATAAGGAATATTCGACCAAGGTGTGCAGTTGTATAAACAGTAGCACATCTCAACCCATGGAGATAATGTTGACTTTGTAACTTATCATGGCTTACATGTTGAAGCTTAGATTATGTCAGTTTGAGGAAAGGATATATGTTAGGAAGTTTAATTATGATTGGCACAACTCATTTCTTTCCAATACGATAAGTAAGCTCACCGAGCCACTCAATCACTGTTCATTTATGTGGATGAATAGTTTAACTCTTAAAGTTTTTGAGAAGGTCAGTTTGAGATGAACGACTTATGAGTATGATAATCAACGTATTTGGTAATTGCTGTTCTCTTATTAATTGAGTTTTCATATTATTTTGTGTTCTACATTTGCAAAAGCCTTTAAACAGCTATATTGAAACAGGGTCATTTGCTTTTTTCTTTTCAAATGGGTTTTTATCCGTCCCTGCTTACACAAGACCTTCTAATAAGTGCAATATTATCTGATCAAACTCTACCCAGTGTAAAAAGAACGAATCACAGAAGGGCAGATATTCCTATTTATATTATGCATTTGATTGCATGAATTTGATCAATTAATATTTCTTAATCTAATTAATTGAGTTTTCATACTATTTTGTGTTCTACATTTTGCAAAAGCTTTGAAACTGCTGTATTGAAACAGGATCATTTGCTTTCTTCTTTTCAAATATTTTTTCATCAGTCCCTGCTTACACAAGACCTTCTAATAAGTGCAATATTATCTGACCAAATTCTACCAAGTATAAAAAGAACGAATCTCACAAGGCCAAATATTGATATTTATAATATGTATTAGATTGAATCGATTTGATCAATTTTTATTTCTAAATCTAATTTTGGCCTTAGGAATCATGATGAAATACTAAAGGCCACGCATGAGCTCATAATGAGTGTCACTTAAAATTATCACATTTTTAACAGTGTATATGGGATAAAGTCATAACGCCCAATAGACACTTATTTCATTCATTGCATTTTCAGTAGCATTGTTGAAATATTTGTACAGTTTGGTGAAATCTAAAACCGGCTCATAGTATTGTCATATTAGATGGATGAGTGGGCGGATGTAAGAGGGACCTGAATTGTGAATCACTTCGACTACAGTTTGCAACATAGATCCCTGACACTTCAAAAGAAATTTCATTTTTTTCCTTCCGTACATGGGAATGTAGTTCCTATTTTTAAAGACTTGAGGGAACTTCTCTTCAGTCAAATGTACGTAAGAGGATACACGTTTTGTGTAATCAAATCCTCCCACAGTTTAAACTCAGATTCCAGAACTAAGTCCTGTTTCAGAATAATTTACGTGTATTCCTTCAACAGTTTTTAATTCAGACCAACGAAACTGCACAGGAATATTGCAAATATGGTGAGGTTGTGCACCGGCTGTTTTTTGACGAAAATTTGCGGTTCATTATACAAAAATTAGTATGTACAGTATGAATAATTATGCATTTTTTATGAAACATTCGGTGCAGATGTTTAAGCCTTCGGTCTTTTATCTTAATTTATTGTTGATCGGCAGTAATGATATTTTTATTTTGTATTAGAATCATATTTGAAAGATATGCTAACGTTTATTTGTCCTTAAAAGAATACAACTCATTTTGACATTCGAGAAAGAAAAACTTACCAAAGATAACTGGCTCATATTACGATGTGGTTTGGCGTTTCCGAACACTCAAAAGTTACACTCGAATAACCGAATGATAAGGCAAAAATACTAAAAGAGGCTGAAGTGTATTGAGGAGACAAGCAGTTTGTGAAAATACATGATAGATAGAATAAACTAGAGAGACATATGCATCTTCTACACTTGAAAATGCCTGTACCAAGTCAGGAATATGACAGTTCTTGTCCATTCGTTTTTGATGTGTTTTGTCATTTGATTTTGCCATGTGATTGTAGACTTTCCGATTAGATTTTCCTCTGAGTTCAGTATTTTTGTGATTTTTCTTTTTGCACTAGTCGTAATCAACATCAGCCCATAAAACACAACAAGTTTATGTTCATACTTGTATCGTATCAAGAGGGGGATACCAGAGGGACATTCATAGATCAAAAATAAACTGACAACGCCATGGCTAAAAATGAAAAAGACAAACAGACAAATAATAGTACACATGACACAACATAGAAAACTAAAGACTTAGCAACATGAACCCCACTTAAAAATTGGGGGTGATCTCAGGTGCTCCTGAACGGTAAGTATATTCTGATCCACATATGGCACCCGTCGTGATGCTCATGTTATTACAAACCTGGTAAATAGACTAATTCAGAGGTCACATTTATGGAAAGGGAAGAGGATTATAGTTACAACGTAAGGAACATATATTCCGCACAGTGAAATTGACCTTTCAGACCAAAGACGTTAATGTTCATTCAAGTACATCAAACAGGATAGAACTAATAGAAACAGTTTTTGAAACACAATTATAAAATTTATTCTATTATACAATATTAACTTGAAAATAAACTTGCGAATCAACTCAACAACAAACATATTAAAATCATGTACACTTTTTCTGATCATGCACCGAATAGTTTCGAATCTACAAATGTTGTGAACAAGTTATAGCAACTACCGTTTAATCTATCATATCAGTCTATCATTAAACCACTTCCCTTGAAACCATTTTTTATAAGATATACCTAAAAATAATTAATCTAGACAAACACTATGTACCTTGTTTCATTGTTAAAATAGGGTTGAGTTTTCACCCACCAACTTTAATTTTCTATCAGAGGAATAAACAAGAATCAACAAAGAACACATATTTCATTCATATTAAAAGCTCTCCAACTTTAGCATGTCTTGGGTTATTAATAACAAAACACAGGTAAAAATAAAAAAAGCATACACTTTATCTAATTCAAAGGTTTTTAGTTTTAAGTTGTTTTCAACGTTTTGGCTCTCATATTTAGCTCCTACAGTATAGAATAGACACGTTAGTGATATTCAAGTTAGTTCTAGAAGACTACTGTTTGATAATTAATGATATTATTTCATTCAAGGTACCTGTACTTTCTTATGTATGTCAAACATTATACAACAAGTTTTACTGTTATATATTCTGACCATATATTAGCATGAATTTGTATTTGAAACAGATGTTGGGGTGAAATCCTCTTTAAGGTTTTATATATTTTTATTGAACACAAAAGAATAACAAATTTAGATACAACAATAAGTATGAAATGCTTAAGATTGCACATGCAACACAAAGGAAGAAACTACTAAACCCTTTAAACATGTTAAAATATCATGCAAAACATGTTACACGGATAAAACATAATTAAATTACTTCTGGGTATAAAAAGTAAAATACGGTTGATAAATCTAAAGGCTCTTAACCCAGCTTTGTTAAAGGTATGACTTTTTTTCATCTTTTTTTTTTTTTTTTTTTTTTTTTTATTATGTGTTTGTATACATGTAATGTTAATCAAATATCTGTGGCTGAACAAATACATCTGTTGTAACATATAACTTAAAATTAAAGGCATAATTTATATACAATGTTACTTGAACGTCCTCATTCGAAAGTTTATTTAATAATAAGCATTAAGCCTCGCACTATCCAATAATGTGTAATGACCGTTCTTTACATATATTCCTTTCCATATGCTAGTTTAGTTGAAGACATACTTATTTGGTGATGGGTTTGCCAGCTTAAATTACTTTCGTCATTTACAAGCAAGAATAAGTTTGAAACGTATATAAATATCTGAAAACGATGTGTTCATGTATTTGTTACCTAATTAAAATATGTTAATTAAAGATATGAAATATTAAATTTTGTTTAGGAAAAGTGCATTATCCTCTTTGCTGAGTCAGAAATAAATGGAAATTTGGGATACAAATTCTCTGTATAGGGAAATAAAATATCTAACAAAGTGAAGCCACACTCCTAATCCAACATCGTATACAATATGTTGAACTTTTTAATCGAGTTTATTTTTGTTAAGCTTGATTGTTTGGTATTTCAACAGACAGTCGGTATTCTAATTGATAATTATTGTGCAGCCCTGCTCACCAACGTTTTGGTACACATATGACGCAAAATTTATACAGAACTTTCTCAAAGACCAAAACAAAAACGAACCTTTACACGTTCTTGTTCACTTTCAGATATATTGATGATACTCGGTCACTTAATTACACACACTCCAGGCATTGTTTGCATATCTTATATGCCATTGGAACTTGAGACAAAGGTTTGCGTGATATCGTGATTTTTTTCTCAGTTGAACGACTTAGACATAGAATATATTTGACAAATGTGACCAATTACCTACTTCCAAATTGTCAACTGTTTATATAATAGAAGTCTAATACAATTAGTCCACAATATGGCGTTTATATATCTCAATTAACAAGTTCCATGTTTGCTCATTCACACTTTTAGGACTTCTTTAACAGGGATGTGCTTTTTACAAAATCCATAGAGGAAAACGCTGACACTATCAACACAGCCGGTATCCATCTTTTTGGAATCTTACAATTCCATTAGTGTTGGTTTTTACCCTGATTCGATTTTTTTCATTGATTTGAGAACATCAATAAACTGTACGATTAAAAAACTATGTAACTTTTCATAAGCCTAAATTTGGAGATTTGACTGTATACATTTTCTTTATAATTAAGCGATTTTCTAAAACTGAATAAAATCAAATAGTCGTATTCTCTTAAAACCATGATTCATGTGCAATAGTGCACATAACATGTCAACAGAAATGTTTCATTTCAAAACTAGATTAAGCTTTTTTATGCCATGCTTAACAAAGTTACCATTCATTGAACATTGTTTCACAGATTTGAAGTCTCTTATTTTCCATTCTTACGTCCGGAAAAGTTGACTCCCTCAAAACAGTTAAATAATTCCTTTCTTTAATTGTATAAGTGCATTGTGTTAAAAAGGAAAAAAATATATAGCAATGCCGTCATATAACAGTGCAGCAACGTCACTCGGTCGCGCCAATTTATCAATGAAGGCAGTATGAAATGCACGCGACTTTACAATGAGGAACAATTCAAAAGTTGTGTGCACGTAAATGCTTTTCTCAACCAAAAAATACCCAACAGTTAAGACAAATTATCGGTAAAACGAATAATGGTGTTTTATATTTTGTCACAGAATTCATCAGCTCGAATATCAAACGCTGTTAATGTCTTTTGCTGTTAAAGTCAGAATAAATGACAAAAATAAAACTATTATGCATATACTGATAAGATTGTTGTTAATTTCATATCCAATACATAGTAAATCATAAAGATTTATTTTTAGTATCTTTGAAATGATAGGAGCCCGATTTTGATTTGCTCCTCATCACAAATCTAAAAGATAAGAAATATATGAATAATGATGCCTTCTGTTTGTATATAACATGCATTATAAAAGGACAAAACTAAAGAACAGTTAAAATGAATCCATCCAAACTCTAACTAGATCTGTGTTTTGTGGTGGTTAGTAATGATTATAAGTTTCATAACATTTGGTTGAGATATATTAAATTAGAGAACAGAAACTAATTTTGATGCATATGTGCATATGTACAGACGGACAAGGGTAAGACTTTATGTTTCCTCCGCTGCAATAGAAATATATGAAAGAGACTTTTTTTTTTAATTTAGATTTTCAAGTGTATTTAATTCTGAAGCATGCAGAAGGTTCTTCTTATCCTCGGTCTAGTATTGATACTGGCAGGTGAGTTGCACAGTATATATTATCTTCATTATTAAAGTAAGAGGGGAAAGGATTTCAATATTTAAAAACAAATTGATGACTATATACTTGCTTAACCCTTACCTGTTTGTGGTGTTGTGTTGAATGGTAATTGTCACAATGACAAACACCCTGTTTCACTTTTAATGCAAAACGTGCAGTTCATACCAAGAATGGTAATTAAAAAAATAGTTGTAAATATCCATTTACGCTGAAAAGAATATTTTGCAAGGCCATATTCCATTCGGGTATCCCTATAAGTCAATCAATTTAAATGATTTGTGAGCATATATTAAAGATAAAATAGATAAAGCAAACAGTAGTATACCGCTGGTAAAATCATAAATCGATTTGGAGAAAAAAAATCTTGGTTACAAACTAAATCCGAGGGAAACACATCTGTGTCGTGTATGAGCTACACCAAGTCAAGCATATGACAGTTATTTTCATCAGATGTGTTTGAGCTTTTGATTTTGCTATTAAATTAAGGACTTTACGTTTTGAATTTCCCTTGGAGTTCGGTAATTTTGTTATTTTACCATTTAATTAATCAACAACATGTAAAGAACATTAACTTATCTACACGCTGAACTGCCATAAACTACATGAATTGATATGTATCATGAATACACACTTTCATAAAGTACACGATCTTATCAACATCTAACTAAATGAATTGAATTGTGCATACAACATTAACTATCTGAACTGATCCACATCGTGCAAACAAAATACACAATATGAACTGACCAACACCGTGCATAAAACAGCATACAATATAATCTAAAACAACTGAACCCTACCGTGCATACAACATAAACTATATTATCTGATCAACACCGTGCGTACAACATAAACTATATCAACTGATCATCACCGTGCGTACAAATAAACTATATAATCTGATCAACCCTGCGCGTACAACATAAACTATAAAATCTGATCAACACCGTGCGTACAACATACACTATATAATCTGATCAACACCGTGCGTACAACATACACTATATAATCTGATCAAACCGTACGTACAACTTAAACTATATAATCTGATCATCACCATGCGTACAACATAAACTATATAATCTGATCAACACCGTGCGTACAACAAAAACTATATGATCTGATCAACACCGTGCGTACAACAAAAACTATATGATCTGATCAACACCGTGCGTACAGCATAAATTATATGATCTGATCAACACCGTGCGTACAACATAAACTATATGAACTGAACAACACCATATGAATACAATATCAACTATATGAACTGATCCACACCGTGGATACACTATACACTACTGTGGATTCATTTATTTTCGTTGGTATCAATTTTTGGTGGATTGCTGAAAACTTGCATATTCGTGGATATATGATTTCGTGGTTTTGCAAATATCTGTATACAAATTCTATTGAAAATATATCTATATATATTTTTCGTTTAACATTTGAATTCTTGGTTCACCTGTATTGGTTTCCAACGAATAATGATGAATTCACAGCTGATAACAGCGTACATACAACATAAACTATTTAAACTGATCTACAACACGTATAACAATATAACCTAAATAAGCTGATCAACAATGAACCGTGCATACAATAAAAGCTATATGAACTGATAAACTCCGTGTATACAACTTAAACTATATGAACTGATTCCCACCGTGTATACAACATAAACTATATGAACTGATCTTCAGCGTGCATATAACATAAACTATCTGATCTGATTCACACCGTGCATACAACATAAACTATATGAACTGATCCACACCGTGCATTCAACATATACTATATAAACTGATCAACACCGTGCATTCAACATTAACTATATGAACTGATCAACAGCGTGCATTTAGCATTAACTATGAACTGTTCCACACCGTGCATTCAACATTAATTATTTTACCGTGCATACATCATACATTAAGGCAACAGTAGTATACCGCTGTTCAAAAGACATAAATCGATTGTGAGAAAACAAATCAGGATTACATACTAAAACTGAAGGAAACACATCAAATATTACAGAAATACTAAAGTGCAACAAAAAACCAAACTACAATGCAACACACATAGATACGAAGTATAGGATAACAATTGCCATTTCCTGACTTGGTACAGGACAATTTAAGAAAATGAATGGTGAGTTGAACCTGGTTTTGAGAATAGCATAACCTCTCGCTCTTATGTTAATGTTAAATATAACACTAAAATGACAACATGACATGACAGGACTACAATACAAAGGAAGAAGAAAAAAAAACCATTCATAAACTATATGAACTGATTCATGCCATGCTGCAAACCTATCGTTTTCTATGGAACAAAGTGTTTTTCGGAAAATAATATAATTCCAATCTTATTTGTCTATTCATCTATTTATTTAAATATTCATTTCGGAAGAAAGAATTTGCACTGGAACACAGAAGTGTGTTATCATTGTTTTTTGTATAATACTTTAGAAACTAATGTCGAATTCCTCGTCTTTGTAAAATTAAACTGATATATAAGTTCTTGCAATGCAAAAATTGGGATCGCTTTATTTTTAGGGGAACCTTGTATTTTAAATTTAATCAAGTTAATAGCAGAGATACGTCATTTTATCCCTCAATGTTGGTTGTTTTTAAGAATGATTAAAATGACAGTTACAAATGATAACTTGTACAAAATAAAAACACGACATATATACATGTACGTCTAAAAAAGTGTACGACAACACCAAAACAATGACAATCCAATATGAAACAATAAATCCAACAACAAAAATTCAATGATAACAAATACGATTCTTCAGTATAAGCAGCCTCGTGAAAAATGTCGTCAGTTATTTCTGATAATTTAAATCTGTGTTCAATTTGTTTGATGGTCAAGATTTTTGAAAATTATTTCAGCTTGCGACGAATTTTACAACATATTGAACGGACACCTTCGTTATAATGATTATTGACGACTATGTAACCGTTTAAAATATAGACTAAGATCGACATCCAGTCCTCAATCGACGTCTGATCCTGAAATGGACGTCCAATGTATAGTCAGGTTTTCAAAGGAACGCTCAATATGACATTAATTATCAAAACGACATCCGAATGATCGCAGTTTTCGCTCATTAATGTTAAAAACAATTTAACGTACTTGCATGTAAAATAATTTGGGAACAAGAAAAAAGATGTTGATTAGAGACATATCCTCGGCTGTACATTTAGGATCTTATGTTATTGACGTCATTTTGAAGAACACACATCGAACCAAATCTTACACACACAAATGTATAATATATAACAACGCAACGCAAGGCAAATATGTAAATCTAATCAGAATAGATTGACATGATAAGATTCATTTAAGAAATAATTGATGCAAGCTATACTTTATTGTAGTTTTTACATGGGTAGGCATTATATTCGTGATTATTTTTGCCCGAGCAATAGTGAGGGCTTAAATAAGACGAATATAATGCCTACCCATATGTTGAAACTGCTATAAAGTATAGCTTGCATCAATTATTTCGATCCTGATTAGGACAATTAAGGTAATGTCTATGTCCGATGTGTATAACATGTATAAGTGTGGGGCGTTTGTGTAGGCTCTTCGATGAACCTTCCTTTTCTGTTTGTAAACAAGCAAATGACTGGAAATATAATTTTCAGAGGGAGGAGTTTGAACAGCCAGCATGAACGGTTGACGTATCTAGGTCAAGTATGTCAATTTCGAATTGCAATATGTTAACAGTCATAATAAATGAATATATTAAATGCATGCCAATTTGATAAATTTCATTATTCTGCAGTAGTCAATATACGCATGTGCATACAAATTTTATTAGATTTACAGCATGGGTTTATTCACAAAGTGAATGAAGCACGTCATATTAGAATTTACATTATAATCATACTGATGAATTATATCTGTTATCTAAAAATTTGTAGATAATAACATATTATGTTTTATTTTTTTGCTTTGCATCATATATTATTTTCTGTCGACATACACGCCATCTTAAAATAATATTCACAAATAGATTTTGATTGGTTGTATTATGATGCGGCTGAAAAACAACAACAACTATTGGTTTAAATGAGATAAAGAATTGCAGACTTTTCTGGTCTCAGGATATGACATCAAATGCCGGAAAATTAACTTTGTGTATTACAATTCCGATTAAATCATGTTCGTCTTACTATCATAATAATGCTTGTATTGCACACAGAAATTCAATATTGAAATATCAACTATTAATACGTGTTTATTTGCTTTGTTTATCTGCAATATGCATCATTTGTTTTGCTAAACAATGTTCTTATACAATGTTTACAAAAATGCTATATCTATATTTTATAATTTCTCCCAATATAGGCACACCTCTAGAGTCGTGTCTATTTGTAAATTTTTTACTTTTCAACAAGTCAAGTGAACAATTGTGTTTAAAAGCATCATTGTATAACGCACTCTCTTAAAATAAATCCAATGTATATCAATAAATATCTAAAAATACCACATTTCCAAATTGGCAGTACTAAATTAACTACCAAATGCACAAATATTACCTTAAATTAGAATAGAGCGAAGCAGTTCTTAGCCTTTTAGAAAGCTCAAACTTGTATTATATTGGTTTTGTTTTTTACCCTTTTAATGCGTTTACATTTTATGAATAAAGCAACAAAAAACAAAAGATAAACAAGAAACTGAGTATCCCTTTCCATTGAAGAATCATTAAATTTGAACCAAATGAGAATTTTTGTCTATTTGTTACCTTACACATAAAATATTATGACTTAATTTCAGTTGTGGAACAAACTACAGGGCAGAAATGTTCTTTAGAATACTGTCGTAAATGGCCTAGAAGTAACTGTAAATGTAGAGGCTGCTGTTGGGGGAAATTGAGTTGTCGAGATGGTAGTTGTGAAAAACACTATGATTTTTCAAGTGGAAAATATATTCACAGCTGTTTCTGTTATCAATGTCGTAAGTTTTGGCAGACAAAATCATTTATTTACTTTTACATTTATATTTGGTTGACTGTACTCTTATAATACAATTGATTTTTTATACAAATAAGAAAAAGGTTTGATAGCATATGAATTAAGAATCCGGTTTTACTAGTGAGGGTAAATACTTTACAGAAATAAGTGAACAGTAGATACAAACCGGTTATGGCAAATTATACGTTACTTGGCATTATGTTGGAATTCGTTGAAATTTTGTATACTTTTACAATCGCATGTTGATTAGAAATAATATCAGATTGATGTTAGTGTTATGGAAATACTTGGGAATCAGGGTATCTATGGGTTTTTTTCTCAATACAAATGAAATGTAGCGTGACAAAGTGGAAATATAGTTAATAAAAATAATCGAAATGTGGTGATGGTGTTACGCTTCAAAATCGTATTTCTTACTTTCTATTTTACACATATTTAAAATAAGGGAAAGTTATCAAAGTGATATTCAAATTCCTAAGTAACTGACAATCGGAAAATGTCACAACAAAACATGAATCAGCCAACAGTACACAAAATACAACATAGAAAATTATACACATAGCAACAACAAAACCTCCAAAACAGGAGTAAATAGCAGGTGCTCCTGAATAATAGGCAGGTCCTGCTCCACATGCGCCAACCCCTAATCACAAAAGGATGATGTCATACAACAAGAATACGGTGAATCCGAATATACCTCTTTTATTCAATGTTGGTTACCATATTTCCCTATTGTTAAAGGTTTAGCTTTTCTTTTTTGTAATTTTTTGGTTTTTAGCTGTTAACCTTTAAAATAAAGCTTTTGATTTACAAAGAGTTTGGCCTCCAGCACTTCTAAAGACACAATGATTGTCGAAATGCGCATCTGATTCAGAAAAAATGGTACTTTTATGTAAATGCATATTGACTCTCTCGTTTAAGGCTTTAGTTTAGTTTTGGTGTTTTTGGTTGGTATTTATGCTATTTTGATACCTATGGCAAAATAGTTCAAGTATATTTTTTTTTATCAAAGCTTTCCAACTAGAAAATTTTAAATAATAATTTCAAAAGTAAGATTCGACTTAATAATATATATAGCACTTCAAATATATACGTAACATGGTTATATCTCAAATTAAGACTAAAACATGATACAAATTATATTACTTAGACAATATTTTCCATATGTTGTGTCAAAATACATCGATACAATATAATAATAACTATATGATACAACCTACACAGCATGTCAGGATGTGAAAGTATAAATAAAACTTTTTCAGATGGAGCGCAACATTTTCGATTACAATCCGGAGGATCCGGAGCTAATGAAACGTCAAATGGTAATAGTACTAAAACCGCATCATAGACCTACGAAAAGATGGACAAATGTCGGTACTGAAATAAAATACTATAAAGAACTATTTGTAATATTGAGTTTTTTAGATTTTTTCATCTTCTTTTGTGTTTCCCTTGTTCGTCTAAAAGATCTTACCTTCTTTACTATAATTAAAATAATTTACTTTGCCTCTTTAACGTGAAATGTATACTTAGTAAAGTACGTTTGATGTCTTGTTTAAAAATGTCTGTTGTATTGTTATGGTTATCTGAACTCATATTGTATTGAAATCTTCGGAAAATCACACTCTGCGATATCTCAAGCAAAGAAAATGGGACGGATTTGTGGGAAAGAAAAATGAAAAATGGACGTGTCACTAAAATACTATAACAGGCAATCAAATCATTAAGTATCATTTTGTTATTTACTTTGAACAAATTTTCAGTTATTGTGAGTACATTCAGATCTGTATTTTGTTGCATGGGGATGAATTTGTATCGTCCTGATATTATGCTGCTACACCACTGTCACTGATTAGAAGGATTATTTGAAGTCTAACATGTTTAACCTTGTCACATTATGCCAGGAGCATGTTATTAAGTGGTTGTCGTTGATACATGTCTACAATATTAGTTTTTCGTTACTATGTCGTTAGTTTTCTCAATTAAATTGTTTCTTATTTAATAACCTACTATGCGGTATGGGTTTTGCTCATTGTTAAAGGCTGACCAGTTGCCTATAATATCTTACATCCACTTCATTGGTAAATTGTTCAATGCAATAATAACACATCTCCTTATTTTGATAATGAGAGTCGGTTTAGAACCAATGCTGATAACAAAAAATAGGATTTCAGCTTCTCTATAGGTAAAATCTCATCAGTGCCTGCATTTGAATGATATTTGTTAATTATGGACTTCTGACGAGGTCAATACGTTATATATGAACCTGTTTAGATTATATTGACTGTGGACGAATGTGTCAGTATAATCTTACATGTCCATATATAACGTATTGACTGAGTGAAAGTCCTTAATTTCTATATTACATATGTAAAACCTATATTAGAAACATGGCGTTAATGTTCTTTTTATGTATTTTTAAATAGTATATGCAAGAATGTCAACATGTTATTGAAATTATCCATTTTTTTTAAAACTTCATAGCCTGTTGCATTAGCTTTCTTGTATTCCTAGAGTCAAACAAAGTCTTTGTCGAAAAGCTATAGAAAATTTCTTCCCTGTTATTTTCTTCCCTATAAATTTCTTCCCTGTACCCTTCCGGAGCACCTGAGATCACCCCTAGTTTTTGGTGGGGTTTGTGTTGTTCATTTTTTAGTTTTCTATGTTGTGTATGTGCACTATTGTTTGTCCTTTTCATTTTTAGCCATGGCGTTGACAGTTTATTTTCGATTTATGAGTTTCACTGTCCCTTTGGTATCTTTCGTCCCTCTTTTATTCTGAAATTTTCATCATTCAATTTGATGTTTTTCAAAATTTCCGATCTAAAGCTATAGAGGTGAAATTACAATCATATAAAAATGCACTATCATTTGCTTAGTTGTATATAATTTGAATAGGTTTTAGACAAAAGAATTATATACCAAAAATAAGAAAAAATGGCGAGATCAATATGAAAATATTATTTTGGGTCCCTTTTATTCATACAGCTCCTCACTTGTTTTGGTATTAATTTATATTTGGCTTTCAGATTTCTAGTTTTGAGCGTTCATGATTAAGGCATCGGCTGCAAACAATTTTTAAAGTCTTTTTACCTTCTTTGATTAATGGCCATTGTTGATTTCACCACCTGTAGCACCTTATATGACCGTTACACGTTTCAATGTGTTTTGTAAAAAAAGAGATTGTCCAAATATTAAAATGCATTTCAAATCTATCAGTTAAGGTAAGGCGATCAGGTGGTATTTAAATAGTGCAACAATATTTGCCACAGTGTTCTTTACAATGAACCTACACTTAATGAACCTGTCATTAATATCAGTTAGATAGAATTCATTATGGTATTGCGACAGAAGATATATTATGTACGTCTGTACTTAATCCAGAAACTGATGTATCGATAAGCGTTTACCTCTGTTCATAGCGAATGTTCATTGTTTTATTATGCACATAATGCGTGACTAGTATTTTGGAATTTCCAAAACCAGGTTATTTTTAGAAATGAAAACACAGTACCAAGTTCTTACAACCTCTCGTCGTCCGAACAGAGGAAATGATTTGTAGTTTGCGTTTTTTTTCTTCTCTCAAAATAGTTATTTTATATTCTATTTAGATTATGATATAAACTAGAAATTAAAAAAATTACAATAAATATATCTGTACTTTTAACGTAGGCAATCTCGGGATTTTTTTATAAGTAACATGTTTCAGTGACTGAAAGTGATGTTCAAACCTCTCATTTATCCACTTGCTGTTTGTTAATACTTTTCAGTTTGACTGCAACCAAACAGATTGAAAGGAAAACATTTTGTCAAATAATTGTCAGTTGCTATGAAGGGAATAATTTGCTATACTGTTTGAAGCTTTCTGATTTTTAGTTGTAGTAAGTAGCAGTTTTTTAGTCCGATGTTTATATCCAAAGAAATATGAAGGGATATGGAGTAAATGTGCACGAGACAATATTAACATCTATACGTGGTAAAACCCCAAAATGGAACGTGTATTGTTGTCCTTCATCTTCAAGTCACCATGAGGCATTCAACGATAATCCGCAATACTTCTCATAATTGGTAGCAAGTTCAAGTTAACCCTTCGCATCGGTTTGAGCAGAATTTATGGTTAAATACATAGGTACTTGTCTCAGAATGTTTTTCCCTATATACATTAAGGTATATACATTAGGAAAAAAAAGTTCTGAGACAAATGCCTGTGGTTAAATATCATACAAAGCTACATTCCTGTTTTGATATAAAAAAAGAAGATGTGGTATGATTGTCAATGAGACAACTGTCCACAAGAGACCAAAATGACACAGACATTAACAACTATAGGTCAACGTACGGCCTTCAACAAGGAGCAAAGCCCATATTATGACTGTTTGTTGATGCTTTTAAAGTTCACCAATACCGAATAGAAATGAAAACATCATGTCTAGGTTTCTCAAACTTTACTGAGAGGTATAATTTTACATTTGTTTGCTTTAAGATTTTATATTTTTCGTCAAACGAAGTCGAGGAAAGGATATAGCGTTTCATTTGTCCGTCACAAAGTTACAGTCCATCTATATGTGGAAATATAAGTCACAAATCTTGAGCTTTTGTTCAAAGATGCGTCTTGAATAACCAAAGAGGTTCTGATGAAAATAAGGTAAATAAACTCATCATAGATACCAGGACTAAATTTCACAAATGTGACACTTAAGTTTGCGTTGGTTATCTGAGATACAACTCTTGGATAAATAATATTTTATCAGTAAATGAGTTTGTAATAGACAGAATCGAAGGTCCTAAAACATATGTCATCTTGACAAAAAAATCATGTTTTGTCAGTAGATGCAACTGTGATAGTCTCGAGTTTTAAAGTCTCGGAAATGAATTAGATGATATTCCATCATCAACTGCACTCAAAAGATATTCGATTTCATCCACTGCACAATTAAGTTATATTTTATAGCAGTATCATAACTAATTGGATTGGACAAGTTCTGGCAACTGAGGATTAAAGTCATCTCAATATTCAGATTATTTATATAATACCATTTTACTCCAAAAATCTCCATATGTCCGGCCCAAAAATTTGGTGCAAGCACCAATTAGCTCTCTTGTGAGTTCTTATATGATATTCGACTGGTCAAATGTATAATTAATCAGATCATCGAACATTTCTACCATTGTAATCTTTAGACATATTTCAACCATTGTATTCTATTTTGAGTACAATTTTGCGCTTGTCCCAAGTCAGGAGCCTCTGACCTTTGTTAGACTTGTTTTATTTTTAATTTTAGTTTCTTTTGTATAATTCGGAGTTTAGTATGACGTCCATTATCACTGAACTAGTATACATATTTCAAGGGTCCAGCTGAAGGACGCCTCTGGTCGCGGGAGTTTCTCGCTTCATTGAAGACCCATTGGTGGCCTTCGGCTGTTGTCTGCTCTATGGACGGGTTGTTGTCGCTTTGACACATTCCCCATATCCTTGCTCAATTTTATTTATAATATTTCTCCTAATAAACATTGAAACAGTATTTTTATTATTTTTTGTCATTTTGCACCTGACCTTAAAAGAAAACATCCATCTTATTTTCTGTCATGGGCTCTAACTTCACATTTTGTCATTTAAAGTTGCACGTACAGCTGTGGTGTAGCTATATTCACAATAATATCTAATTTTGTATTTTTCAGATAATCCCAACGTTCTTGATGTTTTTTCTCTCTCTTTCTCTCTTTACGTCAAGAAGGCGTTGTGTCAGCTAAAAAATCTTCTTTTTTAATTGACATTTTAAGAATGACAAAAATATATCCTTAAATTGATTAGAGATGCAAAAGATACCAAAGGGACATTCAAACCCATAAGTCGAAAATAAACTCACAACGCCGAGGCTAAATCATAAGAGCAACAGACCAGCAATAATACACAAAAACAACAAATAAAACAAAAGACTGAGCAACACGAACACCATCAAAACCTTGGGCTGATCTCCGGAAGGGTAATCAGATTATGCTCCACATGTTGCATCCGTCGTGTTGTTCATTTGAGTACAAACATGAGGATAAATCGAATTTATAAAAGGGGACGAGATGGTACTTATTACATAAGGAACATATCCGCTAACATTTGTGTAAAGTATATTTTATAACGGTCAACAAACTCGTGATGGCGTCTGTAAAACATACAAAGGGATGATTTCAACTTCGCCACTCGGAACTCGTTATTTAAAAGTTTCTTTGTGAGCAGCAACCCTCTATCAGGGAAATCAAGATAGAAAAAACAAGCCCTGGCATATCGTATTAACTGGAATATATACTCCGTATGCATTTGCTGCTGGAAGGTTGTTTGACAAAAATAAAAAGTTCATTTCTTTTATCGTAAACTTTGATTTCAACCGAACTTCACATTGTCAATTTCTGGATATAAGTCAAGATATGAGGCATATTAAACTGTATCTGGTGTATCCTTTACCCCATGTTTGATGGGATAGATTCGTTCAACTTAGTAACCAGAGGATTTTTTGGTTTGAATCAGAGTGGTTTTTTTTTACAAAATAGGATTCAAACCTCTCTTAAAAAGAATACTTGTAATTGCATTAACATTTCTTTTTTTATGAAACAAAGCTGGACCCACTCTTTCGATTTTTCTTTTAGTTTGAAATCGGGAATACTTCTGATTCACGAAATTTTAAATAGGTAGTTTCACAGTAACGTTGAATATTGGCTTAGATGTCTAATGAAATTGATTTTAATAAATTTGAAAGTTCCTTGAAGCACTTTGAAGAACCAGCAATATACCGTTGTTTATAAGAACATTTATATAGTTGATGTATCCAATACAGGGATGGAAGAAGTTAGTCTTAGATGCATGTTTTTTCATTGCGAGTTGTTGGTGGCTTTGAACTAGCAGTCAGTAACTGCGAGTACTGTCAAATCAGTAGTACTTAGTGTCTTTTCGTCGTTGGAATATACAAGTATCCGGCCACGTCCGCTCTGTGTATTTGGTAGATGTATCCATCTGATGAGTTCAGCCTTTTTCGACAGATTATAGTTTTATAATTTGTTCTTATGTTTTATTGTTACACCACTGTTCCATGTTAGGGGAGGTGGGTATCCCACTTACATGTGTAGCATCTCCTCCAACACACACATGTATGTCTGTCCCAAATCAGGAGCATGCAATTCACTGGTTGTCGTTTGTTGATATGATACATATTTGTTTTTCAATCGTTTTTTGTACATAAATTAGGCCGTTAGTTTTTTCGGTTGAATTGTTTTACATTAATTTTGTCATTTCGGGACCTTTTATAGCTGACTATGAGATATAGGTATGCTCATTGTTGAAGCCGTACGGTGACCTATAGTTGTTAATTTCTGTGTCATTTTGTCTCTTGTGGAGAGTTGTCTCATTGGGAATCATACCAAATCTTCATTTTTATATATTCAGTTCTTCATCTTTGATTGAAATTTCAGAAGAACATAGACATACCTATGAATATTAAGGTTTATCTATTTAGTAAATGTCGTGGTCATATACGTTGAGTTACAAGTGAATTGTCAATATGAATATACCTTATTAATTTATCAAACTGTTTATGTAATGTGATTAACACACAAAAACGATATTGAATGGGCTTTTATGGGCTGGGAAAACAACATATTTGTCACAGGGGTAAAACAACAGTTTCGCAATATTTGGGTCTCGTAAGATTGATGCAGTATGGGTTTAATAGAACCATTCAGTTTTTGTAATACTGATTTGTATCAACGACCTTACAGTCTTAATATCAGTTTACTTAGAAAATGTCAACCATTCAAAATACTGTATTTAGTGCTTCAAGTGCTGAGAAAAGTTATAGACATAGAGCCAAAATGTTTCTACAGTGATGCTTCAACTCATTATATTAAAACATCCAAAACTTATACAAATAGTTACGAGACGATAAAACCCAAGACGTACCAATGCGCTTCAACAATCCATGAGCATGACAAAAATTGGTCCCCTGAAAATTAAATGAATCCATAATAAATTTAAAAAAATATGATTTCTGGCATGCATTCATTTTGTGGTCACATATATGTATGTAAATTTGTTTTTTATCTTATATTCTGTCTGTTACTGTATCTATACAATACAAATTAAGAAACTAGATACAATATTATCATGAAAATTTTCATCATCTGTCTCATTTTAGACTGATACCTCGAATTTGGCACAAGCATATTAAGCAGTCACCTCTTTGTTTTTCTTTGTTGATGTAGTAATTTTTTTTCATAGTAATTAAAATTAAATTACTGAAAAGAAAAATATTGGAAAGACGTTTACATGATTTTATTCATTTTTTAGAAATACTTTAAGTTGGTAATACATATGAGACAGTGGTGTGGACTCTTCAACGTTTTCATATAAGAATTATTAGGGTAGATAGATGGGAGGACATGTTTAAGCAGAATATTGTGTTATGAAATATTGTCCCTGAAGACAATGTTTTATGTCGGTATCATGAAATTTTGTATGAAAGAATTTCAAAAGGAGAAATTTGAATATGCAGTTATGTTCATATACACAATTACATTATTGCATACTAGGTGAATACTATGAAATTCTGTCTTGTTAAAGGGAGGTTATCCAAGAATAGATACAGTGTGTATTCTTGTAAGAAATAAAAGGACACTTCACTAGCATGCTGAACTAGTGAGGTAATTTGTTAACAGCGTGTAATGTATTGTTGAATAAAACATATATAGTGTGTATTAAGATAAATATTTCGTGGATGGATAATCATGAACATTTGTCAAGTGAAAGGGTGGGTACAAACATTTTATATGTATGGATACTGTTATCATCAAAGTGTTTCTTTGATTGAAAAAAAATTAACAAAACTGCTTTATCAATTACAAATTATTAACAACATTGGTATGAGATAGGCACAAAATGCACAGGGTACTTTTTTAAACTTGTAAAAGAAAGACGTGGAAAAAATATGGAGTAAAATAAAACGGTTCAGATGGAAAGTAAAAAGATGATATAGAATATATTCTAGAAGAACCAGTATCTTTCTACAAAAAAAATATTTACCTACGAGTGGTGGGATAAGGATGCTGCAGAAAATCTATTACATAATCTAAGATCATGAAATAAGTCCAAAAAAAATAAATAAGGCCGTTAAAATGTTGAAACTTGATAAATCCCCTGGGAAAGACGGCATTGTGAATGAATTTTATAAAACATATTGGTATTTGATAAGCACTGACTTCATGGGGGTTATTAAGGAAATTTTCGATAATAAATTATAAAAAAAGCATATCCTACTTGCAGTTGGTAAAAAAAAGTGCAACCGCAAATAGTTGATTTGGATCAAAAAGGTTTTTGTCAAAGGGCGGAACATTTTCCAAGGCAATAACTTTACTGTAAAATATAATAGATTTTTGGCGGAATGGAAATGTATAGATTTTTATTTGTTAAAATTTGGGTTTGGGGGAACATTCAGGAGTTGGGTAAAAATGCTTTTATTAACGCTACTTAAGACGTGTGTCCATACGAATGTTCTTCTTCTGGATTTGTAAGCCTAACTCGTTCAATTCGTCAATAATATACAATCGCTCCTATGTTATATATTCTGCGAGCAGAACCATTTGCAGCTTCAATTAGAAACAATCCTAATATAGAAGAAATAATGCTAAAACTGAGGACTTTATTGAAACAAAGCTAAATATTTTTCTGTCGATACTGAACTATTTAATAAAAGTGAGGAGTCTATCTTAGAAACATTTAAAACTTCAAAGCTGTACGAAAATGCTTCAAGGGCTAACATGAATATGAAAAAGACTATGGGTATGTATTTTCAATGCTCTTCAACTTTGCGAAAAACTAAGGATTTTCTTATCCCAGGAATAGATTACCTTAGCCGTATTTAGCACACTTTTTAGGAATTTTTGGTCCTCAATGCTCTCCAACTGTTGACTTGTTTGTATTTACAACTATTTTGATCTGAGCGTCACTGACGAGTCTTATGTAGACGAAACGCGCGTCTGGCGTATTAAATTATAATCCTGGTACCTTTGATAACTATTGTACTTGTTTGGCTTTATACAATTTTTGATATGAGCGTCACTGATGAGTCTTGTGTAGACGAAACGAGCGTCTGGCGTACTAAAGTATAATCCTGGTATCTTTGATAAATCTTAGCAAGTGACGTAAAAAAACCCCAAATTTAACTAAATTAAATGGTCTAAGCGACCTATAAAATAAGGTTGTTAAATTTGATATATGCCTTTTTGTGCTTCTTTGTAGCATATTTGTCATTTGTTTGTTTTTATAGTGATTAAGTTTATAACACAATGTTGACTGCTGTATCCCTATTTTTGATATTTTCACATATTATGTCTGTTTGTTTTGTTCACGCAGCGTTGTCAACATAATTGAATTTGATGCAACTTTCATTCAAGTGAGAGTTGTAGCTAGCTAAACATGTATAACCAGGTTCAATCCACCATTTTCTACATAAGAAACTGTTTGTATCAAGTCAGGAATATGACAGTTTTCCATCTGTTTGATGTATTTCAGCTTTTGATTTTGCCATTGATTAGGGACTTTCCGTTTTGAATTTTACTCGGGGTCAGTATTTTTTTTAGTTTACTTTTTTTTATGTTGAACGAGAAAACCCAAATCGCAAGTACAATCTGCTTTTAACAGAAAGAAACATGGGGAATAGAAATGATAAATTTAAGGGACTTTATAAAATCAAAACAGGTGAAAAGTATGTACAGTACTGTAAACTCAACAAAAAATACGTCACTAGACGAAAAATATGATTTTTTATATGTTTTTGTTCGGACACTAGAGGTTTGAGGCAAATAAAAATGCCTAAATATTATAAAAAGAACTTTGATTTAGTTTAAACATATTTATTTATAGTGGATTGGGAAAGAAGTTATTGCAACTTGTATCAATCCCTTTCCACTTTGCGGGTTTCCTACTGACTGACTTACAAAATGCGTAATGAAAGAGGACCTTTTAGAAGAAAAATTATTTGGCAATTGTAAATTCTAGTTAAAGAGTCATGCCTTACATTATACACATTTTACCACCAGTGGAATAAAAAAAATTAAAGATATATGGGACTTAAACAATAACTCCTTTAAAACTTATTTCGAAATGTTTACCAAGCCAAAAGATAAAAGGAATAGCAGAATATGATCGCATTAAAGCTTTCATATCGCCTGAACAAGTTGACCTTTTATGCACAGACACTATGCAACGACCTATGATAAATAATAAATTATTGTCAATTTACAAAAAATGGATCTGGAGTTGCTATTGATGCCAAAACAATTGTGCCTTAAAGATATTCGATACTTTTATGAAAATAATACAACTCCAAATAATCAGTTTAAGTGGAATTTACATTTACGGAAGGAGCTATCACGGATATTTGGGAAAATTTGGATAAAAATTAGCTAACACGAAAACTAAACAACTTCAATGGACGTTTTCATAATATAATTTACACGGTAGAAAAATTACAAATAAAGAGTCGCTCCAACGGAAAGTGTGAAGACTCTTTTTTATAAAATGTAAACTGGTGGAAGACTTTTGTGAAAATATGGGAATTTTGTTCTAAATTGAGAATCGAAAAATTACAAAAACCGGAAATGAGTAACATTTTGGGTGTCATAAATACAGATACATCTTATTTTCAAATTTTAGATACAGTGCTTCTTATCACGAAATGGGTTATTTGGAAGACTAGAAAAATCGAAAAAGAAAAATATCAAAACAAAGGGATTACTAATTCGAGGATTTTGAATATGATATAACAGGAAATGCAATTTTTGTTCAAATCTCTTAAAACGTTTTCTCTCCGTTTATGTAATATGCATTTTCTATTGTGTATGTAAATTATGTCTACTTGTTCTTGTAACAAGGACATGTTGTATCAACAGCTACATATTATAAGCAACTTTTTACCCCCCATATGTTTGAAATAAATCCTTTTTGGAAAAAAAAATCATATATCCAAATTTTAGGAATGAATTACACATTTCCTTTCAAATAATTTTAAACAGTAGCACGCGACAAAAGATGACTCGACTAGACATTGTCATAGAAATTAATATAACAAATGCACGGAGTGGTGTGCTATAACATTGAAACTGTTTCATACGTACAGGTAGCTCTTATGGGGGGGGGGGGGGGAATACATATATAAAGAAAACTTTATTCAAATGATTATATATGGCGTGATGTGTAAATATATTGATAGATTACATGTATGATGTAATTGTACATAGATAGATGATAATTATAAAGATAGATGATGAATCCTTTTTTTACTCACTCATTTGCTACTACCCGACAAATGAGACTGTAAAAATTCGCCCCTCCTTTTAGTTGCCTCCCTGGGTAACTTAATGTTACAGGTAATAATAGATTAATAAAATATGTTTAAAATTAAAATTAAAAAAAATGCTAACTATATTTATTAACAAATTCCAGAAATGCTCACATTTTCATTGCAACGGATTACTCATCTTGGCTTATTATACTAATGTTAATATATAATGTCCCAGTCCATGAGAAAAACATAATTCATAGATAGAATTTAGCAGTGAAATATTCTCCACAAGTAGGTGATAATTTCAATGAACACAAACACAATTAAATAACTTGATATTGTCCTAGACAGTATCTCATTATAAAAAAGTATCCGCTGTAAAATTTAGTTCGACGGACAATATTTCATAGGGACATTATTGTAATGTTACAGTAACACAACAATATTTTTTGTCCTTTTATACCACCTTCTCATTACTTCAGATTTGTGCAAAGACTAGTTGGCTTCGAGTTAGGCTAATGATGTGTTGTGGCGTGAAGGTTAAAAAGCCAATTAATGGGCTACATATGAATGTATGGTTAATGCATATACTTTTAATAATCACACTTCGTACGGTGGTTTTAGTTCACCACTTATATACCTGATTGTATTTTCACAAAGTTCTTTATCTATGGTGGCATATTTCTATATACTATCAGATTAAACTTTTTTTAAATAAAAGAACATGTTACGACCAAAACACTGAGTTTGTTTGTTCTCTGGGTTATCTATCGCCTGGTATAATATATTTCTCTAGATCTTATTTGCAACTGTTAAAACTCTGAGTGGCCATAAAACAGTGTGAACTACTGAACATTGACTCCCCTGCAAAAAGTTTGGTAAAGTAATTGCTGAATTTAACCATTCAATATCGTCTAGGAAAACGTGAAGTTCTTTATTATAACAGTGTGAGAAAGATTTTAAACTACCAGTGGGTTTTCTTGTGGCATTTTTTTTTAAAACAATAGCTAGTATATATTGGATTGATAGTTAAAATATTTTTGTACTGGAAACCGCTACGAATTTCAGCTGACGGCGACAATAAATAAAGTATTGAATTTGGTTTATAGTAAGTTTATCAGTAGATTTACACGAACGAATTATTATGGAATTGTGTGAAGAATATTTACGTTTCATATTTTTATGTTCAATATAGGTCTTATTCCTAAACACTTTCCAGTCTTATGTAGGATATTATCTGATCATGCACCAAATCATTCAGAATCTAAACAGGTTGTGAATACATTCAAAGAAATTAACAATTATACCTATTATTCATACCATATCTCTAGGTACAAACGCATTTAGTAAGATATAACTAAAACAACCAATATTACTGACTGTGGACAGGCAATAAAGACCCCCTGTTGCTTTGTTAAGGAAGTATTCTTCTGACGGTTAAGTCTCGTTGATATCTCGTCCTGGAATTATTTCCGAAACATGAGATACAAATGAAAAATATCAATGAATGAAAATGTTATAATCAAACTTTACTCTGTGAAAAAATTGTGTATTTACCATAAGTAGTTTTTGAGTAATTAATTTCTCAAGTTTTATTACCAATCAAGTCAGTCTTGTTAGCCAAATTTTGAGAAAATGGGTGAGGGTTACAATACATGATTTTACCAGAATTATGTACATCCCATATAACGTGTTTCTCTTCAAACTTCTTAGATATGTATTTCCTCAATCGTCTATAACAAGAAATGTTGAAATAACATAATATGCATTTTGTTCTTAAAACAGAAAAATCACAAATTTACAAAATTGTCAGCATGGTAAATGTGACACATAAAAAGAACACAATATGATAAAACTTTCTTATATCAACACCTACCTATAGTTTTTGTAAGTTAAATTTATTCAGATTGGTCCACTTCATCTTTATGAAAGTATAAACAAAAATATAATTATGGAACTGTGATTTTTTTTATGAAACTTGCCCAAAAACAGGTAAAAATTGACGAAAAGGGGAAATCATCGAAATTGGGTACTTTCAAAGGGCCGTAGCAAAAAAGAGGTGCACAAACATATGATTTTTTCTTCGCCACGTATCTTTTTACAGTCTTATAAATCCAAAAATCAGGTTAAGAAAAAAAGTTTAATTCGAGATAGATATTTTAGGCTCAGAGGTGTACATCCTTAAATCGTGTCTTGGTCACTCAAATCCTCAACTTTTAAACTTCCATCCGAGAAATAAACAATATTCATATAAAACAACACCATACTATATTCCGTTCCAGCTTTTATCGTATAAATATGTTCCGTACAGTTAAATTAAACCGTCAGGCTAAAGATGTTCACACTTCCAACTACACCAAACAGGATATATAACCAATAGAAACAGTTTCTGAAATACAATTGAAAATTAATTCTGTTTTGCAATATAAACTTTAAACCAATCTTGCAGATCAATTTACCAACAAACATATTAAAAGCATGTACACTTTTTCTGTCTATGTTCCAAATTATTTCGAATCTACAAAGGTTGTGAATAAAGGGTTAGGTTCACATATGGCCACAAATAGCCTCTAACTTCAACTTTATGTTAAAATTTCGAAATTGGTTTTTTTTTGGGCTCTTAAAAGGAAATATTTCAAAAAAACGTTTTTCTCAGAATCAGTGCAATTTGAATATCTTGTCAGAATACGATACGAAGACGAGAACTATGTATCTTGTTGCGTTGTAAAAATAATGTTGACTTTTTAACCCCCAACCTATCAACATCTATCAGAGAAATAATCAAGAATCAAAGAAGAACACATACTTCATATTAGATTCAAAAGCTCTCCAACTGCAGTTAAAAATACAAAATAAAAAAATAATCATGCATTATCAAAACATTCATGCACGTGTTAAAACAATATTAAAGTATTTAATTGAAAGAATGATTAAGAAGTCTAGACTATTAGCATTTAGTAACACTAACACTACAAGAGATCGGAGTGACATTTCTTTACCTAATTTTTAATTTTCAGTTTTAAGTTGTTTTTAACTATTTTGACTCTAAGATTAAGCAGCTACAATTTAGGTTAGACACGTCAGTAATATCAAAGTTAGCTCTACCGTTAGATAATGTATGATGTTATCTCATTCAAGGTACACTGCATTTTCTTATATTAATATTCATGTCATACATTATACAACAATTATAACTGTTATATGTTCTGACCATATATTTGCATGAATTTGCATTTGAAACATATGTTCGAGTGTAATCCTCTTTAAAGTTATATAATATTTTATTCAACACAAAAGAATATCAAATTTGAATACAACGATAAGTATAAAATGCTTAAAATCCTTAAAAAAAATATAATGCAGATTAAGTTGCACGGATGAAACATAATTCAATTACATCTTGGTATAAAAAGCAAAATACGGCTGATGAAACGAACTGCTGGTAACCAAGCTTTCTAAAAGGTATGACTTATTCTTTTTTTTCTATTTTATTTCTTTTTTTCTCCCTTCTATATACTATATAGAATATAAAACAAATACTCGTGGCTTACCAAATGAATGTAGAAACTTATCTATTAAAACCAAAGGCAAAATGTTACATACTATGTTACTAGAACTCCCTCATTCAAAAGTTCATCTAGACCCGCACTATTCAATAATGTGCAATGATCATGCTTTACTTACGTTAATAATCAGATGTTAAGTTCAGGTGAAGACATAAGTATTTTGCGAGGGGTTCGGAAGCTGAACTTAAGTTTCTTCGTTTACAAGCAAGACAAAGTTGGAAAAGTATATCAATATCGTTTTCATGTAGTTGTTATTTTAATGAAGTTTGTTAATTGACGAAATGAAATGTCAGAAAATTTAAGGAAAATGGCATTAACCGTTTTGCTGAGTTAGAAATGAGATTATTTACAAGAAGCGAAAGATACAAAGAAAAAAAGTCAAACTCACAAATCGACGACAAACTGAAAATGTCATTGCAAAAAAATAAAAGTGGAACTTTTGTATAGAAACATTTAAACTATTAATTGAACCGTTTACTGGTCATGGTTTTGTTATAAGCTATCGGTTCTTTAAAAGAACAATTATGTCATGCATTATTGATCCTTATTGATTGCTATTCGTCTTTTTAACCCTTTCGCAGGGCGGATGTATCCTTGAGGATACACGATGCGCAGGGCGAGTGTATCTTTCAGGATACATAAATATTGTCCCAATAAAAGATGCAATTTTACGCTATTTGCCGTTCTTAACAGTTGAAATCAATGTTTCAATTAAAATCTACGATATCTGAGGGTATAATTTCAGTTCTTCAACAGCATTAAAAACATTGTGAAAGGTAAATAAATCAAATCGGAAAATTTTATTTTCTAAAATTAGAACCGGAAACACGTTTTCAGGTCATGTGGGGTTTCAAAATGACTCCTCTCGATAACGAGGAGTGGAAGTACAGCTGTTTTCTGTGTTTTGATGAAGCCTTTTATAATTCTTAGGTAGTTTTAACTATATAATAAAAATCAATGGTTCAAAATATCTTAAATAAATATGATAGCGATCTTTTTAAAGCCTTTGATTCCCCCCACAAATTGGAACTAGACAAGTAAGTTTTTTTTCGCGTTCATGGCTTTGCTACAAAAACAATTCTCGATTTCGAGGGAACAGATATATGGCTTTGAAAAGCTGGTACTCGGGTGACACATACACTTTGTAGGAGTATCGGGTAAAATAAGCGGATAGGGCTGTGAATGTACGGGAAAACAATGCACGAATTTGAAAGTAGTTTAGGAAGTGAAATTTCGTCTGCTAGTATTGCAGTGTGAAAATGTCGTCAGACGAAACTGATGTAGAATTTGCAGGTTCGGTGAAGCTGGTGTAATTAATTGGTCAAGTTAAATGTGTAATAAATGTTGGCCAGTTCGCAAGATAAGAGGTTAAACTACTCTTTTGCCATTGTTGACTACACTTCAAACAGGGGCGGCTGACTTTTATTATCAAAAAACCTTGCAATGGCTCAAAAAAGTATGTTTCATTTTACTTGAGATAGTTAAATTTGTAATGCCTACATATTATTTACCATTCATCCAACCTAAAATTTCTTCAGTTTTCTTGTTTGCTGGTAAAAAGGATTGATAAATAGATATGTGCTGGGGTAAGCAGAGGAAGGCCATTACTCGACATAAGTTCACACACATGCCTTCAAACTGGAACAATAAAGAGAGAACTCAAGTTTGCTGTATTTAATTTGTTCTTGTTGTTTGTTAAATTTATTGTTGAAAGTTCATAATTTAGTTATTAAATTCTAATTGTAATACTGATTATATAAAGGGAAAGAATTGCTTAATTTTTTATCAAAATCTAAAGTTTTGTGACTTGATATGGGAAAATTAAACTGCACTGAATTATCAAGAAAGGATGAAACATATGACAGATATGTGTACATATGTAATGAGAGTAAAAATTCATTGTGTACTTGAAGTGATTATTCTTCACATGATTACAATATACATGTATATATATATATATAACTAAAGTATCTATCATAATTAAAATAGTAATTTTATATATTTTATATACTCAGTGATTAAAAGTTTTTTAAATTACACAATAAGAAAATCTAGAACAAAGCTGTTGTATATTGGTAATAGAGGAAGTTGAAAAAACACCAAACCTTTGAAAAAAGACCAACTACAAAAGTACTTGTATATATATAATGGTTGACCCTGGTAAATTAATTAATCTATTTTGTTTTATCTACTTATAAAAGTTATGTTTTATCTACTTATAAAAGATAAGCATGACCAACTATATTCTGCTTTTTTATTGATCTAAAATAGGCAGCATGGACTAATTGAACCAAAGACGTATATATGTCTGATTGAACCAAAAATATTTTTTTTAGCAGATCTTTGATCATCTTTTAATTTTTTTTTATAAAGTATTGTAAAGTTTACAAGGGGAAATGAAACAACAAACATATCTTGTTTGTTTAATAACACTCTTTAATACTAGTGTTTGCAATATCGACAACGTATCCGTGGTATCCGTATATATGATCGTATCATGATCTATCACTTTGAAAACGAGTAGTCGTTCGTCGATTGACAGAGTTGTCTTTTCATCAATACAAACGGCGGTCGGAAACGAAAAGTCAAACGGTTAATTTATTAGAAATAAAAAGCTTCGGTTTTGCTATAAACGATGTTTAAATGACAAAAACGAGTGATAAGATAAATAAGAAGACTCGGTAATAATGATTGCTGAATAATTTCCGTTTAAACACATTTTTAACGTAAACAAGTACATCCGAATGTCTACATTTTGGCAACATTGAGCTAACAAGGTAACAAAAATCGATCTTTCAAGCTTTGTAAAGACATTATTTTTTGTTTTAATTTTAATTCACTAGGAAAATCTTTTACAGAGCAACCTTTTGAACTTCTGTATCAGTTGTTTAGTCGATCTGAGACTGCGTTTTTGAGTTACAGCATGTTTTTCAATTTGCAACTTTTCTTGAAGCACCGGTCACGAAATTAATTCAGGCTAGGGAATCTGAGCGTGCAAATTTGCCTCGGCCACAGAAACCCGCGGAAAAAATAAAATCAGTAGTGAAAGTGTTAAATGTTTTTATTTCAATAATTTTAGTTTTTTGTTTAGACCTACTAAACGTGTTTCTGTGTAGATAATAAAAATGATAAGTAAAAATGAAATGCACGCGACTTCATTCATACAACCGAACAACTATCCTAACGTTTTTTACGCTTAAACGTAGCTTTACTTATTATTTCATTTCATCTTCCCAACCAATAGGAAACCCATACAATTAAGAAAATTTACATATAAAATGAATAGGTGTATTTTATATTTTGGTATAGACTTTATCAATTCGAATAATGGGCTCGCTTGATGTTCTTACTGTCAAAGTCAGTATCAAAAACAGATTATTAAATGCACCAGTATATTTAATAATTGTTGTTCATGTCATATCCAGGACAAGTTTAATTATAAATCTTTAGAAAAGAAAGATATGGGGAATGATGCCCCTGTTTGTAAAATAAGTTATAAAAGAAGGCATCATCCAATTTTGAATTAAGTTTTGTGGTCATATCCATGCATTGTGGATAGTTTCATAACATTTCGTTGAGGTAAACTAAAGTTAGAAACAAACAGAAGCTAATTATTGGAGGTATGCATAGACGTACATATGACAAAGAGTAACATTCAATGGCTACTCTGCTGCATGTAGTAATCAAAAGTGCCGGGCTTATAATTTAATACGCCAGACGTGCGTTTCGTCAACATAAGAGTGGCTAGAAGAGCCAAACAAGTATGAAGTTGAAGAGCATTGAGGAAGCAAAAATGTTGTGCAAAATACGGTTAGGTAAACTATGTCTGGGATGAGAAAATCATTAGTATTTTGAATAATTCGTGCTTTTGCAAACGATTAATTTTTATTAAAAAAAAGGACAATACAACTGATATTCATATCAACATCGAAGTGCTGACTACTGGGCTGGTGATATCATCGGAGACGAAACGTCCACCATTAGTGGCATCGATCCAGTGGTGCAAATAGTTACCAAAGGTGACAGGCTTATAATTTGATATGCATAAATTAAAAAAAAAAACGAAACAAACAAACACAGAAAACAAATTACGGAATATCTAAAAGAAGAACTAATTGACTTTTTTATTCAGATTTTCAAGTGTATCTAACTCTGAAGCATGCAGAAGGTTCTTGTTATCCTAGGTCTAGTTTTGTTCCTAGCTGGTGAGTTGCACATTATATACTATCAAAGCATTAAGTTAAGAGAGGGAAAATATACCAATATATAAACAAATTAGTTCCATAAACTTGCTTAACACTCTCTTGTTTGTAGTATTGTGTCAATGAGTTGCTGTCACAATAACGAAGATCCTTTTTCTCCTTTAATGCAAAGCGTACAGTTAATACCAAGATAGGGAATTTAAAAAAAAATTAAAATTGAGAAAGGAAATGGTGAATGTGTCAAAGCGACAACAAACCGACCATAGAGCAGACAACAGCCGAAGGCCACCATTGGGTCTTCAATGTAGCGAGAATTCCCGCACCCGTAGGTGTCCTTCAGTTGGACCCTAAAAATATGTATACTAATACAGTGATAATGGACGTCATACTAAACTCCGAATTATACACAAGAACTAAAATTAAAAATCATACAAGACTAACAAAGGCCAGAGGCTCCTGACTTGGGACAGGCGCAAAATTGCGGCGGGTTAAACATGTTTATGAGATCTCAACCGTCCCCTATCCCTCTAGCCAATGTAGAAAAGTAAACGCATAACAATACGCACATTAAAATTCAGTTCAAGAGAAGTCCGAGTCCGATCTCAAAAGGTGTAACAAAAGAAAATAAAACAAATGACAATAATAGATAAATAACAACAGAATACTAGCAGTTAACTGACATGCCAGCTCCAGACCTCAATTAAACTGATTGAAAGATTATGTCTTTATGAATATCAGGCACAATCCTGTTTAAAAAAAAAATGTGATTAGTTCCGATGCAAAGACCCTATAAGTGAAACCAAGATTAAAGCCAAAATATGCAATCTTTAATGACCTGACAACAGTATCGTAACTATATTCCTTCTTAATAGGTCTGTTTGCATGTTGAGTTATATTTACGAATTATTTCCTTATACCGGTGATAAAATTTAGTAAATGTTTTGACCAGTTTGTGATATCGAAAACCCTGGTGTAATAATTTTTCCGTAATACATAAATTTCTCTCGCTAAAATCTAATACGTTGTTACATACACGAGCGAATCTTACAAGTTGAGATATATAAACACCATAAGATGGTGACAAGTGAACGTTACCATCTAATAATGGATAATTAACGATAGGAAATGAAAAATCATCTCTTTTATCATAAATTTTTGTATTAAGCTTCCCGTTAATGATATAGATATCAAGATCGAGGAAAGGGCATTGGTCATTGTTAGTATATCTATTCACGTTGTAAAGAATGTTTTGAAAGGTCATATTTCATTAGGATCATCCCGACCGTAGGGATGCAATGTACTGATTTGATTGGTTTTAACTATTAACACATACTTCCATTTCTTCAAATTAGCCTTTTGGAAATATTAGAACGATATTCAATCCACAGCTACTGGGAACAATTTCTTGTAGGGTTAAAAAAAAAATACAACTCTTTCTTTTTAAGTAGTAAAACCTGGTTAACTTTTCAGTTATAAACTTATTTGAAATTCAAACATTCTCTTAAACTGAAACATTATTTGAAGAATTGTGCGTGTGCAGCTTACTGCAGATCTTTGATCATAGTTTTTATTTATATCTTGGTTTTTCTCCCTTATTGAAGTATTACCCAATCTCCAACAGTTTTAGTTCTGCTATAGATTCTTATTAATCTGTGTATGGCAAATAATTACTGAAAAGGTTATGGAGTATATATTTATGGAATTTCTTCCTCGCAAAAACATGTTAAGACGAACAGCAATCAAAGACAGATGTAGGTAAATTATAAGTTACAAAAAAAAGTTATTTCTGGCGCCAACATTTTCCTATGTCAAAATGATCATCAACATTAATTCATTCAAATGGAATCGGTCAATCTTGACTGTTGAAGAAATTGTCAAACGACATTGGCAGAAAGTCGAAAACCATAATCAACTTGTTAAACAATATCGTTTTACTGGTTTTCCTTAAAAGAAACCAACAAATTTAGACGTAAATTGTCTTTGCTTGCTCTCACTTTTGATACGGAAATGACAATAAATTACCTCGTATTCTTTCTGTGTTTAATCCTCCGAAGGAGAAGCACATTCGAATAAAGAAAGATAACCCAATTTTATGTTTTCCTAGCATTGATATTTCCACATAAGATATGTCTAAGAAATGTCTACATTATTCTGACCTTAGAATCTATATGTCTAGGTCTTTTGAGTTATGGGAAAAGTTAGAGAGGGTCTTAGTTGCAGGATTGGTTTAAGGGATCATTGGTATTTTTTTCTGTATTCCATTATTTTTAATACAAATGTTTACTATTTTGTAGATCTAAACACTCATTATCTCTTTTCTTCATTCAATTACCTATTTTTATAACGTAAAAATAAAGACTTTTCTCTTCTCTGTAGCTTATACAGACAATAATTATAAGGACAATAGTCATTATATAATTCCCATTAGTCACTGTTTGGAGACATACACATTTAAATGCAAACTTACAATATGATGTTTTGTGGGGGGAAACCCAGGTGCTATGTTATAGCTCTCTCAACAGAGTTGGGGTGACGTAATGTTATTCTTCTTTTTTTTTCTTCCACACATTTTTGTCCGCGCTAGTTCTCAGAATTTAATGGACCAATGTTGATGGAACTATACTAAAATGAGGACCCCCATGTGGAAGAAGTATTTTTTTTACTGCCAAAAAAACCCAAAATCAACATTCAAAACAACCGTATCTACAAGCAGAATGCATTACACACGTTACACTTAATTGAGACTCATTATCAAAGAGTATTATATAGAATGAACTGATGATTACAAAATTTCAAAAACTTGAAACACTCGTAAAGAAATGACACTTTCAATCCAACTATATGGTACTTAAATGAATATAGAAATACGCTCTTTAGAAGAAAATCCGCGAAAAGTCATGAATGATTTTGACCCATAATCGTCATGGCTAAATGTGACGTCGTGTCAAATTGAAGCTTTTTACGTTACTTATATGACTTATTCGGGACGTCAATTTGGCATCTTTTAAGAGCAGGGCATATTTTTGAATATGTCACATTTCAAACATTGAGAAAATTCAAAATTTGGATACATAAGGAAGACAAAAGAGAGAGAGAGAGAGTTTTGGATGCACCAGCTACGAACTCTTGAACCTGATTAACTTATTTATAGAGACAAAAAAGATTTAAAAACAAATTAAAGCAATAATCTTGAATCATACAAATTAATCTATAGAAATTCATACAATTTATAGAAATTCATACAATTTATAGAAATTCATACAATTTATAGAAATTCATACAATTTATAGAAATTCATACAATTTATAGAAATTCATACAATTTATAGAAATTCATACAATTTATAGAAATTCATACAATTTATAGAAATTCATACAATTTATAGAAATTAATACAATTTATCGAACATCAATGAATGTGTTAAACTTTTACTCCAACTTTATGTAGTTGAAGCTACACACATAATTTTGTTTATGGAACATCAATAAATATGTTCAACTTTTACTTGAATTTTATGTATTGCAAGCTACAAAACTATTTGTCATGCATCCGATTTCAACTTAAGGTAGCACAATACAAAAATTTGTTTACTTCCAATCACTAACCTTTAAAATGCTGTAACTTTCTTATGAATGCAAACACGAAATCTTAATCAACACATCATGGGCTTCAAAAGGGTGTCTCAAATTGTCCCTATGGTATTTCATTCTCTCATAAATCTCTAATTAGTGTGAACATCCTAACCACATAAAAGAAGATAATGTTTAATTAGGTGTAAAATTTGTTCTATAAATTCTATCTGAAATCTGAGACATCCTTTTGTAGATAATGGCCATAGGAACGACATATAATAAAATCAATCCATCTAGGAATACCTATGCAGAAGCTAATTTCAATTGAAAATGGAAATTTCAGGAAAAGTATTTTAGACACAGTTAAAATTATAATTGGTTACATAATTGTTGCATCAACATTGCATTTATTTGAAAGAGTAATCTGTTAGCTATCCATAACTACCACTTTTATAAATTTTCAAGCATTACTAAGAAAGTTTCAGCATTTTAAAACTTGGGAGCTGGAGTTATAAAATCTTTGTATTATGCTACCATAAGAGATGCACACACCTGGTGAAGCTAAATTGTTGAACGAAATATTGCGTATTTCTATTTAAAATCTAAAAGAAATTTTTAATATATTAATTAGGGGGGTGTTTAGACATTTATATAATTTTGATTCAGTAACTGGATCGGTTTACTTCCATAAACGGATCCACACTTAAATAGGTTGGATGTTGATCGTTGCTATTTTATGTATTGAAATACATATAGAAAATAAATAGGTCCTTTGTCGTTATCATTATCAAAACTCTAAATTATTATGACTTAATTTCAGTTGTGGAACAAACTTCAGGACAGATATGTTCTGAGAATTTTTGCCGTTTTCAGCCTAGAAGCGACTGTGGATGTAAAGGCTGTTGTGTGGGGAAATTAGGCTATAAGTATGGTAGATGTGAACACCGTGGTATTCCAGGTTCACGCTGGGGTTGTTTCTGTTATCGATTTGATCGTAAGTATTATAAGTGAAAAATCGCACTTTGTTTTTTTTTTCGAACTATGGTTGTCTTCAATCTGAGAAAACAAGGATAATACATTTAGTATAGAAATAAAAAACGATGTTTGTTTAAATCAAGGATCTAGATTTACGAGTAATGAAAATACTAAATCTTGTATCAGTGGCTAAATAGCTGTTTATGGTAAAATATATGTCACTCGGAAATATTTTGGAATTGATGAAATTTTGTATGCTTTTACAATATAATGTTAATAACAATTCTATCACATTGGTCTTCATTTTAATGCTATGAAAGTATTTGTATTTTTTTTTTCCTCATTAGAAATCAGTGAGTCAGAAAATGTAGCGTGAAAAGAAGTAATAATTAAATAAAAGAAATATAACGTGGTGACGGTGTCACGTTGGAGAATCGTATTTGTTATATAATGTTTTCATACATTACTCTTATCTAAAAGAGGGGAAAGATACTAAAGGAATATTCAAGTTCACAAGTTGATAACAAACTGACAATTCCATATCAAAACAATCTACAATAAACAAAATACAACATATAAAACTAAAAAACGAGCAACACAAACACCACTAAGGACAGGGATTGTTATCAGGTTCTTCGAAGAGGGAAGCAGATCTTCCTCCAGATGCCGAACACAAAAAGGAGGAAGACATAAAAAACTATCACGATGACCCATAATATTTTGATTTCGTTCAATGTTGGTCACATGAATTAACCTTATTTAAATTTTATTAGTTGACTATATCGATAAAAGCCTCAGCTTATTTTTGGCCAATGGATGTTGTATTTTAATGCCTAGGCCAAAATAGTTTTAGTCACAATTTTTTACTTTATCAAATTCACCTTCTTTTCAACTAAGTAGTAATTTTTCGAAAGAATATTTTTAAAGTATGAAATACTTCAAACATATACGTAGCATAGTTATATCTCAAATTTAGAAAAGAACAGGGTCAAGTAAAACACATGCGATAAAGAAAAGTAACTGCACCGTTTTTAAATAAGAAAAGTATTTATAGCGGTTAATGCAAGTGTTCTTTTCAGCTGACAGAGCACAAGCTATCCCACCTGATAATTCAGGAACCACTAAACCGCCAGTATAGAACTATGGAAAGATGGGAGAGTTGTCGGTTCTGAAATAAAATACTATAAAGAACTATCTGAAGTATTTATTTTGTTATTCTTGTGAATGCAAACATATGATTTTCTTGTGTTTTTCCATTTCCTTTTGTTCGTCTTAAATTGTTTACCTTCCTTACTATAGTTTAATGATTTATCTTACTTTTTTACCGTGTTCATAGATATAGGAAGATGTGGTGTGAGTGCCAATGAGACAACTCTCCATCCAAATAACAATTTAAAAAAGTAAACCATTATAGGTCAATGTACGGCCTTCAACACGGAGTCCTGGCTCACACCGAACAACAAGCTATAAAGGGCCCCAAAATTACTAGTGTAAAACCATTCAAACGGGAAAACCAACGGTCTACTGTTTACTTATTAAATAGATATAAGAAGATGTGGCATGAGTGCCAATGAGACAATAAAGTACTCGTTATGTCTTAGACGATAGACTCTGGTTTTTCAATGATAGTATCTACACGCAGTTACATTAAAATCCTCTGAATATCTCATTCTATGATGCCACAAACGAAGACGAGAGGACGGGAATGTATAAAAAAGAATAAACAAGCACATGTTTTCTGCGACAGTAACTTACCATAACAGTCAACCAAATCATGACGGCTTCTGATACAATTTAAAGGAAATTACTTCATCTTTATAATATTAAACCTTCTGAAGTAGAATATTGAAGGCACCAAATATGTTTTAAATCGCTCTTTTGTTGAGGTAACGCCGTCAAAAGTGTTACGGAAACAAACACGAGTTAGTTGACCGTTATGGCATATCTGCATCACAGATGTACACGGGAATGATCTTATTATCGTAACAACAATCACGTTATCTATCTCAATAATTACATCTCCGAATGATACCTTTCCCTAAATTGGTTCTCGACTACACGACGGATGTCATAATTGGAGCAGGATCTGTACTATGGCACCTCAGATCAGTCCTGATCCATTGTAGGATTCGTAATGCTAGTTTACACGTCATATCATTGTTAGGTTCGGAACAACTCTTGAAGTCCATTTGGGGCCTTCCGCTTCTATTTCTTGCACTTTTAATACGATAATCTTTATACGAGTATGCCTGTATATCAATACTCAAAGTAAGTACAACCAGGATATTTCAGCTACATATAGCTCGCATAAAGAATACTAAAAAAAAATAGATAACAAATCACACAAGTATTCTTTGTAGTAGTACTCAGAATCATTTATGAGTAATTGCACTATGTTATCATCCAACACAATTCATATTCATCTTCTTTTATTTATATATTAAAATCCCAATAGTCTAGGATTTATATTACTATATCTTTTCAGATACAATGATGACAAATTTCTGAAAAAAGTCTTTGTGAGAATTATTCACAAAACATGTTCTTGTGATTCTGAATTGATCCTCATGTAATTTGAAATTCTACAAAAATTACAATCTAAATAAAGGCAACACTTCTATATCGCTGTTCAAATGTCACAAATCGATAAAGAGAAAACAAATCTGGGTTACAAACTTTAATCGACATTGATATTCTGCAAAAATGTCCATCGAAGACTGTAGATGAAATAACACATCTTTTATCATTTTCTTCTCCTCATTAAAGAAGGCACATACACGATCTACTTTTGCTTAGTGATATATTCGACAAATATGACAATAGCAATATTGCTCATGATTGCACTTTTTGTATTTCCAATTATATCATGCCAAGTTGATTTTAGATGGATTCAATTATTTTTTACGACCTTGATCACAAATCTCTTCATTTGTTTCGTTACTAATAAATCATTGGCTATCATATAATAAGTTTTCAAAATTCATGATGAAATTAAATCCAGAGAGGGTATGTGTCCCCCTCTTTTTTTATAGCGCAGGATCGATACGCCACTGATGATTTATTGTTATTCCCAAAGGATATTACCAGCTATCTCAGTGCATCGTCACTGAAATCATTTATAACGCATTGTTCTTAAATTGTAGCTTTATGTATTTATAAACACTACGAAGCTGATCCCACAGATTCTTCAGTCAAAGTTGACAATACATGGACTTCGATAATATTCTTATTTCCCTTTTCTTTGAACAGGTTCTCACTTGTTTAGGTACTTAAAAATCAAATCACTAAAATACTGAACTCCGAGGAAAATTCAAAACGGAAAGTCCATAATCAAATGGCAAAATCAAATGATAAAAGACATCAAACGAATGGATAACAACTGTCATATTCCTGACTTGGTACAGGCATTTTCAAATGTAGAAAATTGTGGATTGAACCTGGTTTTAGAGCGCCAAAAACTTCTTACTTGTACGACAGTCGCATTAAATCTCATTATATTGACAGCTAATACATACTTGGATTTCAAATGGTTAGTTTAAAGCGTTCCTAATGAAGGTATATCCAGGAAAAAAATCTTCGTCTGCAACCAATTTATAAAGGTATTTCTCCACTAGTTTTTAATAAATGGCTGATTACAACACTTGTAGTGCGTTTATTTGCCGTCGTAGAAAGTTAGGGAAAAAATTTAAGACATTTTTCAATGTATTTTGCAACGAAAAAGCGATTGTCCACACACTCAAATGCATTCCTAAATCTTTTACTGAAGGTAAGGCGGTCACAAGTTGGTATTCAAGTAGTCCAATAAACTATCCACGAATGTAATGTATTACTTATGACCATATCTTTGATAAACCCCTTTTAAATACCACTAATATTACTGGGAATGAAAAGGTGATTATGTCAAAAATACAACAACCCGACCAAAGGCAAGAAAACAGCCCAAGTCCACCAATGGGTCTTTAATGCAGCGAGAAAATCCCGCATTCCGAGGCATGCTTCAGCTGACCCCTAAACAAAAATGTATACTAGATCAGTGATAATGTACGTCATACTAAATTCCAAAAAGAAACTAAAATAAAAAATCATAAAAGGCTAACAGCGGCTCCTGACTTGGGACAGGCGCAATAATGAAGCGGGGTTTAACATGTTTTTTTAGATAGACTTGATCATGTTACTATGCAACATAAGCTTTCTTATGTTTGTATTTGATCCAGTAATTAGTATATCGCGTATCATTTCCTTCTGTTGTTAGCGAAGTTATGACACTTGGAATCTTGACTATTAGTAATGATGGACAAACGAAGTGTTTCAGATCTCTCTAAAATATTTTTAAATCATTTGTATATTCATCGCTTCCTAAGGATGTCAAAACTGCAGAACATTCTTGAAATTAATCTCAAAGAGATTATACTGTACATTCGAAATGAGTACATTGTGATTTTGTTTTCAATCTTACAATAATGTTCTCCTTTCAAATACACTTTTATGAAATTATGTGTTTCTATAGCATCTTGGTTTGGTCAAATGTGCGTTTACTCAGATCATTGAACACTTCTGCCATTGTATTCATTACAAAATTCTGTTATTTTGTCTGGGGGTTTTTTCGCGCATAGTTGTAAACAAAATGGAATTTGATGCGACTGTCATACAAGTGGAAGGTTTAGTGCTATAAAACCAGGTTCAATCCACCATTTTCTACATTTGAAAATACCTATACCAAGTCAGGAATATGACAGTTCTTGTCCATTTACTTGATGTGTTTTATCATGTGATTTTGCCATTTGATTAGGGACTTTCCGTTTTGAAGTTTCCTCGGACTTCAGTATTTCTGAGATTTTACTTTTTCCACTTTTTTGCAGAATTGTCGAAACCATTTGTTTACAACTCCCATGTCATTATTAGCTGTAACCTTAAAAGTAAACCTTTATCTTCAGTTTTCTCATAGACTCTACGTTCAACTTTTTGTCATTTAAAGGGACGCTAGCAGTCACATTCATGTTCACCGATTTGCACAAATTTTCATATTTGATTTAAATCAATTTTCCAAAGTAAAACATTCTAAAATAAATAATTACAGGGCATGGTCTCGAGAATATGTAACTTCGTTTAGTGTTTATTTTAGTATAGACGCCATCTAATTAACCTTCAAGTTAGACACCGAAAACCTGCGATTATCATATAGGCGATATAAACATACATATAGTTATAAATAGAAATAGAAAGTAATCTCCTGCAAATAGATTTTTAGGTCTGTTTTAATTTATATTATAGATGAGAAATAATTGTTAATCATCGTTTTACCTGTAAAGTATTGATGGTTTGGGGATCGAATCAGTCAACCAAATGATTTACATTTGTATCATTTACAATGTTGACATTCTTTTGCTTTAAAGAAAAAAACTCAACACGCACAATGCATGTGCTATCCGTCTCTAGATATGGGGTTAAATCGTTCACATGAATACGGATCCAATGAGGTCCAATTATTTACGTGCAAGTGAATAATTCACCATCAATGTGTCTTAGCGTAATTTGACGAAATGGAAACTTATTGGTCGATAAAAGCGAATTATTATTTCACTATTTCACTTTCATTGATTATTGTAAACAAATCTGATTTGATTATAGAAATCTCTTCAAAACAAGAAATCCGACATACACCCTCGTTTAAGAAAATAGGGATTTTAGAACAACAAAGTATTTCCTCCTTTTGCATGAATATTTAAAAGACGACAAGCATATATCTTTATTCTTTGAAAAAAAGCGGGAGAAACCAGAGGGACATTCAATTCATTGGTCATAAATTAAACTGATAACACCATAGTTAAAAAAGAAAAAGACCGACAGACAATCAATAATAATCAAAAAACAACATAGAAATCAAACGACTGCTACACGAATCCCACCAAAACCTGCTGTTGATATCAGTGCCTCGGAAGGGTAGGTAGATCTAGCTCCACATGTGGCATCCGTCGTGATTTTCATGTAAGTGCAAACTTCATAAAAATTATAATTTCGGGGAAAATGGTCTGGATTGTAATAACAACATATGGATTTATCCGCTATTATATGTAAAACGGATATATATTCTATATCTGTCAATAAACTCATGGTTGCGTCTATAAAACTTACAAAGGAATCGTTGAAATGTTTATTCCATAACGGTTAACCAACTCGTCCGTAAAATTTACGAAGGGATGATTTCAACTTCACCACTTGGAATTCTTGGTTCAATAGCTTCCTTGTGAGCAACAACCCTTTGTCAAGGAAATCATAATAGGAAAGACAAGCACTGGAATATGGTTTCATCCGGGAGTTATATACTCCGTATGCAGGCGCTGCTTGAATTTTGCTACATTTTAATGGAAAGTTAACAATTTTTGGAAGCTGAAACAATCTCCTTTGTGTAATTTTTGTTTTCAATTGACCATCATTGTCAATTTGTAGAAGTGAGTAAAGATATGACGCAGACATGATTGAACCTGTTGTATTCTTTATCTCACATTCGATGGGATAGATGCGTTTAACATAGTCTCCACATTTTTGATTTATAAGTGAGAGAACACCATCAGTATAGCGGAACATAAGGTAGAGAGTACTGCTAACTTTTCTTTTTATTTGTAGTTCCTGTATAAATAAAGTTACAATGACGGAATATTATTGTATATATATATATATATATATAGTCTATAAGAATCTACCAACCAGTAAACTTATATATATAGATATATATAACTCGTCTAAACATCAACCCAACCCAACAATGTTAGATCTGTAAATTTGCGAAAGGTTCTTCCCTCGTCGGGATTCGAACCCATGCTACTGTGATATCGTGACACCAAATCGCCTGCACTGCAGCCGTCCCGCTAGACCACACCACCTACTGGGCTCTCAAAAAAAGAGCTTTCGCTGGCCGTGTGTTACGTTTCCTCGTCAGTTTCTAATCTAGCGGCGAACTACAGTACATGATATATAAGGCATGAAGATGTTATTGTTACAGATCAGCTAAATTATCTATAGTAAAGGATCCTACAAATTAATGCAATATATAGTCACAGAAAATAATTATATTTATAAGTACGTCTGAGTCAGTGACAACTCTACAACAGATGGTGATACATGGATGTGTACATAATGTATATACAACTCGTCTAAACATCAACCCAACAATGTTCGATCTGTAAGTTTGCTTTCGCAAATTTTTGGTTCTTCCCTCGCCGGGATTCGATATATATATATACATACACACACAAAGATTGAAAGAGGACCTAGATAAAATGTAAGTGTACTTGTATTGTTTAAATTTGTATTCTCATTGTTTGACCTCATGATGTAATGAATCTAACAAATAAACTATAAATCAAAATCATTAAAGAAATTAGGATTACTTTGGCTGTAAATTGTCATGGCATTTATTGCAACAAAGAAACACAACCAACTTGTTAATCAAAACGTGATGAATTACTGAAGGCCGATCCAGCAGTAACAAAGTTATATCAGGAGCCACTAGATAGTCCATAGCAGCTTAAAGTAAATTCGGCCAAAACTACAAGTTGAGTAACTAGTTGCGCAACTTGTTATCCGCCATAAAATTTACCACGTGACAAATTTAACAGCAAGAGTCAACATCATTATCAACTTCAACATCAACATCATTATCAACTTTAACATCAACATTAAAATAATCATTATCAACTTCAACATCATAATCAACTTCAACATCAACATTAAAATAAACATTATCAACTTCAACATCATTTTCAACTCCAACAACAACTTAAATTCAACATTATCAACTTCATTAAAATTTTTGATTGATATACATGTGTCAACATCAACATCAACTTCAAGTTAAATTCAATACTGTCAACATCTAAGCTATTTTATTCATTTCATAAGAAAACCAAACGATCGTTGTGTTTCATGGCAATGTAGTCAGACATCCGAACTGAACAGGACAAATCGAACTAGTTTTGTTCCTTACCAGAATTGTCGTTACTGAATTATCCTACAGATAAGTTTTCTAAGAAGGAATTTTTATATATAGTGACCCTGAATAAGCATTTAATGTTATCTTGGATCGTTTTACAATAAGATTTTAATTAAAATTAGAATTTGCACTTCCTGCAAAACTACGAAACCCAAAATTCTAGCTGAAAATGAAGCTTTAAATAAACATGTTTCATGTACTGAATAACAAACTAAATTCAGTTCATCTAAAAGTCTAGTTAATATATCAATAGTAATAGGCTAACGACAGTCGTGTCGCTTATCTAAACAAAGTTTGAAGAACTCAGCACTACCGGTAAAGAGACTCAAAACAGAACTTGACAACCACTTGTCGCCAAAAATATAAGAAATCCCATTATAATTTCTAAAACCATTTTCCAAACTAGTAGAATTGAAATAAGTCGATCCATAATAAAAGGGCCTGCGTTATAGTCTATCATTGTACTGATACCTTGGTGCAACATTGTTTGTAGCAGGTGCCCTAGGGTAATTTTGATCCCTAAAAGCAGAATAGTCCGACGTTACAGAACTTCGAGGATAATTCTTGTCATATGAATAGTTTGTACAGTAAATCAAAGGATGGAACTGGCTACATCGTATACATAAATGGCTGTATACACAATTCATACGAGTACAAACGGCCTTAAAATTATAATCGTAGCAAGAACTGTTAACTGTGTGAGAAGTATAAGAAGATATCTGTGGAACTTGATTTATGCCTACTGCAATAAACTGAAGCCATAGCTGCCCATCCATGACGTCCCATGCACGCATATGATCTCGAGCTTTTCTAAGTCGAAATTGCTTGTCATATTTATAAACGTTCTCAAAAGGTACACTAGCTCCCCTAATAATCGTCATGTAGCTAATCAATTCATTTGCCAAATCCGGAAATCTTTGCAATAAAATGTTCATACAATTTTAAAAAAAAACTTCAGTCCATTCACCTATGTTTGATAATGATTTTACTTTTGAGTATTTGGTTCTTTCAATTTAAATGTCTCTATCTTTATCAAAACCGTGCACTTTTTTCGGTTGATCAATATTTGAAACAAAGTTCACTAGTATGTATAACTAAGACAACACCATTTTGTACAGTATTACAAGCTGTGGGCTGCCCTGGATGAACACATCCCTGATCGGGAACTTGTTGTTCAGCGGGTTGGTGAGGGACGTAGGTTGTGGTGGCATTAACGGAGGTTGTGGATTGGCTACATTGTGTCTAGTAATTTCGGCTCTCCTTGGGTGAATCCTTCTATTTACCGGTAGCGGTACTTGATTTTACCTACGTATAGCACGGTTTGGCAGCACCCTTTTCCTCTCGGCATACTGGCTTAAACAAATAATTACTATGTTAGTCAATGCATTAGTAAAATGTTATATCATTTGTCAATGGTACACCCCTAAATTAAACAATTGAATCAATATGTAAATACAAATATTTCAATATGCCTATTGACTAATAAGTATTAATAGGATACAATGTCAATAAGTAGAAAAAAATGTAAAGTTTTATTGTTGCTGTCAAAGTCCAGTGGCAGATATTTCAGGTATATTCATAATGATAATATCATATTGATAACGAAAGTCATAAAAGACATATTTGAGGTATCCATCGAATATCAATTGAAGTGGCCTTCGTCAATGAGAAATATTCATATCCTATAATCGGCAACATCCTTGATGACTCGCAATAGTTTACGAAAATTAATGATCATAGATTGTCCGGTGGCACATATTTCAAACATATTGAGGACGAAAAAGAATTTATATATACATTTATGTTGAAATTAATATTTGGCTTACTCACCGGTTACTTCTTACTGCAAGATTTGAGATTTTTATTAAGAATAAATAACATGGTAAATGTTCATTAGCGTATTAAAACAGTTAAACAATTAGAAATAACAACTCGCACTATAAGTATAACCATCTACGCAATTTACAAATAGAAATATAAAATAATATCCAAGACAAGTTTATCGACAAATTACGCAATAATAGAATTTAAATTCAGTTATATTACACCAAAGAAAAAATTAACGCCTATTTAAAGCATTTAACAAAGTTAAAATTGTTCAACAAAGAAAAACAAGTTTAACAGTTTAAATTGTTGAGCTGTTATTTTTTATAAAACATTGCTTAGTTCTAAAACTAAAAAATAATACTCATCTTTTCTTCTGTGTTTTAAATTCTATAGCTTTGGCCAAGCTCCGTGTTAGGTTTGAATCCAAATGACCACACCACACGAGGTCAATGTACGGACTGACATTTCGCGGGCTAACTTATAGCATATGAAAGTGACCAGTATAAAATGAATCAAACACACCGTCAATTTAAATCAATATTAGGCATACCAAGTTATATAATTATTATAACTGAATTTAATTATAATGGAATTAAATTCTACTTTTTTTTATGAAAGAAGGCAGGACCAACTCTTTACATGTTCGTTTAATAGTTTTTATTGTTTGGAATAGATAATACTAGTGTAAAGTGTAGAAAAGTCAATGTTTTAATACAAAAGCAAGATGAAATAGTCTTAAATTGCTGTGTCATTTCATCTCTTGTGGGAAGTTGTCTCACTGACAATCATACCACATCTTCTTTTATATATTAGATTGTATATTATTTTATAGTATATTCATTGATTCACGTCGTTTTTAGAATATGTAGTTTCACAATGACTTTGAATTCTGTTTTTTTTTGGGGGGGGGGGGCCTGATAAAGCTAATGTTAATAATTTAGAAGGAGGTATCATGAATCACTTGGAAGACCCAGCAATATATCATTGTTTTTATGACACTTATGTAGTATCAAATACAGTGGTTGAAGATCAAGTTCTTCATCTTTGGTTGAAATTCCATAGGAACATATAACAGTACAATGAATATACAAGACTTTCTCTTTAGCAAGTGTCGTGGGGATATAAGCCTCGATTTCAGCCTACTCAGACTAAAAAAATCAATCAATCAAAATACTTTTTTTGTTGCTAGATCACAAATGTTTGTACTCCCAGGCCTGAGAAAATTGTTATGACCAAGATCCCAGAATGTCTGTTCGGTGATGCTTCAACACAATATATTAAAACATCCAAAACCTAACACAAATGGTAAAGAGATAATGAAATCCAAGAAGACCAATACGCTTCATCAATTCACGAACACGACAAAAATGGTCCAAATAGAAAATAAAGTAATCCTCAGTAACTTTTTCCTTTATGACGTTTAGCATGTTCATTTTGTGGTCACATATATGTATGTAAAATTGTTTTACCTCGTGTTTTGTATGTACATACATCTAAACATCATGAAGTTTTATACTACGACACATTCTTTATACTTATAACTCGAATTTGACATAACCAGTCATCTCAGTACCAACATCTATGACAATAAAGTCAATTATAATTTTGAAATTACTAGTTTCCCAACCTCAGCAGGAATATCCAAATGCACCTGCAGGAACTATATATATTTCGCATCTCCTTTGGGTTTTAAGAGCTTGCAGCTGCTACTCCGACTTAAAAACGTCGCCACTGTCTGAGAAGAATGTTTATAAGTCAAGAATATGTCCAAGAAACGTTCGTTATTTTTCTAAAACAATCCCTTTGAAGATAAGATCTTTTTGATAAATATTACCTTGTCAAATTCACAAATGAAACATGATGGTCTTGGACTATTGATTTTAAGTGCTGACGTTGTTTGTTATCTTAATAAATAACCTTTTATTGGGGTTTTTTTATTTGTCCTTTTACTTTTGTAACTATTTTGTTTCGTTTATATTTGGTAATAAACGTTTTGCGAGGCTCGGTTCTCATAATTCCACCATTGTGATGTTTTGCTATGATTAATTTTTTATTTCTGTCTTTCATTTTTGCTTATGTCTATAGAGTTTCAACATGCCATTTGGTTTTTTATGTTGAAATTGTTATTTATTTTCGTAGTGATTAGCATCAAATATCTGAATACTGAAAAGAAAAGGGTTGGAGAGAAGATTACATGATTTAAAAATATTCTTTACATTTATAATAATTATAATAATTATTCGGGAATGTTGTGAATTTTTAATGTTTTTTTTTATGAATAGTTCGGGTAGGAAAATTGTAGGAAAGCTTACAATATATAGTCTTATAAACTATTGTCCCTAAATGATGTCCAGAGAAGGGCAAATTTTCATATGCATGCATTTTTGTTCATATACTAAATAATAGACATAATTGAATAGCATAAACAAATTTTTTCTTAAAGACAGCTATCCATGGTTAAATATTATGTATATTAAGACCATATTTCATAGATGAATTAACATCTAAATGTGTCCCATACAAGGGTGGTAACAAGATTTCATATGTTTGGATAATGTTATCATCAACCTTTTTTCTTTGATGAATAATTATAAAACAACAGACATAATTGATATATGCCGCAAATTTATGATACGTATACTTTCATTGATAATTATAAACGTAATTCTAAAAATTCTTTTCATTGAAGACAACATTGACGACCATAGTTCAAACATTGGATTTGGTTTAAAGTAAGTCTATTCAGTAGATTAACGAGGACTGTGGACAAGCAACAAATATATTTGTTGCGTTGTGAAAAACCTGTATTGGTCTCTTTGATCCACAACGTTTCAAACGTTCATCCGAGGAATAATCAATAATCAATAATCATAGAAAAAAATGATTTTTTCAGTTTAAAACAGACTATTTTATTCCAGTATTATAGATTATTAAGACACAATAACCAACACAGCTAATGAAAAAGACACTAAATATTTAGCTATCTAAGTATCATTGCAAGTGTTGAAGACAATATCGAAGCATGTAACTGGCAAAATGATTTAGAAAGGGTGCCTTCAAATGGCATCTGGTCTTTAGAGTACATATCATCATACTGCAACATCATGAATATTACGAGGAAAAAAGTACCAGCCATCCTGATTACCATAAAAGCGCCGTTATTTAATTCAACATGTAAGAAGAGATCAATCAAACATGTTTGTTCTAAAAATAGAACATCATGAAAAGGAACAATCAGAAATCATAATTCAAACATTAAAATTGACAAACGATGTTATAAAGAATATGACGTAGAATACTGTACAAAACTCTAAACTGAAAACTTAACTTTGAACAAAACTTTACACTGAAAACTTAACTTTGAACAAAACTTTACACTGAAAACTTGACGTTGAACAATACTAACACCATGAAAATCGGAGTGAACTATGTTCATTTAACTGAATGGTTTTCAGTTATATATTTTTTTTAACTTTCTTGTCTCTTTCATTTAGCGACGACAATACGAAGCCGACACGTTAGCGATATCAAAATTATTTTACGAAGACTGCCGTTTGCTAATTGATGAGTTTTTCCCATTCAGGCGCTTACTTTCTTATATTCATATATGTGTCTTATATTTTACAACAATTATTTTCTGGTATATGTTCTGGTCAAATATTAGCCCTTATATGCATTTGAAACATATGTTCGAATGAAATCCTCATTATATAGGTTTTATATATTTTTATTCAGCACAAAAGAAAAGCGAATTTGAAAAAAATGCAAATGATTGCATATGTAACACACAAATTAAATCCTTTAAAAATACCTATGCACAACATGTTTTTCGGATAATACATTATGCAATCACGCCTAGGTATAAAAGTAAAATGCGATTGATGAAACTAATGTTCGTAACTAAGTCTACATAAAGGTATGTCTTATTTTTTGTGTTTTGTTTCTGTAAATTTAATGTATGTTTAATTACAGATAATGTCAAACAAATATCTGCTAGGCAATTATAGCTATGGAAATGTATAGTTTAAAACCATGGACAGAGTTTTATACAATAAATGTTACATGAACGCTTCCATGCAATGGCTCATTCAATAACAATACGCATCATCATTTAGATCCGCGATCTCCAATAAATTGAATGTGTTATGATCGTACTTTATATACATTTCTAACCATATGTCAATTTCATTCAAAGACTTAAGTAATAGTAATTGATGATAAGTTTACAAGTTGGGCTATAGTTTTAGTCGTGTACAGCAATAATTAAGCATAACAATTACCAAAAGAAATTTTGCATTATATCATTATCTTATTTATGATGCAGAAGTTATTCCAAAAACATAACACTTAAAACGAAATCTGAATTTAGAAAGTACCGATCTTTGATATTGTACTGCTATCTGATAACGATGTTTTCATTTAGTTGCTTTTTTTCATTACAATTATTTAATTAAAGATATGAACTACCAGAAAAAATCTAGAAAAATTGCACTATCTATTATACTGAGTCATAAATAAAATTATGTTCAAGAAGCGGCAGAGACAAAGCCTCAGATATTCAATCTCACAAGTAAAACAAAACCTGTCTACTTTGCCAAAAAAAATTTTTTTTTTAAATAACAGTCTTCAAAACTCTTCATAGAAAACTGAAGATTGAAAAATCCCTACGTAGTCAAAACAAGTTACAAATACGTCATCTAATGATTTCGCGTTTGAGCAAACTAACAGTTGTCACACTATCAAGCAGAGTCAATATTAATGATATTTATGTCTAGGCATATGTTAGATTATTGATTGTGCAAGAGTTTGTGACTGTAGTCAATGCACTAGTCTTTTAAAGGAACATTTATGTAATGCATTTGTGGTACTGACTGTTTAATTTCGACTTCACCTATGATTCAACAATTTTCATGTCAATAATTCTAGCTCTGAGTTTCTTATCTAGACTTATAAAACAAAATAGATTCTAATGTAGATAATAACCATGTGTAAACGAAGCCTTTTTTTTAAAACAATTCTCTCTGTAAGTTATTGAAATAACTTACAATGCGAAGAAACACATCGAATCCAACAATATATACATCAAAGTAAATATCATCAACATTCTGATTTTTATTCACAATATATTTGTTGAGCTTCGTTGGTTTGTATTTCAAGAGACAGTCGATATTCTAATTGTTATTTATTGTTCACCCATGCTGACCGACTTTCTGTACACATATGATGCAGAGTTCATACAGAGCATTCTTAAAGACCATTCAAATTGAAGTTCAATTATACTATTAAACTATGGCTGCGTCCTATCTTGATCTTCTGTTTGATATTGACACAGATGAACGATTCAAACTTGAATATGTGAAAGAAGTGAATAAGCCACTTCCCATATCTCAGAAGTAAATTACAATCTGCTAATCGTATGGCGCGTACATATCTAAATTAATAAATTCCGCGTGTGCGTGTTTATACTTTGCGGACCTGATGAACAAGACTATGCTCCTTACAGAAAAATCAACTTAATAAAAAATGTACGGTTACCATCACGAAACGTCTGTATCTCAGTCCCTAGTAACTATCGACACTCTTTGTGTTGGCAGATCTTTAACAATATAGATTTTCTGATCTGAAAATTTAACAGTTCTGTAACATTTGGACTGAGTTGGATCTCGGTGATGCATGCAAATAAGGAGTCGCTGACAGTCACACTATCGACGCAGTCTCTAGCGGTCCGTTTGTAATCTTATCATTCAATCAGTGATGGTTTTTATTCTGATTTTAATTTTCATGGAATTTATAACATAAGTTAATTGAAGTTGCCTCGAAAGTAATATTTCTTACTATATCACTTTTAGTAGTGCATTTCGTTCAATGGGAAATATTATGATATAATGAGAGATGGTTGTTCCTTTCGTATCCAGGACAAGGTAAATGATATATCTATAATTCTGGTTACTTAGGAAAATCTATATATTTTATACAGTAAAAAAGGAAAGAAAATTATTGAAATATCTTGAGAACTAATTGACTTTTTGTTCAATTAGATTTTCAAGTTTATCGAATTTGAAGCATGAAGAAGGTTCTACTTATCCTAGGTCTGGTATTGCTCCTATCTGGTGAGTTGGATTTTATATATTATCTACAGTATTTCAAAAAGAGAGAAAATGATTTCTAAATATGAATATCTTCCAAGAATCGGAATTATAAGAACATGTGTCTGGATATAAACTGATCATAGATACCAGGACTAAATTGTGTACATACGCCAGACGCGCGTTTCGTCTACAAAAGACTCATCAGTGACGCTCGAATCCAAAAAAGTTAAAAAGGCCAAATAAAGTACGAAGTTGAAGAGCATTGAAGACCAAAATTCCTAAAAGTTTTTCCAAATCCAGCTGAGGTAATCTATTCCTGAGGTAGAAAAAAGCCTTAGTATTTCAAAAATTTAAAATTTTGAAAACAGTTAATTTATAAATATAACCATATCAATGATAATTCATGTTAGCACAAAAGTGCTGACTACTGGGCTGGTGATACCCTCGGGAAAATAAATCTCCACCAGCAGTGGCATCGACCCAGTGGTTGTAAATAAACTCATCATAGATACCAGGACTAAATTTTGTACATACGCCAAACGCGCGTTTCGTCTACAAAAGACTCATCAGTGACGCTCGAATCCAAAAAAGTTAAAAAGGCCAAATAAAGTACGAAGTTGAAGAGCATTGAAGACCAAAATTCCTAAAAGTTTTGCCAAATCCAGCTAAGGTAATCTATTCCTGAGGTAGAAAAAAGCCTTAGTACTTCAAAATTTAAAATTTTGAAAACAGTTAACTTATAAATATAACCATATCAATGATAATTCATGTCTGCACAAAAGTGCTGACTACTGGGCTGGTGATACCCTCGGGGAAATGAAATAATAATTAACGTTAGAAGGAAAGTTGGCCATTTTTTCTCGAGTAGGGATACATTTTAAATCATTTAAAGGCCATACGATACAGAAAAATGATTTACTATTGGTTTTTTTTTTTTTTATCATTTGGCATAAAGTAAATCCAATATACTTATATAATGACAAATAATCGTTCATGCCTCACATTACAAGATATTTCAGAAATTGATTTTTAGCCAGACGAAACGCGCGTCTGGCGTATTAAATTATAATCCTGGTACCTTTGATAACTATTTTCAAAGTGTTTCGTAATTGATAGGCATTTAATCAAGTCCCTACCATAAAAGCTAAATACTCTTTTTTTGTGAAATCATACAATTATTAGTTATAAAAAAAACCTAGACAAATCTTGCCAGTGTTAATGCATACAGAAAAAAATATTGCCGTTGATTTTTGTTCTTCTAACTTTTAATTTTCCTCTAATTGTATGCCCCAGTGTATGTTTTGCATGCTTTAATATACATATTTTCGTTTTTCTGTTCAGATATTTTCAAATTCACGTTATCTATTAAATGACGTTCTCGATTCTTCCGTGAATTGTTATTTGAACATATATTTATCCAGCCTTGGTACTGTATTGTATACTCTTAAATCACTAGACTGAAAGATGAAAGAGTTCAATAATAATGTAAACATGCAAATCTGGAACGAACTGATATATGTAATGAACAAAGTAGTGTCTCTAGTATATACGGTATATACAATTGATTCAAACAAATAAGTAACAAAGCAGAACGAAAAAATTCGTTACATCATAATCAGCCTACGTCATATTACCTGTTTGCATGATTAGAAAGATTGAGATCACGGACTTATTTTCGTTGATTTTTATCATTGAACACATAGAACCCCACAAAAAACAAGAAATTTTTATCTTTGAATGCGGGATTATTCATATTTAGGAAGTCCAAATCTAACGAGAAGACCTACGGCCTAACCCAATAACAAAACAACAACTGAATAACAAATTCGACACCCACACCTGCATGATCTTAAATTTTTCAGTCTATGTGGCCTAGAGGTCTTTAGCGCTAAACACGGTACAAGCGGTGTTGTCTCGATATCCATATAGCATGAGTTTGAATACCGGCGAGTGAAGAACAAAAATTGCTACCACAATTTTGCAGGTTAAACATTGTTGTGCTATATTTAGAATAAGTAGACCATAATCAAGTTAGCAAAAACACAAAGTACAAACACGCATTTGCAGAAAATAATTAGTAAAAATAAAAAAGTAAAATATATTTTGACTTAATTTCAGTAGTGGAACAAACAGCAGGACAGTATTGTTCTTTAAAATATTGCCGTAACCAACCTGCAAGTAACTGTAGATGTAGAGGCTGTTGTTATGGGAGGTATCAATGTAATTTTGGCAGCTGTGCTGGGCATAATCTAAATGGACAATGGGTTTTGAGTTGTTTCTGTTCATCATGTCGTAAGTATTATCAGTTAAAATACTAGGATGATTCATTTTAATACGTTTAGGAATAAGAATAAGATTGGTCTGCCATATGAACTAAAGTGATGGTCAATAATTAACTCAAATAACAGATACAGTCGATAAACAACTTACGGCAAAGTATTCGTATCTGGAAAATATTTTAGATTTCAGTAAAAAATGTTTTAACAACTTATTGACCTGTACCTAATTAACGAAAACAATCGTACCTGTTGTATTCTTATTTTCATACATTACGCATACTTAAAAGAGCTAGAGTCGTTAGAAACCAAATGAATACTGAAATTCATCAATCGATTACAAAATGAAAAATCAATGAAAAAACAAAAAATCAAAAGACGAACTTAAAATCCAACACAGAAATCTAATAACTGACCAACAAGAATACCACCAAAAAGAGTTTATGAAATCAGGTATGCCGAGAAGGTAAGCAGATTCTTCTCCATATGTGGTATCAGGCACCCATCACAAAATTTTGAAAACAGCAATAACGAACAGGATGACACCTGATATTCTCATTTAATTTAATTTTAGTCACAATGGTTTACTTCATTTCCATATTTTCAATTGACTGTATTGCTAAAAACGGTAGGCTTAGTTTTGGGTTTGGGTTTTGGTTTGTAGTGTAATGTATTTATAGTACGCCAGTCTGTTTGACCTAAACATTTTTTACCACAATTATTTTTATTCATTGTTATATTTAAAAATTAAACTGTAACATCACGCTGTGAATGTCATTAAAAAAAAGCCGAATATTCGAAAACCCAGGATGTATAAAACAAAGACAGTTGAAGAAGTACATTTATATAACCAAAAACTATTTGAAAAAGAGCTAAATCTATCGAAGGTCAACTTTCGCTGAGTGTTAGAATCTTAGTTTCTTGATAATAAAATAAAAATATACAAAAGACCGTTTTAGAACGGTTCGTTATTATTTGTAACAGTACCTAAGTAAAAAAAAACATTATACACTATTACCTTGTCAATATTTTCACAACAATACATCGAGATAAATACAGACAATATAATAAAAAAAAACATATAGAATACACCCTATTTACATCATGCCATTATCTATAAATAAGACATGCATTGATAATGATGATTGTAATTTACTTTTTTCAGCTGGTCCTAGGTCTACAGGAGCAGGAGGAAATGAAACTATCCCTTATTAAAACTATGATGAATGAAAGATATGTTTGTATTGAAATAAATACTGTTACGAATAATCTGAAATATTTCTTTGATTTTAATAGATTTTTCAATTTGCATATCTAAAGTGTAGTTGTATACTAAGGTAAGTACATATTATGTCTTAAATGGGATAAAGTAGTTAATTAAAAAGTAAAATCCCAAAAATTCTGAACTCCGAGGAAAATTCAAAACAGAAAGTCCCTAGTCAAATGGCAAAATCAAAAGCTCAAACTCATCAAAGGAAAGGATAACAACTATCATATTCCTGACTTGGTACGTGCATTTACCTTTAGAGGAATTTAGAAATTTTGGGGGCTTTTGGTCACAAATCTCTTTATTAACGGGTTTGGATATTATCAAATCTTGTCTGTTAATAGAAAGCTTTCATAATTAATAATGTCACTTAATTCAGAATAGGTCTTCGAACACATACACTGTTAGCAACTTTACCTGACCATATAGTAAAATAGGTATTTAGTCGGATCCTAACACGTACTTGTGATTTGGTTAAAACCGGTTTTGTTCAAAATATACGAAGAAATGTCGAAATGTTCAGGACTTAATTAAATCCGTATTTCGGTAGGATGGTGCAAGCATACGAATTTTATTGCGTCTTACACTTTGAGAAGCGAATAATCTTCAACTACTTTATTCAAATATTGTGTAAAAACGTTAATTTTGAGCTATGAAAGTCAAGTGGCTCGAGTATTTTTCTGAGGAAGTTTTAAAAAATTGCAAAGAAATGTTTTTACATTGGGTTAGCTTTCATTAGTCTTAACTATCTATAGATTAACAACTTTTGGTTATATTTATAATTTAGAGTCATCATTGAAGGTGGGGGACGATTTCGCAGATAATTAATTATATTGATGTGCCATTAGTATGCAAGAGTGACATTTCGTTGTATTTTGTGCCAATTCGAAAAAGTTATGCGAGTATTATCTCCCCTTAACAGGTTCATTATTTTATAATTAAGTTTAGGTTTCTGATATAATTTTGAATAATTACGAAATGTATCAATTCAATATATTTCAGTTTTTGTTATTGGTGTATCAAAAACATTGATGTACGAATATAATTTCATAAATTTGAAACGTTTAAAATGATTAAATACCAATATAAAGAACCGTTCATCATTTTTGAAAAAGACTATGAACGAAAAGCGATTTATTTATCTTCCTTTGGTGACAGATTGATTGGGAAATGAACCAGCGTAATATAATGGTAATCACAGAGAGGGACCAGCAAGCAATTTTTATTGTAGCTTATTCAACGTTAAAACAATTTTCCACTATAAACGAATGTTACTTTATACAAATATAAGGACTTTGTTAGTTAAATCTACAAATTTTATTAGATATTATGATTTTTTATTGCAATAGATTAATCTGCTACATGATACACTTAATTAAGTGATATGTTCACCTGTATATCATTGGGTGCATACCACTGCTGATGGATTGTTTGTCCAAAAAGGTTTCGTCAATTCAGTTGGTTAGCAATGACATTATTTATCGCACTGTTTCTGAAATTGTACATTGATATATTTGTAAAGCATTTAAGCTTAGTCAAGCAAGGTTGACTATATATTCATACATACTTATTTTTTTTAATATTTCGTATTGGACGTTCCTGATATAGGTAAGATCAGTTAAAAGCTTCCGCTGTAAACAATTTATGAAACGATTCTTCACATCTTTTTTTGGATAAATGGCCACGGTTGCTTACATCACTTAGCACTTTAATTGTCATGCGCACATATAACAACATGAACAATAAGGAACATTATTAAACAGTTTTTCTGTTTTGTGTTCTGTATTTTGTAAAACAATGAGACAGTATACAGATAATGTAGATTCAAATGCAATTCAAAATTTATAAATTAAGGTTAGGCGATCAAAAAATGCACCTTACCATGCAATAATCTTGTATTCTCTCTTAGGAACCTATTCTTTGTAAACTTCTTTTAAGTTTCAGTAATATTAAACAGTTAGTCAAACTTAATGATGTTACCTATTGCACCAAAAGTTATCTTATGTCTGGGTTTGATCCAGTTCTAATGTAACAGCTATTTTACTTCAACTGGAAGAGACTTTATGACACTCTGTAACTTGAAATCTGAAAATGACTAGACTAATATCCATAGAATAATGATTGACAAACAAAATTGTGCACGACTCTCTTTAAAGAATTAAACAAATAAAATATCATTGGCAAATTCATCACTTCCTTGGAATGACAAATTCCGCATTTATCCATAATATATCTAATTAGTCTACACCAAAACCCATTTTAATTGTCTTGTTAACACAAATGCACTGATTCAACTTTGCAATTTCAGTTTAAAACATTTCCTGTCTCGATCGTTTCAACTATAAAAAAATAGACGTCAAAGCAAGATATAATGTTTCCCGAATAGAGTTTCAGTAACAAAGAACATCATTTATTGTACCATTATTTATTTTTTTATATATCCACATGCACGACTTTCAAAAAATAAGAAAACTTCATTTGCATAGTTTGACTCTTCACCTATTTCGGTTCTTATGCATCTTTGACTTTCAAACATTCGACTTTGCGCGTTCCTAATTAAGGTAAACCCAGGAATGCGCTTTGGACTCCTTAACTGTGTAACGTGTTGTTATAATCTTCATACTTTCAATGGCTGTAACAAGGTCAAAAGAAGAACTTGCATATACATTTTATGAAAAAGGAACAAAGCGAAGATGTTGGTACAACTTTCTGTAGAACATAGTTTGCTCATTCAAGTGAAAATATTCACATAATACGATACCTTAATGTTGACATTTACGACAGGCTCATTCCCAGTGTTCATGTCATAGCATAGTGTATAGCGTAGGTCTTTATTGTACATTGTAATACTATATCATTGTGTGTAGTGTAATACTCTTAATTTTAATTTACTGGTGTAATGCTATACGAGTGTACTAAAGGCGATGTTATGATAATGTATCCAGTATAATGCTAATGAAATGTACCTCATGTATTTCTATAAGAATGAATTTAGTGTAATGCAAGCAGTCTGATGATAATGTAATGCTCAACTAAATGTATAAAAACAATCAAAAGACAAACAGTACTAAAAATACAACATATACAAAAATTATAACTGACCAACATTAACACCACCAAAAAAAGAAGTAAACGATGACTCTGTATATTCATATTGGTCACAAAAGTTAACTTCATTTAAATAGTTTTATTTAAATGTATCGTTAAAGCAGTAGGGTTGTTTGGGGGATTTTATTGTTATATATGTATAATTAAAAAAATATAACAATAAATCGAGCTAAATACACACAAGATAATAGACAACTATAGGAGACATCGTATTAACAGCATGACACTATCAATTACATAAGAACTGTATAATGATAAATTATTTTTTTGCTGAAGCTAAGGGTAGTGCCGGTGGAAATGCTACTGCAGATTGGAATTATAAAATTTTGAGAGATGTCGGTACTGAAATTGGATATTATAAGAACTATCAGAAATATTTCTTTTGTTATTCTTGTACATGCAATCATACGATTTTCTAGTTTTTCCATTTGCCATATGTTTCTAGTTTTCGTCTTAAATAGTTTTCCCTTTACTTTAGTTATCATAACTCACATTATCCTTTTTAGTGTCCATATATACTTATTTAAGAACGTTTTATGTCTTAAATAGAAGACATAAGTACTTAATCGATAGTCTGATTTTGTTTTGTTTACGATTCCATGAAAAACACATTCTATGATGTCACAAACGAAATAGCTATCGGAGGTACCAGAATTATAATTAACTACGTCAGAAGTGCGTTTCGTCTACATAAGACTCATAGGTGACGCTCAGATCAAAATAGTTATCAAGCCAAACAAGTACAAAGTTGAAACACATTGAGGACGCAAAATTCCAAAAGGTTGTCAAAATACGGCTATGGTAATATATGCATGGGATAAAAAAAAATCTTAATTTGTCGAAAAATTCATTGTTTTGTTAACAGGAAATTTATAAAAATGACCATGTAATTGACATTCATGAAAACATGTGTAAGGGATTAAAGGAACGAATAAGAAAAACGTTCATGGCACCTTTAATTCCATAACATTCACCCAAATCATGGTAATTCACAACCTTCGATTTTCTTCGAAAGCAGTAACTTTTTTAATTGAATACCTCGGATATCTTAATTGTTTATCGTTTGTTGGTTGACGAAAGAATTTCATGCAAACAAACAAAATTTCATCGAAATGGTTATTGTGTGCTTTAACGCGAAGTTTCAATTGTTGCCAATCTTTTGGAAAATTTGCCATGCAAAATACTTTACAAGTGCTGTTTCACAAATAAAACTAAATAACTTCATGAAAAAATAATTACATTATTTAGTAAGCTATTCAATAATTACAGGCACAACAAATAGTTTTGTTGTGGAAAAGATATTCCCTATAACATGTATAAGATGAAATTCAAGTGCACGCATCACACATAACATTTCGTGTATGAAATCGGTCGATAAAATTCAACAGTATTTTCTAAACTGCATAGTTATAACGTTGTTTTTTTTTTGGAAACAACAAAAGGCCACGAAAAATATTAAGCTGAGCTAATAACACAATGATACCAATATCATAACACTCTTTGTTGTAAAATGTAAAAGTGGACCAACTGAACGTGCGTGTGCTTCTTTTAATTATGAATGATCACACAAAGAAACAACTAATTCAAAGATAAAGAAGGAAATTACGTAGAATACTTAATAAAACTGAACACTAAACTTAAATTTGAGCAACAATCACACCATGAAAAATCCGAGTTAAATTTGTTAATTTCATTTAATGGTTTTCGTATGATAAAATTCATGATAACATATTCGTTACATAAGTGCGTCACTGTTTTTGATTCAGTTATAAGTTGTTTTCAACTTTTTGACTCCAATATTAAGCTCTTTATGATAAAGAGTCGACACGTCAGTAATATGTAATTTATCTCTAGAGGACTGCCGTTAAATTTTTATATTCATATATATGTCATATATTATACAACAATTAATACTGTTACATGTTTTGATCCTGTATTTATACCAATCTGCATTTGAAACAGATGTTCGAATGCAATCATCTTTAACGTTTTATATAATAAGTTTCAACATTAAAGAATAACAACGTTTGAAGTTTTACAATTTTTTTTCCTGTGTTCAAACTTTAGTGACCATGAAATCTCAAGATTCCACAATAGAAATACTAATAAAATTGAGAATGGAAATGGGGAATGTGCCAAAGAGACAACAACCCGACCATAGAAAAAAACAACAGCAGAAGGTCACCAACAGGTTTTCAATGTAGCGAGAAATTCCCGCACCCGGAGGCGTCCTTCAACTGGCCCCTAAACAAATATATACTAGTTCAGTGATAATGAACGCCATACTAATTTCCAAATTGTACACAAGAAACTAAAATTAAAATAATACAAGACTAACAAAGGCCAGAGGCTCCTGACTTGGGACAGGCGCAAAAATGCGGCGGGGTTAAACATGTTTGTGAGATCGTATATATTGTTTTGAAAAACATAGATATATGCTTATGGTTCAATTTTTGTTTACTACAATGAAATATAGAAGTAATTTCCTTCAGCTGTAAAATTCACGGAAATCTTTTTTCGTATGCAATCGGATTTGATGCACAATGATACGAAGGTATTACACCTTGAAGAGTATTACGGACCCAAATTCTATAAGGATTTGAAAAATACAGCTAATGTACTCTGAAGAAATATATGCACCTCCTGGATCCATCTGGCTCCTACCGTATACACAAGTTTGTTTCAACATTAGCCCATTAGATAGCACAAGTTTATATCCTGTACCAAATCAGAAATATGGCAGTTGCTATCTAATAGTTTGTTTCTATGTATGTTGCATTGTTGTTTGTTTTTTGTTGCACTTCAGATTTCTGTTTTTTCGTTGTTTTACTCTTAAAGTTGATGTTTCCCTCGGTTTTAGTTTGTAAAAGAGGGACGAAAGATACCAAAGGGACAGTCAAACTCATAAATCTAAAACAAACTGACAACGCCATGGCTAAAAATGAAAAAGCCAAACAGAAAAACAATAGTACACATGACACAACATAGAAAACTAAAGAATAAACAACACGAACCCCACCAAAAACTAGGGGTGATCTCAGGTGCTCCGGAAGGGTGAGCAGATCCTGCTCCACATGTGGCACCCGTCGTGTTGCTTATGTGATTACAAATCCGGTAAATAGTCTAATTCGGTAGGTCACATTCACGAAAGGGAAGGGGATTGTAGTTACGACGTAAGGAACATATCCGATATCATTTGTGTAACATGTGCTTTTGCAGTTCTAAATATAAAAGATGAAACAAAGGAACTGGCAAACACAAAGTTCGAAGATAATAGGAAAAACTATGGTTAACAAATAAAAGACGTCCTAGTCAAAGCTGTGCACTGCAAACTTAACTTTAAATAACAAGCACATCCCGATATGTCATAGTGAACATGTTTAATTTAAGAAAGAATTAATGCAAGATATACTTTATTGTAGTGTTGACATGGGTAGGCATTATATTCATGATTATTTTTGCTCAAATGACAGTGAGGCCTAAAATAACACGAGTATAATGCCTACTCATGATAAAACTACAATAAAGTATAGCTTGCATCAATTATTTCGATTCTGATTATGACAAATAATGTTATTTCTATGTTCGATGTGTATAAGTGTAACGCATTTGTGAAGGCTCATCAATGAATCTCCCTTTTGTTTGATAACAAGCAAACGACTGGTAATGTGATTTTTCAGAGGGAGGAGTTTTGAATAGCAGACATGCACGGTTTTCTTATCTTGGTCAAATTTGTCAATTTTGAATTGCAACACATTACAGAAGGCTTGGTACCATTAAAACGTTTAATCCCGCTGCAAATGTTTGCACCTGTCCTAAGTCAGGAATCGGATGTACAGTAGTTGTTGTTTATTTATGTAGTTTATACATGTTTCTCGTTTTTCGTTTTTTTATATTCATTAGACCGTTGGTTTTCCCGTTTGAATTTTACACTTGTAATTTTGAGGCCCTTTATAGCTTGTTGTTCGTTGTGAGCTAAGGCTCCGTGTCGAAGGCCGTACATTGACCTATAATGGTTTACTTTTATAAATTGTAATTTGGATGGAGAGTTGTCTCATTGGCACTCATACCACATCTTCCTATACCTATATAATATACGAATTAGTAATTTGAGAGTTTGGAAGTGTTTTCAGTTAATGAAATATATTAAATGCATGACAATTTGATTAAAATTCATTATTCTTAAGTAGTCAATATATGCATGCACAAATAAATTTTATTGGATTAAGACCATGGGTATATTCACAAAGCGATAGAAACACGTCAATTTAAAGTAAACAAATGTTTTTTTTTCTTTCAAGGCTGTACCATTAAGTGCCGGCAATTTTATTTGGACCCATGTCTGTCAGGGATATCTAAATTATCTCTAGATGACTGCCGTTAAATATTTAATCGCAAGCAAGGTATGCTGCACTTTCTAATATTCATAAATATGTCATATATTGTGTAACAGTTTATTCTGTTATATGTTCCGATATCGTATTTGCATGAATCTACATTGAAAACAGATGATCGTATAAAATCCTCTTACATGTTTTATACATTTTAATTCATCACATAAAAATACCAAAATTTCAATACAACTTCTAACAATTGCTCACGCAAAACAAAAACGAAGTAAAAACTAAATCAATTTCAAAACATATACACAACTTCTTTCACGGATAAAACATTATCCAATTACTTCTGGGTATAAAAAGAAAATATGGTAAATGAAACTAAATGCTCCTAACCAAGTCTTCTATAAGGTATGACTATATTGCTTCCTTTGTAAAATAAATACAAATGTATAAATCTGTGGAAAACTATTAAAATCATTGGCAGAATTTTACGTGAAAAACTAAAATATAAAATCAAGTCCCTCATTCAATTTTTCATTCGGTAATTAGCATCATCTTTTAGACTTTCGCTATCCAATAAAGAGTAATGATCGTACTTTGAGTTGTCATTTGATAAGGGACTTTCATTTTGAATTTAACGATTCTGTGGGTTGTTTTTTTTCTTTTTTTTCACATACATTTCTAAAGATATGTTAGGTTCATTTGAGGACTTAAGTATTTTGAGATGGGTTTAGTAGCTGAATTCAGTCTAGGTCATTTTTAAACAAAAAATAAGTTGGGAAAGCATTACAATTAACAAAAGAAATACTGCATAGTTTCATATTTTTTAAATGACAGAACATCAATTTAAAAATAAAACATAATGTTAAATAAAATTAACTTAAATATGGCCGCTCTGTCAAATTGTATTACTACATGTATCTGCAAAGAATGGATCCATGTATTTGCTATTTCAATAAAATAAATTTATCAAAAAGATACCAGTGCATTGTCCACTACAATTATTCAGAAATGAGATTGTGTACAAGAGAAGGAAAATACAAAACATATTTTCTTCAATCTTATAAGTTGACGACAAACTGAAAACACCATTACAAAATATCGACACACGACAGGAAGACTAACAACAGTCTTCGAAACACGACAAAGATAACTAAGGATTCAGAAACACAAATCAAATCAAAAACAAGTTTCAGATGGCATTGGGTGAATTTGAATTTATCGTAAATGTGAATTTACTTTCGTAACAATATCAGCAAAGCCAATATTAGTTGCAGTTCTGTACAGGTATATTATACAATTACTTTCTGTTTTGTGAGTGAAATATGTGGTTTTATTGACATTTAGATAAATGATATTCACTTAGGACAACGATGTAGGTCAATATTTTTTTTCAAAAGTCAATTCCATATATTATCAGAAACAAAAGACAGTAATTGTTTTATTCCAAATTCCGTTTGTCTTTAAAAAGCACATTTCATGTTATACGTTATTGGTTCCTATTGATTGATATTCGTCTGATCTTATGACTCTATATTTTTGAATCTCTATAATTATTGCTCGGAGCTTCTAATTTAGACTTACAAAACTTGTTTCTGATGACGATAACAATTACGCTTATCGTCTTCTGGAACAGAGCTTTTTCTATAAGAATTCAATTCTAAAAAAAACCAACCTGCCCATCGTAGAGTGATTCCATGTCTCAGTCAATGAGTTCCGCTTGTGCTCGTTCACACTCTGTATATATAATTTACAGGGTCCTGATCCTTACCAAAGAAGGAAATAAACTCATCATAGATACCAGGATAAAAAAAAATATATTTACGCCAGACGCACATTTTGTCTACAAGACTCACCAGTGACGCTCGAATCAAAAAATGTTTGAAAGGCCAAATTAAGTACGAAGTTGAAGACAAAACATTAGGTTTATCGTTACCATCACTAAGTGGTTAGTCCATGCAATGTGTATGTGTCTCAACTAACTATCGACATGATCCGAATCTGCTGATAAGATTATAGAGCATAGATTTTTTTATGTAATATTTATAAACTCCATTTCATATAGTATTCATTAGCATAACGATTTTTACTTTATTGATATTTCTGACAAGTTATAGATTTTCTAAAAACTTAATATTACAAAATTATATATTCAAATTGATTTTAATCAATAATCATTGTTAATGTTCATTAGCAATCCCCTGTCATCAGAAATGTTTCCTTCCAAACTTGCTTCAGTTTTTGTATGCAATGCCTACAAAATGTTACTATAATTTTCCCAACCTTCATTGAACAGTTTCACACATTGTAGCCCCATATTTTCTTTTTGTTATCGTCATTTAAAGTTGAGCAATGCATTACAATTATCTCCATCGAAATTGTTATGTGACAGGTTCCTTTTAATAGAAAATCACCTGTATAAATGTACGTAGTGTATTGTGTTAAATAGGAAATATCACGATATAATGAACTATTTTTGTTAACATCATATCCAGAACAAGCTAGATGATAAACCTTAATTGTTGTTTCTTTGGAATGATAAGTAATTGAATTTGATATAATGTTCATAATAATGTAAAGAGAAAACCAAAATAAGATATATGGAAAAGGAAAGAAATTGCAAAACATCTTGAAGTAGAACTTATTGACTTTTTTATTTAGGTTTTCAAGTTTATCTAACTCTGAAGCATGCAGAAGATTTTTCTTTTCTTCGTTCTGGTATTGCTCTTAGCTGGTGAGTTGCACATTATATATTGTCTACATCATTTTTAAATGAAGGGCGCAACAATTAAAAATACGGTGGAAAGATTGAGTACTTCAAACTTGTTGAACCCTCAACCAGGTTGTGGTATTGTGTTATTGGGTTGCTGTCACAATGACATACACAACTGTATCTCATTATAATCACGCCTTGCTGTTGATACCAATTCAGAGAATTTTAAAGATTTTTATCTGAAATAACATTTCATGTTCGAAGAAATCTTTAAAAAATATAATTTCATCTCTCTTCTTTTATATTTGCAGTGACAATATTATTATTGGTAATAGACCTAGATAAATAAAGAAAATAATTTATCGTTGATTTTTGTATTCCTATTTTTCTATTGCCTTGAATCGTTTGCTCCATAGTAAATTTTGCATGATACAATATACAATTTGCTCGTTTTTTCTGTGCAAATTCTTTTATATTGACGTCGGATTATAATCATTAGTTAACATAAACAAATTTTATAAACAAAACACAACAACCAAGGTGCAATCAACACTTCATTTTATAAGATACCATACATTAGCTACCCCTTATAGTTGGATTTTTTTTTTTATAGCAATCTTGTATAAAACTATATATCACTAAAATAATAGTTCACTTAAGTTTATAAAGAATTGAAAAATGACTTGTAATTTAACCATATTCTTTTACATTAATTCGAATAAAGATAACACTTTTTATGCTTCAGTTTTATTTTTAAAATGACAGAAATCACATTTCTCATTGTTTCTGTCTGTTACTTGATTTATCTCATTTCCGCCGTCTGTCTTCTATTCAGAAGCCTAGCGGAAGTGTAATAAAGATACAAAAATGACTATAAAATACAAAATAAAATGGGTTTTGGTTTCTTCATATGCAAAGTTTTTCTTCGGTGTCCTTTGTAATCTGTTCAACGTACGCTTTCGTCTGTGTCATTGACAGTTTTAATTTACTAGCTTAACAGTAAACTCTCCCCCGAAAAGGTGTTTATATCCATATATCTGAATTAAAATTATATCGAAAGATGTTTTGAATAAAAGATATCCTCCTTCAGCAAAAGCAGTCTGGTGTAAAATGTCGTCCCTAGGTTTCATAACTTTCAAAAATCTGTGTTTAACTAGTAGGATTGTCACAAGTTTGAAAATTATCGAAGCTAATGACGCCATTTTATAGAGATTCGACCATTTTGACAAATACAGAGATACCAGTATTAAAGTTGCAGAGTTGCCGTTGTCAATTTGGAATTTAAAGGTCAAATACTGGGCGTCGATTTAAGAGCAATACCAAAAGATTTTGACTACAAGGCATATGATTGAACTTCGATTTGGAGTCATATTTAGGACATCGATTTGAAGAACGGGAGACTATTAGAACCCATTCATCGATATGAGTTAATATATAACAGAACAAAATTAATCAAGAAACTAAGGACACATTTCTAGTCAATTAGTTAAAGTGAAGCCGTTCGTTTGTCGGCAGGTTTACCAAAACTAACCGAAATGACTTTGTTTCAGTTGTGGAACAAACTATAGGACAGAAATGTTCTTTACAATATTGTCGTCGAAGACCTAGAAGTGATTGTGGATGTAAAGGCTGTTGTTGGGGAAAATTAAATTGTCGATTTGGTAGCTGCAGAAGACACAGGGGGAATCGACGAAGGGGACCAAGCGGACGAAGGGGACGAAGGGGACGAAGGATTTCTAGTTGTTTCTGTTCGCAATGTGGTAAGTGTTATCAGTAAAATCGTTATATTTTTACATTCTGGTTATCTATACTATAAGAATTCAAGTACACCTACTTCATGTAATTGCAGTTATTTCGAATACATTTATGGACCCATTTCCCATGTTATAACAGGAGATCTTAACATCGTTAAAGACCAAGAGTTAAAATCATTCCTCAGTAAAGGACCTCGTCCCCCGTCAATTATTAATTGGAATGAGTGTCGTAATATCATCCACGACTCACTCCGTACTTACTGTTTGAAATGGATAAAACGTGAAAAAGCGGACAAAAAAATCTTTGGACTCTTTTTTTAATTCAGTAATGAACATAGTTGATATACGTATTCAATATTTTAAAGAAATTTTTACTCTTAATAATAACCACAATAAACCTATTTCGCGTATCAAACATAAACTAAAAGAACTAGCCAAGGAATTTGTTTTTGTCCCGGCCGATAAAGCTGCTAATAATAATATTATTATTGTTTGACGTAAATTTTACATTGAGGTTCTACAAAAAGAAATCACCAATTCACCAACATTCCAACTGACTCCATTTTCAGAAAGAAAACGACATCTGTAACAAACATAAACTTTTAGCTACCGCTTTACAAGCAGAACCAAAAACAATGAAAGTCCCAACTATGTATTGGCTTCCGAAGCTAAACAAAACACCTTACAAATATAGATTTATTTCGTCTTCAAGCTATTGTTCCACTGCTAAATTATCTATTCTTCTTACCAGTACACTTGGTTCAATCAAAAACCTGATAATAAATTGTTCAAATAAAGCCTTCGAAAAAGGTGGAATTAATTTCTTTTGGAGTGTCAAAAACTCGTTGGAAGTACTTGATAAATTGCATGCTTATATTGGTGATTTTGAATCTGTTCAAAGTTTTGATTTTTCTACCCTATATACCACATTGCCTCACATTCTCATTAAGAAAAAATTCACACACCTAATTAAATGGGCATTTAAAAAGTCAGAATGTGAATATATATGCTCAAACTTTTTTAGGTCATTTTTTAGTAGCAATCTACAAAACAACTATGTCAATTGGATTTGCTTTGATACTATATTTGCCCTTGAATTTTTACTAGATAACATTTTTGTTCGCTTTGGAGATTCCGTATATCGCCAAGTTATCGGAATTCCAATGAGGACTAACTGTGCACCACTTATTGCGGACCTGTTTTTTGTATTGCTATGAGTTACAATTTATGACAAAAATCAGCAAAGACCCATCGAAACAACATCTGATACACAAATTTAATAATACTTTTAGATATTTGGATGATATTTTGGCTCCCAATAATGACGACTTCAGTATGTATACTAAAGAAATTTATCCTGTTGAACTTACTTTAAATAAAGCTAATACTAACAATGACCACTGCCCTTTCCTCGATCTTGATATCTATATCATTAACGGAAAGCTTAATACTAAAATTTATGATAAAAGAGAGGATTTCTCGTTTCCTATCGTTACTTATCCATTTTTAGATGGTGACGTTCCCTTGTCATCATTTTACGATGTTTATATACCTCAACGTGTACGATTCTCTAGTGTATGTAACAATGTTTTAGATTTTACCGAGAGAAATTTATGTATTACTGACAAATTATTACACCAGGGTTTTCGATATCACAAACTAGTCAAAACATTTACTTAATTTTATCATCATTATAAGGACATCATTCGTAAATATAGCTCAACATGCAGACATTTTATATGTTCAGGTATTTCACATCCAATATTTTATGGAAATATTCTTTATAAAGCACAAAAATGTCAGTATTCACCTCAGAAGCTAACAAAACCTTTAAATAGACTTATTAAGAAGAGATATAGTTACGATACTGTTGTCAGGTCATTAAAGATTGCATATTTTGGCGTTAATATTGATTCGCTTATAGGGTCTTTGCGTCGTAACTAAACACATATATTTAAAATCCAGTTGTTGGAATAACACCGATTATGTTCTTCTCATATATATATAACATTAGTATGATACTGAACCCCTAACGGGATGGATTGTGCCTGGTATTCGTATGATGAAGACATAATCTTTCAATCAGCATTGAAGACCTGTTGGTGACCTTCTGCTGTTATCTTCTCTATGGTCGGGTTGTTGTCTCTTTGACACTTTCCCATTTCCATTCTCAATTTTATAATTCATTCTCAATGAGTATTAAAAATAACAAGAAGGTTAAGTTTGATTCATACATAAATTAGGGATCTGGTTGTAAGAGGGATGGTAAATACTTAACTCAAACAGTAACTAAAAAAAATTAGTTATGGCAAATATTCGTAACTGAGCAATATTTTAAAATACGGTTTAATTTTGCTTCAACAATTCGTTTAACTGCACTTAAACATCGAAAAAATGTCATACATGTATGTATAATTTATTTTTCTAGGAATAAAATTGATATGAAATGAAGTGAAAGAGGTCTATAAATGCAAATCTATATAAAAAAATATCTAAAAGGCGGTGAAATATTCGTATTTCAGACATAAAATTGCTTTGACTCTAAAATACGTCCATAAAGTTTTAGAAATCATATGTAATTGCTGTTATTTTTAAGTTGAAATCAATAAGTTAGACTATGTAGCGTGTTATGGTGTCATAATTTCAACAGTATCATCAAAACGTTGCAAATAAAATTGGGAAAGGAAATGGGGAATGTGTCAAAGCGACAACAACCCGACCATAGAGCAGACAACAGCCGAAGGCCACCAATGTTTTGTTTTGTTTTTGTTATATTTTAAATTTCAATCATTGCTCAAACTTTGAAGAGCTAGAATCGAAAGAAACCAAATTAATATTCAAGTTCATAATTTGACTTTCTCACTAAGCCATGGCAAAAGAAAAAAACTACCAAAAGGCAAACAGCAGAACACAAAAAAAAAACAACACAGTAAACTAAAAAACACTTGCCAACACAAATATCACCGACAACTGGGGATGATCACTTGTGCTCCGGAAGGGTTAGCAGATCCTGCTCCACATGTCGAAATCATCACAAAATGATGATGACAGTTGAAAAAAAAACATGATGAACTTTATGATTCTCAAATTTTTCGATTTTCATCACAGTTATTAACTTTATTTACACATTTTTAAACGACTGTAAAAGCTGTAGGTTTGTTTCGGAATTTCTTTGGATTTCTTTTGTATGTAACAGCTTAGTCCATGTATGTAACTTGGCATTGCACAAGGTCATGTTTTTCTCTGGCTGTTTATGACGTCTTTACATTAAATCCATTGGATGTTAGATGTGTACGGATTGATAGTTTAGTCTTAGATGCATGATATTTTTATTAGTTGTTAGTGGCTTTGAACTAGCTGTCAGATAACTGCGAGAACTCTCAGATCTGTTCATTGTGTCTTTTTGTGTTTGGATGTATAAGTACCCGGCCACGTCTACTTGTATTTTTGTCCATCTGATGAGTTAAGCCTTTTTCAACTGATTTTTATAGTTCGTTCTTATGTTGTACTGTTATACCACTGTCCCAGGTTAGGGGGAGGGTTGGCATCCCGCTAACATGTTAACCCCGCCACATTATTTATGTATGTGCCTGTCCCAAGTCAGGAGCCTGTAATTCAGTGGTTGTCGTTTGTTTATGTGTTACATATTTGTTTTTCGTTCATTTTTTTACATAAATAAGGCCGTCAGTTTTCTCGTTTGAATTGTTTTACATTGTCTTATCGGGGCCTCTTATAGCTGACTATGCGGTATGGGCTATGCTCATTGTTGAAGGCCGTACGGTGACATATAGTTGTTAATGTATATGTCGTTTTGGTCTTTTGTGGAAAGTCGTCTCATTGGCAATCATACCACATCTTCTTTTTTATATGCCAAAACAGTTTACAATTTATCTTTTAATCAAATTTTTCTCTTTCATTTTGCTTGCAATAAAATACAAATAACTCTATATTTAAACTGAGATGTGGTATGATTGCTAATGAGAAAAATCTCCACAAGAGATCAAATAACACAGAAATGAGCAACTATAAGTCACCGTACGGTTTGATTATAATACATTTGAAATACATACGTAACATGGTTATATTTCAAAAAAAAAAACTGAAAACAATTACCTAGACAATTTTGTCAACATTCAGCACATGGACTAACAAATCGAGTTAAACACAATAGAGAAACTATATAATAGTTTCGCAGTAAAATCATGCTTGAATTAGATTAAATAAGAAAAAAACAATTATAACGATAAATGCATATTTAACTCTTTCAGAAGGCGGAGGCCGACGTCGCGGACAGTCAGGGGAGGATGGACCTGACTAGAACCTTCAATAGACGATATAACAATACTGGATACAATGATATAAAAACTAGAAATAACTGTCTGTAATATTTCTTTCGTTATTTTTGTAAATGCAATCATTTGGTTTTCTAGATTTTCACAATTTCTTTTGTTAAAGAGACGGTAGTACTTTAACGATAGTCTGAACTTGTAATGGAATTCAACTCCCACGTATTATCAGATTATATGATGCTAAAAATGAAGACAAGGAAAGGGGTTGTAGAAAAGAAAACAGTATGCCCGTGTCTACTTGCAACTTCCGATAAGTTTTCAAAGGAATAACTTTATCTTTTTAACTTATAACCTTGATAAACGGCTTGCGTTTTAATCTGTAACTCTCTAAAGTAGGATATTGAAGGAAATGCAAGATCTAGAATATCTGAAAAATCTCTCTTATGTTTTGCAAACAAACGAAATTTCCTCCAATAGGGTATTTTATGAGTTAAAAACATTGTTGTATCTGTTGCCAATCTTTATGATAAAAAAAAATTGATAATCAATCCTGAAGTGTTCCTATGCAAAATACATTTACCAAGTGCTGTACATCAAAACATATCTAAATATCTTCAGGAAATAGTAATCATATTTTTTAGAAAGCAATACTATAGTTACAGGAACAATAAAATAGTTTTGGAGATAAATGTAATAACACAAAAAAACATCACGTGTACGTAAAAAAATGTTTATGACTATGTACAAATTAACCATGCTTAAGTTTGTTTAATGTAATTACGTAATCCTGAGTCCTGACTCCGATTTAGACCTCAGGGCGTATGTCTAGAAATTGAAAATGAATGTCGCTTTAGACGAATTATAGGTGATTGTCATACAATGAGAGGTTAATCTGGCTTAAAACAAAGTTTAAGCCATTTTTTTTCACATATGAAAACGTCTGTACCTAGTCAGGAATATAGCTATTGTTTTCTTTTCGTTTGATGAGTTTGAGCTTTTGATTTTATTATTTGATAAGAGTTTTTCCATTTAAATATTACTTAGAGTAAGGTTTATTTGTTATCATCCTTTTAAAAACAAAACTTTTCAAGAAAAAAAAGAATTTCAGCAACATCCAAGTAGCGCCGACATATAGATTTTTAAATATTCGTCAATGTGAATAAATCTGTGTTCGACTTTTGCGTGTCCTTTTGGTATATTCCGCCTCTCTTTTACTCACTATTAACACTACAATCTCACTATGAATATGCATGTATATCAATTCTTGACTTCAGTACAATCAGCAACTGAGTGCACCGTTAATATCATATAAAATTTTGTAAAAATTTAATTGATAAAAGAGGGACGAAAAATACCAGAGGGACAGTCACAGATTGAAAATAAACTGACAACGCCATGGCTAAAAATAGACAGACAAACAGACAAATAATAATACAGAAGACACAACATAGATAAATAAAGAATAAGCAACACGAACCCAACCGAAAACTTTTTTTTTTATTTTGTGCGTTGTTTTTATGCCATTTTGTATTTCTATGTAAACGTAATAGTTTGTTTTGAAGAGATTAAGATAATAACACAATCACGGCTGGTAATCTACACACGCAGAACATTTGGTTCTGTAATGAAAATCGTGAGAGGATTTTCCGGTTGTGCTTGAGTGGAGTAATTGTCACCGCTTCAAAAGGTATGTACATTTCTAAATCGCAATTTTCTAATTCAACTGATCAAAATATTTAAAATCGGAGAATGCTATGCTGTGGTGAATACGTTAACAATGAGATACATGTATCATTTACTGTTGTACATGGTGTTTAACTCCTACAAAATCAGTTGTCCCACGAGAAATTGCCTAAAAAAGTGACATTTGAATTTTGAAATGGTTCTATTGATAGACCTACACGATTAAATTAACCCTTTTTTCGGTCAATGGGTATGAATGTCGTTTTGGGCGGCGTGTACGCTGTCCGGTGTTAATAGACGTCTTAATAAATCTAAAAACCTCATATTTTCATTATTTCATGCGTGAGGGGATCGGTTCTGATTGAGGACATCGTGAATGCGTGATGGGACGTAAAATCATATCTTTATGTCCAAGCTATGAGTCGTTGAAAGTTGGCTAAATTTGGTTAAATTGTTCTTTAAAAATTACATTTGTGTGTATAAAAATTGTGTGATAGAATTTCGAAATATCAATAAATTACCAAACGTTTGTTACATGAACAAATAATCTAACCAAATAAGTTCCAAATATGTCTCCGCGGATTTAAGCATATAATCGGCCTAGTTTGGAGACTTATTTGCAATTTATTGGTTAGACTGTTTATTCATATACAGAAAACTTGGTGATATTTTGAATAAATCAAACTGTTCCATATCAATAAAAGTTTAGTTGGTTTCTATATGAATAGGATTTTGAATAAATAAGCATATTCACTTGCGGTAAAAGTATTTTCACCGCGCAAAACGTCGCGTGCTTTTTACGTGCATGATTTTGATAAAAAAATGTTTGATGTACAATTTGTTTTGGTAAATAATTGCCATTACATACATTTCTCTCTGAGTATGGAATAAAAGAACTACTGTCTTTTGTTTCGGTAAATCATGTGGTTTAATTGACTTTTGTAAAACTGATATTCACTTCGGCCGTTGGCCTCAGTGAAAATCAGTTATTCAAATGTCAATAAAACTATTTACCTCATAAAAAAACAGCAATTGTAGAATATTTAAACAAATATCAAAACTTGTGTTTTAACAATAATTTGTTTGTCAAATAAGAAATTCAAGGGGAGATAACTCTTTTTGTAAAAAATACATACTGAGATGATAGGGAAAAATTATTTGTAACAAGAAACAAAAACGTTGACACTATTTTTCTTTTTAATCTTCGTAAAACATATTATAAAACCTAGGTTCCCTCAATTTATTTCAAAGTTCTATTTCATAATTTGTTTGTATAAAATTGAGAATGGAAACGGGGAATGTGTCAAAGAGACAACAACATGATCATACGGCAGACAACAGCAACAGGTCTTCAATGTAGCGATAAATTCCCGCACCCGGAGGCGTCCTTCAGCTGGCCCCTAAACAAATACATATATTAGTTCAGTGATCATAAACGCCATACTAAACCTACAAATTGTACACAAGAAACTAAAAGTTTAAATAGTACAAGACTAACAAAGGCCGGAGGCTCCTGACTTGGGACAGGCGCAAAAATGCGACGGGTTAAACATGTGTATGAGATCTCAACCCTCCCCCATTACCTCTAGCCAATTCAGAAAAGTAAACGCACAACAATACGCACATTAAATTTCAGTTCAAGATAAGTCCAAGCCTGATGTTATAATATATAGAAGATGCACACAAATGTGTTTTTTCATGAAGGATTAAACCAAATTTAGGCAACTTTCAACGACTCATAGCTTGAATATACAGATATGATTTCACGTCCCCTCACGCATTCACGATGTCCTCAATCAGTACCGATCCCCTCACGCATGAAATAATGAAAAAATGAGGTTTTAGGATTTATTAAGACGTCTATCAACACCGGACAGCGTTCACGTCGCCCAAAACGGCATTCATACCCATTGGGTCCTACCCATTGACCGAAAAAAGGGTAAATATAAACTTGTAGGTCAGTTAATAGAACCATTTCAAATTCCAAAATCAGTTGAATTAGAAAATTGCGATTTAGAAATGTACATACCTTTTGAAGCGGTGACAATTACTCCACTCAAGCACAACCGGAAAATCCTCTCACGGTTTTCATTGCAGAACCAAATGTTCTGCGTGTGTAGATTACCAGCCGTGACAATGTTGACCTCAAGTTTTGACATTTTTACCTGTTTTAACAAAGCTACTAGTATATTTGATGTGTGATATTATAGGTAGAGCTACAGAAACGCAGCCACGGATGATAGAAGTCATGTTTCTACATCACTATCAGTATACTGTTTCTATGATATAGTAGTTAGAACTTTGAAAATGAAACGATAAATGATAATTGACAGTCTTAATGAAACAAATTAGTATATTAGTCTGTGACACAGTAGTTAAAGATTTAGAAATGAAAACATATATAATTGAAATTAGTAGTTGTTTAGAAAGACAGGAATAGTTAAGGAGGCCGAGACGAAACGATATTTTGATGTTTTTGTGCGTTAGGCAGCCAAACATAGTAGGAATCTTCAAATTATCATAGAACACATTAAGCTAATTTATTTTCAGTGGATAAAACAGCCTTAAATGTAGCAGAATTTATAATACAATTTAAATAATTTCGCTGCAGTATTTAAGAATAAATATTATAAAATGAAAACATTTGACAAGTTTGAATTCTTATATTGTTATTTATTGTCATTTGTAAATGCATTATGTATATTATGTAGAATTGACTCTAAAATGATTATTTCTATTATGAAATATTAAGCTGGTGTTAATTTTGTTTGAGTGACCATAAACATTATATGAAATTTGTAAAATCTGCAACAGATTAGACTTACATGAACATGATGAAATCATGCTGGGAGGTAATCAGATTCGAAGATTACATAAAAAGAATTATGTAATCTATTCCAGAGAAGGAAAATCAATAGAATTGATATATGGTATGCAGTAAGAGTAGCATAGGGACATCTCATATCCATTGCGATTATTGGACCAAGCCTGGGCCTTCCGTCAATGTCTATTGAGTTGAAATTTTTGGTTAGTTTACACGTCAAAGTTTCTGATTAAATCAGTTTGAGGAGAACTTGTTATGATAAGTTTATACTAAATGATGTTTACTTTATTTGGCCTTTTAACATTATATTGTAGACGAAACGTGCGTCTGGTGCAAACATAAAATTTCAATCCTGGTATATATGATCAGTTTATTCATTATCAATAGCCTAATTCATATCCATGATGATAATTTCGGTCCGCCCCATATGTCATGTTCTGTTGAATTTTTAATTTAGCAGAGCATATTTTAAAGTTGATTTTTATGTCATTTAAAGGGAACCACCAATGGTATCCATTCTGGTTTGCATATATTATTTTTCATTGAGATAATTAAGCTTCCCTCATTCATGGTTCATTGAATTTGATGCATATCTAACATGTTAAAGTTTATGAAAACGTCAGTTTCAGATGAACCACATACGTGCATGATGAGTCAACATCTTTGAAATGCATTTGTTTTATGATTGGTATCTGACATTTCATGATGAAAGGGAGGGAAAATAGGGAGTATCAATCAAAGGAGATATTGACTTTTCCGGCAGGTCTGGCAGATTAATTTAAATATCCACGAACATGCAAGTTTTCTTTAATCCACGAAAATTGGTATCAGAAATAAATCAATCCACAGTATGAAAAAATGCTAATTTAATTCAGATTGATTTCCCCCTTTTCCGGTAACTGTAGAATTTACTGTGTTTTACTGTTTTACATTTGTGACAGTCTTTCTATTTGAAACCTCTTTGGACCAATCCTGTCATATACAAGGTATACTGGTAAGTCCCAATGCATCTGATCATGTTTAAACATATTTATTTATATTGGATTACAAGTGCTGCCTTGCAGCGGTATTATTCTGCTCTTTTTGAAATCTGCAAGGGTGTACTTTACGTGCAACAGATTTTGCTCTCTCTTAATACGGGTCAGCAATTTATCGTCTCCATTCGACGAACAATCATCGTTTCTCGAGACCATATTTGCAAATGATGTCAGGGAGTGCCGACAATTCAGACCCTGAAATTTTCTCCCCAGAATGCGAATCGAACGAGGAACCTTTGCGTTATAAGTCAGATGCTCTTACATTTGCACCGCGGCTCTTTTTTTTGTTTTGGATCATTACCTAAATACTTTTTTCTGACATTCTGAAGTATTAAAGTATCGCTATTTATATTTTGCCATAAATTAGAATTTTAAAAGATTCGATCAACTTTTATTTTTAGTTATAATCTAAAATTTAGTGTGGCCTTACAAGTCTAGACTTGATGAAATAATAAATGCATACCGTATGGCACCCAATGAGTTTCATTGCAAATTATCACATTGAAAACATTGGACACTTGTCCTTCAGTGATACTCAAAGTATCTTTAGATGACTGCAGTAAGATAAGTTCTAGGTATACTGCACTTTCTTATATCCATTTATATGCCATTATTATGTAACACTTGATACAGTTGTATATTCTGATCCCGCATTTAAAAATGTATTTTCACGAATCTGCATTTGAACAGATGTTCGAATGAAATCCACTTCAACTTTTTATAGATTTTATACAAAGAAACGCTAAATTTTAATACAACGTGAAGTACAAACTGCTCAGGATTGTATATGCAAAACAAAAAGGAAGAAAAACTCAAACAAGCACAACATGTTTCACGGATAAAACATCTTATTATTTTTGGTTATAAAAAGTAAATCTATGTGTGACGAATCTAAATGATCGAAACCAAGTCTTCTAAAAGGGTATGTCTTGTGCTTTATCTTGAGTTTCTTGTTTGTTTGTTTTACATGTTTATATATGCATATATGAATAGAACAAAGATATGTTGCTGATAAAATATCTTATTTTATGTTTTCAAACCATAGGTAGAATGTAATATGAATTGTTTCATATGGGATGAATTTTTGCTTTAGGTCAAATGTAAACACAGCAAAGACCAACTAACTTGATCTTTCTCTGATGTTTATTATAATTTTCCGGAAGTAAATATTTTTAGCAGGAATAAAACATAACGTCAAACGTGAGAGAAAAGATATGAGTCCTCGACTCAAAATGCTTAAAATAATAAATTGGTGTGACTAAAACAATCTAGGTATATGCTTTCTTCCACTTAGGAACTCATATAATACACTTTTCTTGTTCTTGTATTGGTCCTGACTGGTAAGCTGTCCATTATATATAATCTCTCATAGTATTTAAAGAAGATGGGTAAAGGATCTCAAAATATGGAGAAATATTGAATACTCAAATGTTTGTTTTGTTTGTTTTGTTGTAATGTTGCCGTCATAATGCTTACAACCGTTTTCTCCTTCTATTCCAAGAAAGGGAATTATATAGATATTTATCTGAAATATCAATTCACGTTGATTCCTAATACCGTAAAATATCTACTTTGAGCTAATATGTGCTGAGGGAATTTAACAAATGCTTTAAAAAAATCTTAAGTATAACATATGTTCGATTTCCATTTGCCAACGATTTTGCTTGATCTTGGATACTGATAATGAATTGGGTCTCGCAAGTCCTTTCACGCCTTAACCCATGTTGACTGTCATTTAATATATAATTATTTGTTAGATGTTTTCGAATGTTGCTTGATAAAATATGTTCCAATATTAAAAATGTTAAAAATGTTAAAACATATTGCAATTAATTAAACTGGTCTATAATTTATAGCGTTATGTGTGTCACCTCTTTTAAATATAGGCACAACATTAATCTGCTTCCAGTCTGTTGGGATTTTCCCAGAATCAATTGATTTTTGGAAAAAAGTATGTCAAAAATTATGTGAAAAATATGACGGCATATTATTAAAGCAAGGGCCAGGCTATTTATGGGATTAAAGTTTATAAGTAATTTAAGTAATCCGTAACTAATGACATATTTGTCTGGCATGGTGGGATTGGGACTTAAACATTTCATTTGGTATGGCGGATGTATTTTCGGTAGTGAACACATTTTAAATTGTTCATTAAGGATGTTTCCTTGTGTATTAGGGTAGTTGGTAAAAGACCATCATTTCCTTTAAGTGGCGGAACTCCAGATGTTTTTTTTTTTTTTTTAATTGAGGGTTTTTTGTTCTAACTGGGTGCTAAATACATGAAACATGTCTTGCATATAGGTACTTTGAGCTCTTGTTATCTCCCTGTGTTCAGTAGTTTATTTTATATATATATATATCTTTATGATCTTGATATTTTTTATTTTTTGCTTTTGTTTTAGGCTTTGTGATGATTTTTACATAAATTTGGTAAATCCCTATTGGCCCAAGGTTTTTGTGTATTTAGATTGAGTTATTTTTTTTGAAAATTATCATCTATTATGTTGTTACTATACCTTCTTTAAATTGTATTGCACAATTGATCAATAGTTAGATTTACATTAACCTGAGATAGGAGTTCAGATGTAAATTTAGATGTCACATCATTTTTCTTTTGTAGATCAACCTTTTTCAAAGAATAGATTTTATGTTTTTGATTGGTAAGATCTTTTGATCTTGCAGATTACATATACCAATACAGTATAATAATTAGATATACCTGGAATGGATTTTAATTTTTGTTATTTATGCAGTTGGTTTGTGCAAGAAAATGTCGAAGAAGTTATCTTTTGAAGGGTTAAAATCATGAGCAAACCAGAAGGTGGAATTCTTGATTTTTTATTGAAATTAATAATTCCAACGATCATTTGTTTGATATAGTCAATATCAGTATCATTTGGTGGCCTTTATGCAGAATTGATAATTATTTTTTTTATTATCAATTATATTAATTTGGGCAACAATAAATTCTACATTTTTGGCAAATAATACCCTTTTATGGCAATTGGTACAACGCCACTTTCCTTTCCAACCCGTGTTTTTCCTAAACCATATTTTGACCTAATTTCAGTTGTGGAACAAACTAAAGGACAGAAATGTTCTTTACAATATTGTCGCCGAAGTCATAGAGGTGACTGTAGATGTAGAGGCTGTTGTGGGGGTAAATTTGATTGTAAAATTGGTATATGTCAAAAGGATTGGGATCATCTACGTGGAAAATCGATTTGTAGTTGTAACTGTTATTCATGTGGTAAGTATTAAGAATCTGGTCTTAGGTGAAATGGTAAATTCTTTACTCAAAATATTGCAACAGTAACTTAAACACTGGTGATGACAAAGTATATGTTACTGGGCATTATTTTGGAATTCGGTGAAATTTTGTATAATTTGAGTGTTGATTAAAAATTATATGTTATTGCTGTTAATGCTAAAACAATAATTTGAAATAATGTTTTTTCAATAGAAATCAATAAGTGATAATATGAAGCGTAAAAAGCGGATTATAAATACAAGATAATCGTAACGTGGTGATGGTTTTTAGCTGCAAATTCATATTTGTTTTATTTATTTTTTCATACTCAGATAAAATTGATTAAAGGAGGTGAAAGATGCTCAAGGGAATATCAAATTCATTAGCCGAAAACAAACCCTCAGTGCCATGGTTAAACACAAACAGACAAGCAACATTACACAAAATATAACACAGAAAACTAAAAAATTACCAAGTCGAACCTCTCCGAAAAACTGGAGTTGATCTCAGGTACTCTAAAAAAGTGACTTCGATAAGTTTTGATCACATTAGTACTCCTTATTCATAAAAATTGTTATGCTAAAAGTGTTAAGGTAGGTTTGTGGTTAATGTTTGTATTTGTTCTTTTTGTTACACATCATGGCTTGGTTAATCTAAATAATTTATATATGATTAGGTCTCTATTTTTTGTCGAATTGTTTTCTTTCCAACTTGTCTGTTGATCTTTTTAGTTCAGCATTGGGTTTTTTGGTGTGTTATTTTAATTGCGTTTTATTTATTTTTTAGCTTAGAAGTTTGAATTATCATTTGGTATCGCCTCTCTTTTGATCACTTTTTTATAAACAGTTCATAAATTGAATTATACTTTACTCTAGTTATTTTCGAAGCAATTTATTATAAAACAAAGGACCAAACGATATTACCAAGACAATATTTTTAGCTGACCTAGCCCAAAAGATTGATGGCCGCCATGGCTAACAATAGAACATAGGGGTAAAATGCAGTATTTGACTTATAACTCAAAAACCAAAGCATTTAGAGCAAATCTGACATAGTAAAATTGTTTATCAGGTCGAGATCTATCAGCCCTTAAATTTTCAGATGAATCGGACAACCTGTTGTTGGGTTGCTGCCCCCAAATTGGTAATTTTATGGAAATTTCACTGTTTTTGGTTATTATTTTGAATATTATTATAGATAGAGATAAACTGTAAACAGCAATAATGTTCAGCAAAGTAAGATTTATAAATAAATCAACAGGACCGAAATGGTCAGTTGACCACTTTAGGAGTTATTGCCCTTTATAGTAAATTTTTAACCATTTTTCGTAAATCTTAGTAATCTTTTACAAAAATCTTCTCCTCTGAAACTACTGGGCTAAATTAAACCAAACTTGACTACAATCATCTTTGGGGTATTTAGTTTTAAAAATGTGTCCGTCGACCTGGCCGTCCAACCAAGATGGCCACCACGGCTAAAAAAAGAACATAGGGGTAAAATGCAGTTTTTGGTTTATAACTCAAAAACCAAAGCATTTAGATCAAATCTGACAAGACGTAAAATTGTTTATCAGGTCAAGATCTATCTGCCCTGAAATGTTCAAATGAATCGGACAAGCCTTTGTTGGGTTGCTGCCCCAGAACTAGTAATTTTAAGGAAATTTTGCAGTTGTTGGTTATTATCTTGAATATTGTAATAGATAGAGATAAACTGTAAACAGCAATAATGTTCAGCAAAGTAAGATCTACAAATAAGTCAACATGACCAAAAATGTCAGTTTACCCCTTAAGGAGTTATTGCCCTTTATAGTCATTTTTTAACAATTTTCATAAATTTTTGTAAATTTTTGTAAATTTTTAGAATATATTTTCCACTGTAATTACTGGGCCAAGTTCATTATAGAGAGAGAAAATTGTAGCAAGAAGAATGTCCAGTAAAGTAAGATCTACAAACACATCATGATCACCAAAACACAATTTTGTCATGAATTTATCTGTGTCCATTGTTTAATATGCACATAGACCAAGGTGAGCGACACAGGCCTTGAGAGCTTCTAGTTACTTTATGTTCTGTAACAATAAATAGAGTTTTATTATAGGCAGTAAAGTAAATAAACTATATCATACACCGCATTAACATCATGTCAGGATCAATAAAATTAGAAAAGTATTTATAACAATAAATGGTATTTAACTCATTCAACTTGATTTGCAGCACACAGTTTTAGGCCACATAAACAAGGACGTACTACAACGCCGCCCCAACGGGAAAATGACACAAGATTTTCAGAATGAAAAAATACTAAAGATTGGAGAGATGTCGGTACTGAAATAAGATACTATTAAAGACTATTTGTAATGTTTCTTTTGTTATTCTTGTAAATGCAATCATTCAATTTTCCAGATTTTCCCTTTGTATTTTGTGTTTCTATTGTTCGTCTTTAAAAGGGTTATGTATACTAAGGTAAGTACGTGTTATGTCTAAAATGTGAGACAATATTACTTAAACGATAGTATGAACTCGTAATGGTATAAAAATCCTCTGAAATTTGCATTCTATAATCTCTTAACCAAAGACAAGAGGACGGGATTGATGAAGGAAATAATATGACCATGCCCGTGGCTAACAGCGACACAAATATACCATACCCACAACCAAATCACGATAGCTTCCGATAAGCTTTCAAAGGAATCATTTCATCCTTAAAATTGATTAATTATCTTTACCATAACACACGAATACAACAGAAAAAAATAAATTTCAACTAAAAACATTAAGATATTTGACAAAATCCAATAAGAATAACAAATATAACATCCAAACTAAATACATGAATTTGGGATGGAAATGAACCGTGACACATATTATAGCTATTATAGCAATGCGAATTTACACTCAGCAAAACAGTCACAATCGGGAATAAGTCATGTTCGGTAATCAAAAGATCAGACGACGTAATGACAAACAACAATCTAACACGTGATAAAAATGTCCTTTTAGTTTGGACAAAGACCCAAAGTATGGATCAACCAATTTTTGATGGTGTCCATTAAATTTCAGAGTGTCATGTTTTAATCTTTCCTGCTCATAACTCTGTTGGATCAGTTTCTTCGTTAGGAGCACACTCCTGTACATGAAGTCCATATAGAGTGAACATTTACGAGAATAACTTATCAATTGTGATATGTAAACATCATACGAAGGGGCAGAGGGTATGTTACTGCTTAGAAATGGGAAATTGATAATTGGGAAGTTGAAATCGTCCCGTTAATCATAGATTTTCGTGTGAAGTCGTTCATCTGTGTCAATATTGAGGAAAAGATCAAGGTATGAACCAGTCCTTCTAGTATCAGTAGCATCCTTAATTTCAAATTCACTGGGATATATGAGATTTAAGTATTGGCTGAAATATGGGTTATCAAATGATAGTGCATCATTAATATATTGGAAAGTAAAATTAAAGAATTTCGAGAGGTACTTTTTCTTTTTGTCTTTTAGTAGGTTCTGAATGAATTCTGCTTTAAACGAGTACAAAATCCTATCGGCCAGTAAGGGTACACAATATACCGACTGTCTGTTGAAATATAAATCCTCCAAACTTAACAAATATATTGCCGATCAAAAAGTCCAGCATTTTGATAATTCCATCTTCAGTATTATTTTTTGTAGATTCAGTGTAGTTCTTCACAAAATATGAATTATTGTAACCCAAAACAAGAAATGTGTATCTACGATTGCCATTTTTATAGAAAAAGCTCTGTTTAATGAGATGGTAAAGTCAATCTTTCAACTGAGCATGGGGAATAGAAGTGTAAAGCGTAGAAAAATGTTAATGTTGCTGCAAAATTGTTAAGATTGTAATTGAAGATAAAGCAGTAAAACTTTCCATTTTTTGAGAATCCATATCTGGTTAACACCGCTGGTAGAATATATGTCATCACAATATTTTTGAAGCCCATCTACGTCAACATCATGCAGAATATGACCATGCTTTTATTTCATTAAAATAGTATGTGATATCACTCTTCTCATTTATGTATATCAATACATGAAGTGGAAGATATGCATTTTTGTCTCTTCACACAGAGGAAAGTAAGATATACATATCAATTTTCCAATGCTTTACCTAAAAGATACATTTGCAAACTAAAGCTTATAAAAGTGAATGTGGTTGTAAAAATTCAACTCTATTTTAAAGTGGGGTTTGTGTTGCTTAGTCTTTCGTTTTCTATTTGTGTCTTGTGTATTATTTGTCTGTTTATTCTTTATTTAGTAGCCATGGGGTTATTAGTATATTTCTATTTATGAGTTTGACTGTCCATCTGGTATCTTTCCCCCCTCTTTTTTAATGATTTTGTGAATGACCTGTAGGCGTAATGGTAGTGTTGGCAGAATAACAAAGAATATGTTTCATGTTGATGCTTTATTTACCACAATTACAATAACATTCATGTAAAAAAAAACATAAACCATTCGTAATTTTGAATAATTTTTAATGTGGTACGAGTTCTGATTGGTACGACTTCCGAGTTGTACTAGTTTACGTAGTACGAGTTTACAATAGTACGAGTTAACTTGCTTCCTTATACTTCATATTTACATGTAGCATGTTTACCTGGTACCCATTCCACGACTGCAAATAATTATGATGTCTTGCAAGACATTTTGTCATAAGATGAGGCCTTCGCAGGCTTTAGTTTATTTGGGTTTATTTTATTTTTTCTGTTTGGCAAGAATGTTAAAATCAAAACTTCAGAACCAAAATCTGGCATTATTCAGTGAAAAGATCGTTAACACAGTAGAATAAAATGCTTCACTGAGCGCAAATCAAACCCTGAACAATTGGAACAATCTTGAACACACTATTCCAGCTTGATACTGTCTGAATTGGGATTGTGATTAAATTACTTGGCATAATTATAATGTAGCTTTCAGGGCCTTTTGAAGCTAACTATGTCGAATGGGTTTTGCTCACTGTTGAAGACTGTACAGTGACCTTTAGTTGTTAATTTCTGTGTAATTTGTGTGTTTTGTGGACAGTTGTCTCATTGGCAATCATATCACACCTTCTTTTTTTATATTCTTTTATTTTATGTACTGTACATTTTAAATTTATTCTGTACTATGCACCAAATACTTTTATAACAAAACCTTCAACATCATGTGCCGAAATGTGGTTAAACCCAAAATCAGTGAAAATTTGGTGTCAGAACGAGCCCACACTTAGAAATATTTTGGTTTGCCCAAACCCTACCCGAGACAGTGGGTACATTAGTAGCTAGGTAGGCATTTTCTGTCTTTTTTTGTTGAAAAGTTAGTATATAGTTATTATTTCATTACAACCATCTTCAACAGTAAAACAAAATAACAAAACATTGTTCGATGATTTAATAAGTAAAACAAAGTTTTGATTTGTCCTTCGCTTCATAATTTCGAACTGTCCGTGCATTCACTGATTATTGATATTGTTGCAAGGTTGATTTTGTATGCTATGTATTTACACATTCAAATTTTGAACTAGAAGATTGGAGCCATAGAAAACGGAGTTAATATTGTTGTTCATGTTAGTTAGTTGCGGATCGTATAAAACCAGGTTCAACCCACACGTTTTTTCTGTAAATCTCCTGTTCCAAGTCAGGATTTTAGCATTTCATTATCAAAAAGTCCGTTTCTATGTATGTTGGTGTTTGCTTGTGTAGCACGTCAGTGTTTCTGTTAATCCGTTGTATTTCTCTAAAACTTGATGTTTTGCCCTTGGTATTGGTTTGTGAGCCGGGTTTTATTTTGCTTAATCGGCTTTTGTTACTACTGAACAGCGGTATATTACTGTTGCTTTTATTTGAAATTTTCACATTTTATGTCTGTTTACTTTGTTCACACGTTGCTGTCAATATAATGGACCTTTATGTGGCTGTCGTTCAAGTAAGAGGTTTAACTAGCTACACAACCCGGTTTAATCCACCATTTCTTACTCAAGGAAATGACTGTACAAAATCTGGAAATAACAATTGTTTTCTATTCGTTTGATGTGTTTAAGAAACTTTCGTTTATCTTACTTTTTGCACTATATGACGTTGCAATAAAAAAAAAGATTGATATTATTTTTAGATAAAAAATCCCAATACCCTAGGATTTATATTTCTTTTTTGTCAGAATTCATTACAAAATAATTTTATTTGTTATTCTCAATTGATAATATAATTTGATATTCAGAATAATTACCATCTTAAACTGTCTTTGATATAACAATTATAAAAGACTTGTTTTCTATTTCTCATTGCTGAAGGTAGAAACACCGGTTGCCTTTTACGTAGTTATAATTGGTTTGAATTCAAGTTGAAAACAAAAGAAGTTTATGCCAATATCAAACGACTATGGGGAGCAGTATTGCTTATTATGGATTTTTTTTGTTATTTCAATTCCATTCAAAGTCTTGTTTAATTTTTTTATTTCGCTATTATTTTCAGGCTCTTGATCACAAATCTCTTAATTCACAGCTTTTGGTATTTATACATCCTTAGCTATCGAAAACTAAGCTGTGATATAATTCATAATGAAACTAAATTCAAAATAGGTCTTCGGACAAATACAATTATTTTTGTGCTATTTACATCTGTATATCATTAGGTGCATAATCACTGCTGATGGGCTGCTTTTCCATGAGGTTTTCATCAGTTCAGTGGGTTAGCACTGAAAAGATGTATAATATCGTTTCTGAAATTGTACATTTATACAATTGTAAAACATTTAGAAACTAAGCTTAAAGATTAGACAAGCAAAGTTGACTACATATTAATACATAGTTATCTTTTAAATGTTTGGTATTAACTGTTCCTGGTGAAGGTCAGATTATTTAAACGCATAACTGCAAAATATTTATGAGATGATTCTTCACACCTTTTTTTATAAATGACCGTGGTTAAATACATCACTTGTTGAACTTTTATTGACAGTCATGCGTTCAAAAAAGATTGGGGACAGAATTTAACAATTTTGTTGTGTATTTTTAAAAACAATGAGAAAGTCCGCAGATTCATATTCACATTTGAAAATATATCGCTTTAGGGAAGGCAATCACAATGTGTTATTCCAATAGTGCATCTAACTGTGCAATAATCTTGTGTTCTCCCATATGAACCTATCGTTTTTAACCTCTATTTAGTGTCAGTAATATTAAACTGTTAGACAGACTTAATAATGTTACCTATTGCTGCGTCAGATGTTATCTTATGGCTGTGTTGGATACAGAACTACTGTAACAACTTTTGTTTTTCTTCAGCTGATAGAAAACTGATGACACTCATAAATTTGAAATCTGAAAATTACTAGATTCATATCCATAGAATAATGATGGACAAACAAAATTGTCCAAAATCTCTCTTAACATTTTTAAAAAAAATAGGCAAATCCATAGATGTCTTGGAATATCACATTCCGCATTAACCAATACTATATCCCATTCTTCATCTGTTAAAATACTCTCTAAGAGACTATTATAATCCTCTTTTTTCTTCTTATTTTTGCATGTTAGTATTTTAAAGTAATTGTAATTTCCGCATCTTTTCATCCTCACCATTTCCGGTGGTGTAATTCGATGTATTGCGCGAAATACAGTTACCATCAAAAACTTCTTTTTTTTTTGTCTTTTTCACACATATGCACCTGACTCAACTCAGCAATCAATGTAATTTGACAACAATTTCTGTCTCGATTGTTTACCCCTTTCTTCAGCTACATATATTTTTTAACCATGATTTGTTAGATATGCACATGCACGGCTTTTCAAATTTTCAAACTTCATAATCATAGTATGGCTCTTCACCTTTTTCGGTTGTGTCATAGCATTGTGTAAAATTCAAAAGTTACAAAACGTAAACAAACAAAAAAAACAGAGATAATAGGCGAAATTGTTAAAAAAAAAACATAAGGATACAGCAGTCAAAATATATTTATTACTATGAAAGCAAAAAATATGTGACAAAGTAACACAAATAGACATATATAAAATGTAATATCCTCATTCATTGCGTAGTTCTGTAGCATTCAGGTATAATGCTCAACAATTAAACTCATCATAGATACCAGGATCAAAATTTTATATTAACGACAGACGCGCGTTTCGTCTAAAAAAAGACTCATCAGTGACGCTCGAATCAAAAAATGTTTAATCGGCCAAATAGAGTACAAAGTTGAAGAACCTTGAGGGCCAAAAATTCCTAAAAGTTTTGCCAAATACATCCAAGGTAATCTATTCCTGAGGTATGTACAACAAATGTACCTAATGAAATTTATAAGAATGAACATTGTCTCATTGGCAATCATACCACATCTTCTTTTTATATAATAGTATATGTACCTACATTAAGCTATGTTCTTTCAGAAAGACAGGTCATCCTTTTGAAAAATCAACCTGAACGATTCCGAGTTTCTATGAAATTAGCTTCAAGGCATAAAATAATGTCATTATTTTCTTGAGTGAAATGCAAATTTTTATTTCACCATAACATTTAAATTCGTGTGGTCGCTATTGTATGTTGTTGCAAATTGAGGGTTTCCTTTTATTTTTATATTTTTTTTTTCAAGTTTAAGGCAGAAACAACACAGAAACAATCATGTCCGTCGTTTATTTGACTGAAATACCAAAAATCGCAAATGACACACATTGCAACTTTCGAAACAAACAATGTGAAGTTTTGTGAACTTATAGCTACAATATAGGGATATTATTTTAGATGAACTTTTTATTTGGCACAACTTTTTGGAATTTTGGATCCTCAATGCTCTTCAGCTTTGTACTTGTTTGGCTTATAAATATTTTGATATGAGCGTCACTGATGAGTCTTATGTAGACGAAACGCTCGTCAGCCGTACTAAATTATAATCCTGATTACTATTTACACCACTGGGTCGATGCCACTGATGGTGGACGTTTCGTCCCCGAGGGTTTCACAAACCCAGTAGTTAAAACTTCGGTGTTGACATGAATATCAATAATGTGGTCATTTTTATAAATTTCCTGTTTACAAAACTTTGAATTTTTCGAAAAACTAAGGATTTTCTTATCCCAGACAAAGATTACCTTAGCCATATTTGGCACAATTTTTTGGAATTTTGGATCCTCAATGCTCTTCAACGTTGTACTTGCTTGGCTTTATAAATATTTTGATATTAGCGTCACTGATGAGTCTTATGAAGACGAAACGCGCGTCTGGCGTACTAAATTATAATCCTAGTACCGTTGATAACTATTGATACAATAAATCACCTACAAAGTAAATTGTAATTTTCATGCACCGTAACAATACATATGTGTCTTGCTTCGTGTAACTACAGCAACAATCCTATTGAAATTGGACAGTTTTATATAAAGTTTATATATCTAGAGAAACTAGTGAGTTTTAACTTACATTATAAAAATGATCCTTAGGTCGTTTTAAAACCTAAACTAATCAGGAAAGTGTATCCCACTTTAGTGTGGTCGGTAAATAGGATGGAAGTATTATTAGGTTTTGCAGAAAATGATATGTGTTGATGATATATAAGTCGGATAATGTATATACAAAGATTTTTGGTGTCGTATAAAACACCTCGGGCTGTTATACTTCCAGAAAAGCCTTAAAATACGCATGCAATGCAAGGATACTTCTACATCTACCAATACGCGGCCACCATCAATAAGTTGATTATTTTGCCACTTTTGGATGCGCATTTACAATTTAGACACGAAATAAGTATTAATTGATTTCAATTTGTGCTAACCATCATATATACAGAGAATTTAAAAACATCTTGGATTTAATCTAGTTCATCTCATGTAGATAAGTCTTGAAACATTCAAGACTACCTGCATTGGTGGCAGTATCTGAAAGGGCATTCTAGTTTCGTATCGTCCTTGGGTAAAAAGATTCCTTCCGCACTTCGGTCCTGCAAGATGGTACTTGGTATCCATTAGTGTTGATGTTTCTGGATAGCCTATCTGGTGGAATGAAAGTATAAGTGGTGTCAACTTTCACCATCCCGTTGGCAAGTTTATACAGCATTGTAAGACTTGATGTCCTCCTAAGGTCTTCGAAGGGTTTCATTTTTTAGTTAAGCATGTCACTAACAGATGATGTGTTATGATACCTATTAGTGGCATATCTGGCTGCTCTCCTCTGTACCATTTCCAGTCGGTTTTTGTTGTTTTGTTGATAAGGATCCAAGACTGTACATGCATATTGTAGAGTCGGTCTTTCAAGTGATTTGTATGCAGTTTCTTTTTTATATGTTGTCATTGATGTTCAAGTTCCTCTTGAGGAAGCCTATGGTCTTGTTTGCCTTAAAACATATGTTTTTGATGATGTGTTCATTCCATTTTAAATCGGAGCTGATGGTGCAGCCAAGGTACTTTGCAGAGTTAAGATATTCGAGGATGTAGCCATGCAGTACATATTCTTTTATAAAAGGCTTACGTTTTCTTGTTATGGTAAAAACATTACATTTATCTGGATGAAATGCCATTTGCCATTTGTTTTCCCAAATTGCCAGCTTATTTAGATCTCCTAAAGGTGGTCTCCGTCTGTGTCTGATGATATTGTGAAATATATGATTGTATCATCAGCAAAGAGTCTTACCCTTGATCGGATTCCTCTTAGCATGTCATTTATGTAGAAAAGGAACATACTGGGTCCAAGAACTGACCCTTGTGGGACGCATGAATCGACATTGATTGTATCAGATTTTTCCCCTTCTACAACTACGACTTTTTTTCTGTTGGCCAGGAAGTTTGTGATCCACCTATTGGTTTTCCCTCTTATGCCATAATGATCCAGTTTGTGTGTAAGTAGGCTATGACCTACTTTATCAAAGGCCTTAGAAAAATCCATAATAAGGCAGTCTGTTTGTTTTCCTTCGTCCATGTTTATGGTGATATTGTTAATAAACTCAATCAGTCGTGTTTCGCAGGACAGGCCTCTCCTGAATTCGTATTGGAGTGGATACAGTATGTTGTGTTTGTCAGCAATAGAAGTGGGACATTTAAAGACGTATCTTATCCGTTTCTGATACGTTGACGTATCTGAAGATATCTATGTGTTATTATTTTCATTGATTATTTTTGTACATATATACCGATAAACTTCGTTCAGAAAATCGAGACTTTGTGGCAAATTTAGTTAAAATCTACAACAGACTTAAAATTAAGAGATATATATTATAAAAATTTGAACATAGTTTACTCACTTGTTTGATGTGCTAGCGTTTATTGTTTTCAAAAAGACATTACCAATCTGTACATCAAAAACTCGTGTAAGTCACTAAAGTCGAACGCACCTTAGATGGTGTACTTGGGGGGGGGGGGTTACATTTTAAAAAAGGAGTGCCTACTCGTTTATAAATTTATCATTATTGATATCAGTAATCAATTCGACTCATAGCTATTTAAACACATAAAGAATCAATTGAATAATAACCCATCAGTCAGCCATTTTTAGCCATGGCGTTGTCAGTTTGTTTTAGATTTACGAGTTTGACTGTCCCTTTGGTATCTTTCGTCCCTCTTTTAAGCCGTTTTCAACTGATTTTTATAGTTCGTTCTTATGTTGTACTGTTATATCACTGTCCCAGGTTAGGAGAGGGTTGGGATACCGCTAACATGTTTAACCCCGCCACATTATATATGTATGTGTCTGTCCCAAGTCAGGAGCTTGTTTTTCAGTAGTTTTCGTTTCTTCTTTTTTTTTTTTTTTTTTTTTTTTACATATATACGTTTAGATACGTCAACGTATCATATACGGATACGATACGTCTTTAAATGTCCCACTTCTATTGGTCATTATATGGCTTGTTACGATGTGCTCCATGATTTTGCAACAAATGCAGGTAAGCGAGACTGGGTGGTTGTTTTCTGCATCAAATCGTTTTCCCTTCGTGAATATTGGGCTTATGTTAGACTTTTTCCATATGTCCGGTAACTCTCCAATTTCATACGATCGTCTGAAGATTGTGGTAAGGATTGGTGCAATGTCTATGGCTGATTCTTTCAGCACCCTTGATGTAATGGTGTATAGACCCCAAGTCTTAAATGGGTTTAGGTTGGATAACAGTTTTGCTATTCCATTATCTGTTATGTTCAGGTCTTTAATTGAAGTGTAGTTGTTGTTGGTCATGTCACAACGGTTTTTGTATTCGGTTTCTGTAAAGTTGCCTTTTCAGAAAAATCTTATTGGAACTGTTTATTTAGTATGTAAGCCTTTTCAACTGACCCAGAATGGAGTAGTTCATTGTTCTTAAAGGTGGTATTTGGTTTCCATCTGATCTTTTGTGCTTAATGAATTTCCAGAAACGTTTCATGCAGTTTGGTTTGTCTTCTTTGGGATCAGGTGTTATTATATCCTCTATATATGTCCAATATGCTCGTCTTATTTCTCTCTGTACCAGTCTTTTTACTTCTTTATATTTGATGTTATGCTTAGCATCAGCTGATATTTTCTTTTTCTTGTAATGTTTGTCTCTTTTCTTAATTAGGCGTTTGATGTCTGCCGTAATCCAAGGTTTACCGTCTTTTGCTCTAGCTGTTTTTTTATGGTATATTGGCATTTAAAGTATTTTCAAGTTTACCTTGGAAATAGTCTCACATTTCTTGTGTACTGCATTCTTGATGGTTTATCTTGGTAACTTCAGTATTTATCAATTTGAGACCTTCTTTGATGTTTTCCCACTTAGCTTTTTTATATAGGAATATTTTCCTTGGCTTTTGAGTTTGTTTAGATGGTATGGTGTTCAACCCTGCAACGACAAAATCATGGTCTGATAAACCAGGTATGGTTTCGACTCTATTGACGCAGTTTGGGTAGTTTGTGATTATGATATCCAGTGTGTTTGATTCTATTGTTGGTTCCTCTACCATTTGTTACTGTTGATAATATATACGGTTTTGCCTATACGAATATATATAAAAAAGAAGATGTGGTATGACTGCCAATGAGACAACTGTCCACAAGAGACCAAAATGACACAGACTTTAACAAATATAGGTCACCGTACGGCCTTCAACAATGAGCAAACCAATACCGCATAGTCTGTATTTTATGCAAATGCATTGTATTCTTATTATTAATATAACATGAAAATAAGATATGGTATGACTGCCAAGAAGACAACTACGAGCCACAGTTAAAATTTAGTGAATGTAAGCAATGATCAAAGGAAACCATGCGTCCTTTAACAATGAGAAAAAACTGACACCGTATAGTCGTCTTTAAAAGACTCCATGAAAATGTGAAACAATGAGAAAACCAATGATCTAATTTACACTGTTTAATAAAATAAGTTTACGATTAAACAAATACAGAGACAGATATGAACCTTTGAAAACCACTGAACTAGATGCTTCTGAATGTTTTTTGTAAAATGTTGAACTTGATGATAGAAAAGAGCTGACGGTGCGAGGTTCTCGTGGGAGTAGTAAAAGCTTGTGAAACGAGTCATACATGATAGAAGTAAGTCCTGGTGTAACAAATAATTATTTGTAATTTATGCCATTGTATTGAAAACTTTCGAAATGAAACCATATTGAGATTATGTTTAAACAAATCGGTATTTTGTATCGTATGAGTGATAAAGTAGTTAGGCCATTAGAAAAGGTATAGTCAATAATATACTAATAATAAAGGAAATCTTGGTTTTACAAATAAGTATTTTAGCTGAGATCTGAAACGACTAATGCACAGTGAGATAACAGTATCAGTCCTTGTATAGTAGTTAACGCTTAGACATGAAAATAAAATATGATTGGGAAGATATTATTGATTTTGTGTTGCAGCTAGTAAGTATATGATATATCTATGCCAATGCAAATGAATGCTAAGTATGACTTGCACCAACTAGATTGGATATCAAATTTTGTTTAAATGACCGTTTGGTTTAATAAAAAAAAATTCTGTTTGCTAAAATTTTATGATAATAATATAAAAACGAAGGTCTTAAAGTCATATTTGTCAATTGATTTGAAAGAAATACTAGATGCACGCATTTTTATAGCATGAAATATGTGTGTTTACACTAGAAAACAAATTTCAATATGTGCTATATTACAAAATTTGATTTAAAGTTGTGTTTTACCAAGTTGAGAAATGAAAGACAGGAATAGTTAAGAAAGCCAGGATGAAACAATATTTAGATGGTTTGGTGCTTTCTCTTAACCTCTGACGGTCCCTACTATGCAGCCAATAAATAGTACGGACCTTCAAAAGTTCAGAAGAAGTTCTATTTAATTTCCGTGAAGCAAACCAGCTTAAATGTAACACTATGTATAATACAATTATAATTACTTCCGTCTAAAATGTAAGAGTTACGTAAAACTTTTGAAAAGTCCTAATTCGAATAACAGATGAATTAAGTATATTGATATTTATGGTAATTTGTTAATGCAGTATTTATAAAATATAACATTCCTTAATGCCAATCGTAAAATCCACTATTAAAAAAACATTTCTATTAAAAAAAATTAAAGCTACAGTTGGTTTTGTTTTTTTTTTGTTTTTTGTTGGGTTTTTTTTTTTTTTTTTTTTTGGTGTGACCAAATACATTATTTAATGTGAAAATTGTAAACTCTACAGCAGATTATAATTATAGAAACATGGCGAAACATGGCGAAACATGGCGAAATAATACTCGGAAGTAATCAGATTCACAGATGTCACGATTAAAGCATAATGCAACACTACATCTTAAGTTGTTTTATCAGTATTGCGGTTCACATTTAAATAATCTCATCATAGCAGTGTCGCTTTAAAAAAAAAACGTGTTCAAAGTACAGCTAATGTGAGCCATTCTTAAGGTAGAAAATCCTACGTATTTCTGAAATTCCAACTGTTTCATACAGTATTTTCAGTTATGGCATTATCAATGATGAATCAAGCTATTGTCTCTCATCAAAAAGTTGTGAATATAAAACTCAAAATTGAGGTTTACGGTGACATCAATATTTTGTGACAATTTGTTCGGTTTGCGGGAAATTACTAATGGTATTTATGTTTCTATATAACATATTGGGTCGTGTAATAGTGTTTAAGATTATAACACAATGTTGACTGCTGTATCCGTATTTTTCACATTCTTACCTATTATAACCAGTTGTTTTTGTTTACACATCGTTGTCAATATAATAAGATCAGAAGCAACTGTCATGCAAGTGAGAGGTTTATGTAGCTGTAAAACCAGTTTAATCCAACCTTTTCTATTTGCCTGTAGCAAGTCAGAAATATGGCAGTTTTTTCCATTCGTTTGATGTGTTTGAGCTTTTGACTTTGTCATTTAATAACGGACGTCCGTTATGAATTTTCATCGAAGTTGTATGCTTAGGGTGGCTCACGAATCATTCTTGTTTAGACACCACCCGATAAATAGCGTCTGCTGGATTGAAGCACCTTTGTTAATTTAATTTAATCTAATAATATTCAATTATTTTCAATTTTCCTAGATTCAGTATTCAGCGCCTGTTATATAGATTGGACACTTGTCCTACACAATACTCAAATAAGGAAATGGGGAATGTGTCAAAGCGACAACAATCCGACCATAGAGCAGACAACAGCAGTGTCTTTAGATGACTGTAGTAAGATGAGTTTTGTTATCGCTTTCAAGGTATACTGCACTTTCTTATATCCGTATATATGCCATATATTAAGTAACAATTGATACAGTTATATGTTCTAATCCTGTATTTAAAAATGTATTTGCACCAAACTGCATACAGATGTTTGAATGAAATCCTCTTAAATTTTTTTGTAAATTTTATACAACACAAAAGAATAGCTACATTTTGATAAAACGATAGGTTCAAACTGCTTAAGATTGCATATGCAAAACAAAAAAGAAGAAAAACTCGATCCTTTAAACAAAAAACATGCACAACATGTTTCATGGATAAAACATCTTATTATTTCTGGTTATAAAAAGTAAAACTGCATGTCATGAATCCAAAAGATCGTAACCAAGTCTTCTAAAAGGGTATGTCTTATGCTTTAACTTGTGTTTCTTGTTGGTTTGTTTATTGTTTGTTTGTATATATAGAGAGAAAGAGAACAAAGATATGTTGCTGAGCAAATATCAAATCTTAGGCAGAATTTAATATGAAATGTCACGTTATTCAATAATGCCAAATATCAACATTTAAAACTTTCTTTGTTTCAATTAATAAAAAAGTGTTGTAATTAAACTGAAATTTGATTTCTGTTTGCTAGATAGAAATCATGTTTGCTAGTTAGGGTAAGACCTGCACTATCAAATAATGTGTAAACATTGTACTTTGCATTCATTCCTAAACATATACGTTGATGGGTTTGCATACTAAACTTAGTAATTTACCACAATAATATGCTGGAAAGGTATTACAGTTATGGAAATAAATCAGCATTGTGTCATGTTTTGTTTTGTGATGCAGTACATATACGTTACTCCATAAATATTATATTTCAAAAATATATTAAAATTTAAATAGGGCCGATCTGTTATATTGTATTGCTACATGTATGGCTTTATGTAGTAGCTAATTTATTAGAATAATTTAAACAAAAATATAAAACACCAGGCAAATTGTAGAAAGAGCATTATCTACTTCACTGAGTCCGACATGAGAATATTTTCTAGAGGCGGAAGATACAAAGAGATATTCATTGTCTATAAATATTGATTGTTCACTTAATATCATGAACGAGGTAAAGATAAATCTGTAACTCAGCTACATTAAATGATAGGAAAGTGAAAATGTAATAACTCTTCGTAACAAATTTATACAAAAAAAATCAAAAACGAAAATAAAATTGCGAAACATCTCTAGGTAGAACTAAATGATTATGTTTTTTTCATTTAGGTTTTCAAGTCTATCTTTTTCTGAAACATGCAGAAGATTCTACTTATCCTAGGTCTAGTATTGCTCCTTGTTGGTGAGTTACAGATTATATAGTATTAACAGTATTTAAAGAAGAAAGGACAGGATCTCAAATTACGGAGGAAAAATTGAGTACTTCAAACTCATTTAATCTTGTACATGTATGTAATGTTGTGTTGACGGGTTGTTGTGCATATGAAATATATATATTGTGTACAAGTTATCATTTTGTACAATTTATAATTTGTACAAGAAAATTGTACAAATTATAATTTGTATTTTGACTTTGTGCAAATTGTAAGTTGTACAAAAAGAGCCTATATTTGATGAAGATTCACTTATAACTTGTACAACAATTCATAACATGGATTTTGGTGGAAAAAAAGGATTGTTACACACCCCCATAGAATTGTTATTAAATGACCATACAGTACATCTTATGTACCAAATACAAAAGTTGTTCTTTATCATTTGTTTGAACAGGAGAGTGAATTCTTTTGAACAGGTGAGTGAATTCTGGCATTGGAAATTGCATCTTTTGACTTTCACATTTATTTCTTCTTCAACACTTCGCAACGGCTAATTGCATTGGAGTCAACTGCTATAATAAGTTTACAAAGCTATATATCCCAGGTATTATTTTTTACACTCTTCAAGTTATTTACTCAGTTGCTGTAATTTTGTAATAATGGTCAGCATTGTTGATCAGAATGATTCTGAATGTAAATGAGATTTTTAAAAGATGTTGTGCAACACCTGATGTTGACAAGAACTATCATTGATATGTTCATAATTATAAATTAATTGTTTATAGAACGTTGAAGTTTTGAAATACTAAGGTGTTTCTACATCAGGAATAGGTTAACTGAGATGTATTTGGCAAAACTTTAAGGAATTGTCTGTCCTCAATGCTTTTCAACTTCGTACTTTATTTGGCCCTTTTCACTTGTTTGATTCGAGCATCACTGATGAGTCTTTTTGTAGGTGATACGCGCCTCTGGCGCAAATATTAAGTTTCAATCCTGGTATCTAATAATGAGTTTAATCACTCGTGTGCTCAAACGAATGATAAAGAATTACTTTTGCAAAGTATTTGACGAGAGATGAACTGTGTGCTCATTTAATAACAATTCTTTAGTGTGTATCAATGATTTTTTTCATCAAAATACATATTATAAATTATTGTACAAGCTATAAGTGAATTTTTGTCAAATATTGTACAAGTTATAAGTGAATTTTTATCAGATATTGTACAAATTGTAATTTGTACAGGCACTTTTATTACAAATTATACAAAGTCAAAATACAAATTATGATTTGTACAGGCACTTTTTGTACAAATTACAATTTATACAAAGTCAAAATACAAATAATAATGTGTACAATTACAAAATGATAACTTGTAAACAACATATATATAGAAAACAGAACAACATCAAACAAGAAACCGCGAACAAGCATACCTCCAGTAAATCAGTAAATTTGAAGTGAAGCAGTGCGTTTGTCGTTAAATTTACATATACCTAAACCATAAACTTTATGACTTAATTTCAGTTGTCGAACAAACTACAGGACAGAAATGTTCTACCGAATATTGCCGTAAATGGCCTAGAAGCGACTGTGGATGTAAAGGCTGTTGTTGGGGGAAATTAAATTGTCTATACGGTAGATGCGAAAGACGATGGGATTTTCAAAGTGGACAATCGCTTTATAGCTGTTTCTGTTATCAATGTGGTAAGTATCATTAGTAAAGATCGTATTTTTGTACGTTCGAATTTGGTTGTCATTACTCTGAGATTACAAGGATAATTCATTTTCAATAAGAAAGAAGAAGGTTTGCTCAACGTATAAATAAAGGACCTACATGGTCTTACGAGTAATGTTAAATAAGTTATTCAAATAATTGCAACAGTTAATGTAGCTAAAACATTGACAATGACAAAATATACGTAACTAGGCAACATTTTGGAATTTGGTGAAATTTTGTACTATTTTACAAGTTAATTTTAGTTCAAAATTATATGCTATTACTGTTAATGTTACTAAGGTGTATGGAAGTCAGCGCATTGTTTTTTTTCCAATATAGATTGAAATGTGATAATAATGTAACAGTACATTTGGCCCGGTAGTATAATTTGTCCGCCAAATATTATTTCCTAGTTAATAAAGTACTTGGCCATTATTAATTTACTAGGAATGTGAATAAAGGCAACAGTAGTATACCGCTGTTCGAAAGTCATAAATCGATTGAGAGAAAACAAATCCGGATTACAAACTAAAACCGAGGGAAACACATCAACTATAAGAGGAAAACAACGAAACAACAGAAACACTGAAGTGCAACAAAAAAGTCCCAGAACAAATTGTTCTAGGAAAATAAGTTCATTGCTAGTTAAATATGTCTGGCACTTATTTTCCTAGGAAAAAGTGTCCTATGACTTGTGTTTTCTGGTAATTTTTTTCATATTAAAAAAAATTGAAAATAAAAAAAAAACATATTTTCATTATATTTAAGATTAGAAAGTTTACTGTGAATTAATTTATCAAAATAAAGGACATATATTAATGACATGGACATGATTTCCTAAAAAAAATAATCTGGGAACATGAGTTCTATTAAAATAAATTATTAATGCACAACTCTTTAACAATACTAATACATATAAATTGAATTTCCATTGTTTACATATAAATAGTTTGTTTCCATAAAATTTTCCTTTTAAAATATGGACATGGACGTTTTAACCTAGGAATATTAATGACATGGACATGATTTCCTAGAAAAATTAGTTTGGGGACTTACATTTTATTAGAATATTAATGCATAACTATTAAACTAGTTCATCTTTTGTCCATAAATAAGGCCGTTAGTGTTCTCGTCTGAATTGTTTTACATTGTCATTTCGGGGCCTTTTATAGCTGACTATGCAGTATAGGCTTTGCTCATTGTAGAAGGCTGTACGGTTACCTATAGTTATAAATTTCTGTGCCATGTTGGTCTCTTGTGGGGTGTTGTCTCATTGGCAATCATACCACATCTTTTTTTTTATAGTATAAACACATAACATTTAAATAACCTTTAAAAAAGAAAGGACATGGACGTTTTTAACTAGGAATATAAATGACACGGACATGATAGCTAGGAAAATTAATCTGGGGACATACATCTTATTAAGAATATAAATACTATAAACTAGTATTAAAACATAACATTTACATTTCCATTGTTGAAATGTAAATACTTTGATTCGTTAATATTATTCCGATAAAAGAGAGGACATGGACATTTTTACCTAGAAATATTAATGTCATGGACTTGAAATCCAAGGAAAATTAGTCTGGGGACATAAATTACTAACATAGGACTAAAACTACTAGTAAATTATGTTACAATGGACTTTTTATACTAGTTATATGTGTCCCCCGGATAAAATTTACCAGGACAAATGTATCTCTTACATATATATCCCAGCAAAATAATCGTAATGTGGTGACGCTGTTAGGCTGCAATATTGTTTTTATTTTATTTACATTTCATTCATTACTCATATCTTATAAGGAGAAGAAAGATACTTTTAAAAGGGATATTCAAATTCATAAGACGATATCAAAATGAAAATCGTGTACAGACGATGCACAGAAATCTAGCTATTGACAGCATTCAATCTATGAATTTTGAATAAATATCTGCAACTTTTGTAAAAGTGATACAGACGCAATAGAAACAAAACAAGTGTTATGTGCAGTTCATGTCTCCAGTAGCAGGATCTTTCTTAGTTTGAACCAGACTACAAAATCCAACGAAAGCAAAGCAATGGTTTTGTAATGCTTAAGAAGCAGTTTGAAGTGTTTTTTTTAATGTTACTTTTATTTGAAAACATATAGGTAATTTTTATTAAAGTCTAAATTTTGTTTTTGTTGATATGTGTCTCTCTTTTTTTCTCATCTTTGAATTATGAGTTTGATTGTCCCTTTGGTATCTTTCGATTCTCCTTTTGCAAACAATTTTTCAATAAAAAATTCAAAAGTAGGATTATAGTAGATTTAAAAAAAAATATGTAACAATTTAGAATAAACAAGAATGTGTCCATAGTACACGGATGCCCCATCCGCACTATCATTTTCTATGTTCAGTCAAACATGAAAATGGGGTAAAAACTCTAATTTGGCATTCAAATTAGAAAGATCATATCAAAGGGAACATGTGTACTGAGTTTCAACTTCATCAAGAACTCCCTCAACCAAAAACTTTAACCTGAAGCGGGACAGACGGGCGAACGGTCGGACAAACGGGCTCACAGACCAGAAAACGTAATGCCCATGAACGGGGCATAAAAATGATAAAAATTAAATTACATAGACAATACATAGTTTAACTATATATTCTGTAACGAGAAATCGAGTTAAATACTGACAATATAGTAGATAAACTATATGATGCATCGTATTAATATCATGCCAAAAAATGTAATTTAACTTTTTCAGAAAGAGTTGAAGCATTGCATGTAGGGCCACCTGAACCGCTACCAATACCAGGACCTAATGAACCGCCAGCAGGAAATGGCGCTTCGGCCCCATCAACACCTCCAGAATGAAAAAAACTATGAAAAGAGTAGAGAGATGTCGGTACTGAATAAAGTACTATCAGTTATATTTCTTCTGTTATTCTTGTATATATGCATTCATTCTAGGTTTCTAGAATTCCCGACTTTTCTAGTGTTTCTATTGCTTGTTAATAATGGCAAGTAAGTGTCTCTGTATTGGGGCTAATTCGTAATAAATATAATTACAGGAACAATGGAATAGTTTTGGAGTTAAAACATGTAAAACGTGACATTAGTTGATGACTGCGAATTCAAATGCACGCATCACACATAACATTGCGTGTATGAAATAGGTCGCTTACATTCAATGTTAATCATGTTTACGATAAGAATCAAATGTACCATATTATAAATTTGTGTATGTCACCGCGTATTAATCAGTCCTGACACAAATTTAGCAATATAACATAGGTAAACAGAAGCAAGTATTGAAATGTAAGATAACAACAAGTGTAAAAAAGAGATGTCATTCATATGCAGCGGAATTTCGTAATGTTAAATCGGAACTTCTTTTGTAGACGAAACGCGTGTTTAGTGTACAAAATAATCAGCACTGTATGTCTGATGATAAAACGTGACCATTGCATCAGAGACAATAAAGAACTAAGAGACATATTAGCAAAAGTCCCTCAAATCAACTACAAAAGAACATACAGTTTGGGAAATGCAAGATCGTGGGTCAAGTGTGAAACAGATCATCCATAATTGGACACGTTTGTTTCTGAATGTATAAATTTATTTAGAAATGCATGTCTATTACACACAAAATCATTATTTGCTAACTAAAGAACATAGAAATGACAGCAAAACTTGAAACCACCATACTGTTATACCCCTCAGATATCTGTTTTTCTCTCCATAAGTGTAAAACATCAAAACAAATTATCAAAATGTCCTTTCTTTTTAAGGTACCTTAAATTCACAAAATATTTTATCACGAATGCAAAATATACGAGTCGGGTCAGCAAGATGTTAGATTTGTCTTCTTTCTTAGGAATTTTATCTACCATCCTTTCTGCAGTAAATAATTTTAATAGAAACAATTATAAAGGACTTGGTTTTTTTCAACAAACAAATGACATTCCTATGGGTGCCAAATGCGCTCCTCGTGTCGACTTGATTCATAATCACATGAAGCAGAGTTCACACAAGACTAACATTTACACAGAGAGTTTTAACTCTTACCCTTCCATAGCACCTGAGATCAACTTTAGTTTTTGGTGGGTTGATGTTGCTTTGTGTTTAGTTTTCTATGTTGTGTCATGTGTACTATTATTTGTCCGTTTGTCTTTTTGTTTTTAGCCATGGCGTCGTCAGTTTATTTTCGATCTATGAGTTTGACTGTCCCTCTGGTGTCTTTCGCCCCTCTTTTAAACCATCGTTGGTTTCAGCTTTCTGACAAGTTGTCTATTGTTGTTTTTTTGGACGGAGATTATTTTAATATAATATCCCTGAAGCAACAGCAAAAGCATAACATAATTACTAGAATTGACATTGACTTGTGTGTTAAAGGACCACACTATAAAAATGCTTGCATCAAGCTTTACGATTGTTCTTGTTCATCATCTCATTACTACTATTGTCCAGCTGATCAATTGATAAAAGGTGACAATTGCAACAGCGACAATGAAGAACTTAGAGACCAGCTGTTAACACAAGTCCCAGAATATCATTTTCCGCAGTCCGTCAATTCTACTAGAAAAGGAACTTTCAGTTAAGGAATATGCGCGAACATGTGAAAAAATCAACTGGACACGTTTTTCTGAATGGATAAACAAATCATTTAGAAATGTATGTACTTTTATACACACATAATCATTGTTTCTCCAACTAACGAACTCAGATATCTGTTTTCTCTCTTTTAGTATAAAACATCAAAAAGAATTATCAAAATATCCTGTCTTTATACTAGATACCTTAAATTCACAAAAAATCTTTATCAAGAATGATAAATATACGAGTCGAGTCAGCAAGATGTTAGACCTGTATTCTTTGTAAGAAGTTTAAGCTAAAAGTAAAATCACAAAAATACTGAACTCCGAGGAAAATTCAAAAAGGAAAGTACCTAATCAAATGGCAAAATCAAAGCTCAAACAAATCAAATGCCTCAAATTCCTGACTTGATACAGGCATTTTCTTATGTAGAAAATGGTGGATTAAACCTGGTTTTTTGGGCTAGCTTAACCTCTCACTTATATGACAGTTATATAGACGATGAACGAACAAAACAATCAGACACAATAGGCAAAAATGTCAAAAATAGGGATACAGCATTCTTTATCTGTGTAAAATCCACCCATAAAGGATTGAAAGATTCAAAGTTCTGGCGTAGAATCACATTCTTTCTGCAATAAATGATAGCCTTAATAAATAATGTGATTTAAGGTAGATGGGGTGTCTAAATTATAATCCATAGATTTTTTTAATATTTGACAAAATGTAGTTTATATCATGCTGTTAAAAAAATAATAATAAAAAGAATGGGTCACCGGGCTTATTTTCACGCTACACAGTGTTCAAAAGTGACAAATTTTGTATAGTTTATGCATGGAAAACCCAATTTTCTGCAATAAAGCGTAATCTACACCATAGAATTTTGAGATTACATATGAGAAGATAGCTTTAATAGTATTCTTTCAGTTAAGAAAAAGAAACAATGGGGTCACCGGACCCGTTTTCTTGCTAAATTATAAAATAGGTAAATCCTAACACATTCTATTGTAAAAAAAAACTTAATCTGAATTATCTGGCCTTGCATTTGAGTTAACTCCCCTTATGTGGCAAAGTTGGAAAAAAATTGATCATACAAAGGTTTTCTGTTTTTAAAACATGTCATTTTCTATATCGAAGTTGAAGTTCTTTCACATGAATGACCTACTACTCTAAAAATTTGCACATTCTATTAAAGATCTAGACCTTGTTTTCTGGTATTTCCAAATCCAAGATGGAGGAAGACACCCTAACTACCTTAAAGCTTTTCAATTATAAAACTTATTTTTCTACATTTTATGCTACTGTTCCCTATGCTCAAGACTTCACCCGCTATGAAACATAGTTTCTTGTATAATCAAAGCCTTAAAGGCTGTAAAAGCAATTGCTGCCATGTTAATGTTTGGGGACTTTTATTTTTCATCCACATATATACAAGAATTAAACCTGACATGAGTGTTGTCTAGTTAAAAGTAAGAAGGTTTTAACTTTATATAAATAAAAGACTTTAGCAGAAAGTCATTTTTAATATGTTTTATATTTCACAAGGAGACAACATGTTTACCAGGCTAAAGTTGGGGTCAAATATACATGTGCTGAAACATATAACTCAAAAAGAAATCATCATGGATTATCCCCTGGTAGTGTTTGTAACTTCCTTGGCAATAATTTCCTTTATTGATTTAATTTTAGGGAGCTACCATTTGATTTTTATGGGGGCTAGGATGAAAAATTTTGTCCTGCATTTTTTTTTAGCTGTAATCTCTGTCCTGCCTTTTTATTTTTCACTCTGTTCGGTCCTGCCTTTTTTTTTTTTTAGTTTATCCTGACTTTTTTTTTTTGCAAGTGTCTCATCCTGCCTTTTTTTTTTACTCAAAACTCCTGTCCTGCCTATTTTTTTTCAAATTTCATCCTAGCCCCCCCCCCCCCCCCCCCCCCCCCCCCATAAAAATCAAATGGTAGCTCCCTTAACAATTTTCATTATTAATTTATATTTAACCATTAACACAAATGATTAAGTTAAAACATTTTATTTTTCAACTTTCCAGACGCAAATGTTAAAAAACGGGAAAGAAATAAAATATCTTACAAGACATAAACATGTAAAGAATAAATGTATATTTCAGCTAAATAAAAATATTTTCATAATGTTACTTTGTCATCATTTTTAAAACTAAGTTCCAAACATTATTGCTCAGTTGATATGTGTCCTTCTGATGCGGTACGAGCACAGGCACTTGTTTCTATCCATAGGAAGGTCGATTATCCATATAAATAGTTTTATATGGATAGTCGACCTTCACATGGATAGAAACAAGTGCATGTGGGTACGAGATAACTACAATTCTCATGCAATCCCGAAAAGGGGGTCATCACAGACAAACATGACATTAAATCGTTATCACTGAACTAGTATATATATTGTATAGGGGCCAGCTGAAGGACGACTCCGGGTGTGGGAATTTTTCGCTGCATTGAAGACCTGTTGGTGACCTTAATTCTGCTGTTGTATGTTTTTCTATGGTCGGGTTGTTGTCTCTTTGACAAATTCCCCATTTCCATTCTCAATTTTATTATACGAACAAGAACAAACAGCTCTACGTTGCTTTGATATTTATCAATTTTCAGGAAACATTGCGAAAAATGATCTTCAATATTTCGAAAACATGTGAAATAAAATTGCTAACACGGTGGACCGTCGATTGTCAACAAACGTAGTAGACTTGTTCACTGAAAAGACGAGGATAATGGTTTCATCTGACATGTGTTATGCAAACCCAGTTTTGATCATGATATTTAAAAAGACGTACTTTTTTTCAATCTATGTATTAATAAACTAGAAAATTCCAAATTGTAAATATCTCTTCAACTGGACCGACTTGGCATCTACTACGTTTGGACGGGTCCATTTCATTAGTAAGGTGATCGATAAATATTACGGAGTTTTGACAGAAAAGGAAAACGAACTTATTGTTATGTGTTTTCAACAAGGGTTTCGTTCCGCTAAATTATTTGCGCAAATAAAGTTTGTCTATTTTTAGATTACAGGTAATAATTTGACACTACGCATTAACCTGTGTAGTGAATTTGATTTTACGATAAATGTATGAATGAACGATAATTTTATGAATGAACAAGAGCACCTGACCTCTTAAAGAAACACCAATTAAACATAAAAAAACGTATTTATTAGGAGATAATTCAGTTAAATTTTCAATACTAAATCAACAACTGAAATGAATCCATATTTTGTTGAAACATCGTACGAACGGCGGAAAACGGAATCGCATTTATAAAAATGTACTTTTTTTCACTCGGACTTCTATGTTATTTGATAGTCAAACGGTTGACCCTTTAAATACAAAAATACATCTACAAGAACATATTCTGAAACTTCTTAAATCCACTAACTTTTTTTTAAAGTTTCAAGCTATGTATTGCATTAGAAAACATACATAGGTGTTAAAGAATGACTGACCAGGAGCCTGTTTAACAAAATACTATGGCTTGATCTGGGCGGAGTCTCTGATCTGGGTCACAAAGATGGCCATACGCGACGGCATAAAAGCAATTGCTTTAAAAATTGGAATTGTAGATACATATTTCTTAAGTAAGGTAAGCAAAGGTTTTTTGTAGAGATTAAAGCAATAAAACACTATAGATGAAATCATCAAAACGACGAGCTTTGATCAATAACACATTTGTTTAATTTGTTAGGTTCATAATTAAAAAGAAAATCTGTGCTTTAATGCACACCTATTGACCAACTAGTTTTTGTACTCGTATGAAAATTTTTATTCAGAAATAAAAACAAAAGGCATTTTGCAAAGTTACTTACTATAATAATTTCTCTTTCAGATATACTGTTAATGTCCAATCACTTTATAACCTTAATTTCAAAGACGTCTGTTGCAGACAAGCTTAGTACCGTTAATGTGATTTCAAAGAGGACTTGCATCTTTGATATCGATTATTTATGTGTTACTATCAATCAGGCATAGTACCAAAATAAAAAAAAGTCTCCTTCATATCATATTTTCCTCAATATTTACACCAAGAGCATTTTCAACAGAATCTATGACTTTTTGTCAAAGTTATAATTGCCACCTTCCTGTTTCTCAGCAGAAACATGCTCCATCCTATGGCATTTATCTATCTCAAATCATGCAACTATGCTTGTGCAATTAACTTAGAACAGTCCATAACAAAGCAGCATTATGGGGATGGAGTCACAGCGAAAAAGACTGACTGAAAGAATACTTAACTCAGCTTTTGTTTATAACTCTTGACTCAAATCAGAGCACCAAATACATAACACTTGAGCCTCCAAGGAGCCTGTTACTCACCTGATATTTTGGTTTACAATCAATGCATGCAATAGTGTACTGTTATACTTATGCTTTAGTTACAGAGATATAAGCCAAAAACTGCATTTTACCCCTATGTTCTATGTTAAGCCATGTTGGCCATATAAGTTGACAGGCAGGGTCATCAGACACATTTTTTAAACAAGATACCCTTATAATCATTATGGCCAAGTTTGGTAAATTATGTCTCAGTATTTACAGAGAACAAAGACTTTTGTAAAAGATTACAAAAATTTACCAAAAATGTTAAAAATGACTTTAAAGGGCAATAACTCCTTAAGAGATAATTTTGGTAGTGTTGATTAATTTGTAGACCTTCTTTTTCTGAACATTATTGCTGATAACAGAGTATCTGTACCTATAAAGTTTTTAAAGATAACAACCAAATCTACAAAATTTTCTGAAAACTTCCAATCTAAGTGCAGAAACTCAACAACAGGTTGTCTGATTTGTCTAAAAATTTAAAGACACATAGTTCTTAACCTAATGAACATTTTTACCTGTTGTCAAATTTGCTCTAAATGCTTAAGGTTCAGAGATATAAGCCAACAAGAATGTGTCCACAGTACACGGATGCCCCACTCGCACTATCATTTTCTATGTTTAGTGGACCGTGAAATTGGAATAAATTCTCTAATTTGGCATTAAAATTAGAATGATCTAATCAAAGGGAACATGTATACTAAGTTTCAAGTTGATTGGACTTCTACTTTATCAAAAACTACCTTGACCAAAAACTTTAACCTGAAATTTGCACTATCATTTTCTATGTTCAGTGAACCATAAAATTGGGGTCAAAACTATAATTTGGCATTTAAATTAGAAAGATCATATCATAGGGCACATGTATACTAAGTTTCAAGTTGATTGGACTTCAACTTCATCAAAAACTACCTTGACCAAAAACTTTAACCTGAAATTTGCACTATCATTTTCTATGTTCAGTGAACCGTAAAATTGGGGTCAAAACTATAATTTGGCATTTAAATTAGAAAGATCATATCATAGGGCACATGTATACTAAGTTTTAAGTTGATTGGACTTCAACTTCATCAAAAACTACCTTGACCAAAAACTTTAACCTGAAGCGGGACAGACGGACGAACGAACGGACGAACGAACGAACGGAAGACATACAGACAGACAGACGGACGGACGGACGAACGGATGCACAGACCAGAAAACATAATGCCCCTCTACTATCGTAGGTGGGGCATAAAAACTAGCTTTTACCCCTTTGTTCTATTTCTAATCATGGTGGCCATCTTGGTTCGTTGGCTGGATCATCGCGATCAGACACATTTATAAAACTAGATACCAAAAGGATGATTACGGCAAAGATTAGTTTAATTTGGCCCAGTAGTTTCAGAGGAGAAGAATTTTGTAAAAGTTCAAGGACGATGGATGCCAAGTGATGAGAAAAGCTCATTTGGTCTTTTAGGCCAAGTGAGCTTTAAAGAGGGAGAGATAATGAGAAATGCATTTTTTAACATACAAAACTTATGGATCATTGTATGTTAAATCAAAATTACAGATTTGTTTTATTTTTTTTACATTATCCTATTGTGCACTTAATGCCATCGTTGAGTCATATTTTAAAAAGATAAAGAGTGCTAAACCTTTGATCTAAGAATATATATATGTTTAACTCTTCATCAATACAAGGAACAACTAACAAAACTATTGTCCATTTTTACTGAAAAATTATGACTTCACATAAAATATATTAATCAATGTAAGTGGTCATTTTTTATACATAAATAAAACAAATACAACTATTATTACTCTCATTCGATTGACACATACAGTCTTCCATTCACATAATAAGATTTAAATGCTATATTGGTAACCACTGCTGAGTTGGTATATCAAGAATAACATCCATGTCAGGGGTACATCTGAAAAAGTAAAAATAATGGTTTATAAACGTTTTAAATTTTTAAATATTTCAAATTAGTTTTCAGTTTAGTTGTAAGATTTTCTAATATTTTTCTTTCTTATGACATTGAAAAGATAAGAATTGATTCATTAATGTTATAAATTTTCTACACATTTTTTGAAAATAAATTCACAGTTCTGTTCTATTAGTTTTATCCTTTCTGTTTTTTTATTTTAAAAAGGGATTGATTGATGTTACAATAAAAAGATGATGCAACACAAGTCCAGTCTAGTTTGGGTAACACATATAGTACAAGCTGTCCTCAGTTAGACAAACAGTTTCCATTTTCAGTATTTTGTATTTTGAAATAAATCTGACATTTTTTTTTTACTATAATAGCAATATAGAATTGAAGAGTATTTTTTGGTTTAACTTCTTGGTCATTATGTGTAAGAATATATAAGTTTAATGTTAACATGGGGTTGAAGTATGTTGAATGTGAATCAACATCACATTAATATTGTATACCACCAGGAAGACTTACCAAATTTTAGTAAACTCTAATATGTAGTTTCTTAGAAAAATTCAAACACAGTTTAATGGTACTGACAGATGTTAGGACAAGACTCACTATAAGGCAGACAGAAGGGGTCAACCAAAATACCTCCCTCCTTGGGATCATGGGTATAATAAATAGAAATCTATAAAATATTTCATGCAATTTCTGTAAATATACTGATTTTATCATCTACAAAATAATACTCACTTTTCTCTTTGTGGGAAGAATTCTGGGAACATTTGATATCTAGTGTTAGTTTTTGGATCTCTGAGTAACCTTTGAACTTCTTGTTCTATTTGTCTGTTTTCTTGTTTTAACTGCTCCTGATTCTTTCTGTGAATTTCTATTTCCTAACAAAAGCAAGTAACAAAGCATTTACAAGTTGATCATTTGTTAAATTCTTAATATTGATTGATAATTCAAGTCATTACTCTCTGTCTTGGATTTTTTTAATTGGATCCCTGTCTATCAAAGTAACTAAGAAATTTACCACGTATATCATAAAAATCCAAACTTAATCAATTACACATGAAGAATGAAGCCTGTGTAGAAGTGTTATGCTGGTTTCATACAACTAAATCAATTTATTAGTTTAATGCAGAAAAATAAATAAAAAAAATTCTAAGTATTGGTTAGGTTTCTATAACCTGTTTATGATGAAACGTCTTTCTAAGTTTTGCATAGTTCCATGATGGTTTGATAAAGTTATTAAAGTTAAATTTTTCTTCAGGCTGTACCTACATGATTATTGCAAAGAGTTAGACGAACTTATTTCATATATGGAGAAACTACATGTGTAACACTGAGGAAAAAAATGTGACTCTCTATGTTATTCCTGCTATCTTAAACACTATATGACTAACCTTTGACATAACCATATTCTGTAAAGCCATATCTTTTAAACTAGGATGCATCATGGATATAGCTTTCTGAAGAGAAAAAAATACTTTTGATGACATATAAAATCCTTACATTATAATATTCATCATAACTTCACCTCTAAATAAAATTAAAGATTGAAAACTCAAAAAAAAAAGCCTCAATTTTCTGTTTTTATTCATGATCAAAAAATAAATTTCACAGCTATCAGAATGTTCATGAATTCTTTATAAAAAAAAGAAGGAAAATTCAACAAAGACATGATACTAAGACAAAAGAAATTTACAGGAAAGAGCACAAATTTGAAAGTCTGCTATAAGTAGTTTTTGACTAAAAAATTATTATCATGGATTAATTATCTATATTCAATATAACCAAGTTTTAAAATCCCACCTAGATGAACTAATAAATGAAATGTTGTTGAAATAAATATATTTAAACTAAACTAAAATATAGTAGAAATTTAGAATTTGTCTGAAAATGAAAAATTTCTGCCATTAACAGATTTTAATATACAAAATAACTCTTATATGGTCAGTAAATAATTCTTATGTTAAAAATATCAGTTATCAATGTTTATTTAAGAAATGACTGCAACATAAACTAGAGGAGGCAGATGGATTCATGACAAAATTGTGTTTTGGTGATGGTGATGTGTTTGTAGATCTTACTTTATTGAACATTCTTGCTGCTTACAATTATCTCTATCTATAATGCATTTGGCCCAGTAGTAAAAGTAGAAATATTTTGTAAAAATTTACAAAATTTATGAAAATTGATAAAAATTGACTGTAAAGGGCAATAACTCCTTCAGGGGTCAATTGACCATTTTGGTCATGTTGACGTATTTTTAGGTCTAACTTTGCTGAACACTATTGCTGTTTACAGTTTATCTCTAATTTCAGTGCAGATAAATCTTGACCTGATAAACAATTTTACCTGCTGTCAAATTTGCTCTAAATGCTTTGGTTTCAGAGATATAAGCCAAAATTTACATTTTACCCCTACTTTCTATTTTTAGCCATGATGGCCATCTTGGTTGGTTGGCTGGGTCATCAGACACATATTTTAAACTTGATACCCCAATGATGATTGTGGCCTAGTTTGGTTAAATTTGGCCCTGTAGTTTCAGAGGAGAAGATTTTCGTAAAAGTTTACAACAACAGATGCCAAGTGATGAGAAAAGGTCACTTGGCCCTTCAGGTGAGCTTAAAATGTGGTGCACTCTGAATAACTTGTGTATATAAAATATTACCTTTGCAAGAAATTTTCCCACTGGTTTGAAAGTTTATATATGCATTAATATTGTCTAGTCTCAGAATGGTGTCATTCATTACAATTTTGTTATTTTAAGTTATGGTCATTGTTTTTAGATTTAAAGTTTATTTTAGGGCAATGTTATTTCCAGCTTTTAGTTTGATGATCAACTTCCAACTAGATTTAGAAGTTTTAGGAAACCATATAAATACATCCTAGAATAACCCAATACTAATTATATAACTACTAATAAATGAAGGTCACCTTGTTTTCAATATAAAAAGAGCCATTTTTTATCTGAAGATAAAACAAATCATTCTTAGCCTTGTTTTAAATTTATGTTCCTTAAGAAAACTATAGTTTAAAGCATAAGTAATATCTTGTTGTCTGAAATTGATTTTGTAATACTGTTTTTAAAGGAAATTTTTAGAAAATTTTCTTAATCTAAAAAAATAATGATTATTCTGTAAAATTCTCACGAAAATAATTTGACTATTAATTTGTTCTGCAATTATGATTAATTTATTCTGTATATATATTGTTCATTTCTGCAATCATTATTGTATTCATCAATTCTTTAATTTTTCTCAGTTAATTATATATAATCTTTATACTTTTGCATCGATTAATTCTGATCTTTAAGTTTTCACATTTTTCTCTATTCGTTCTAGAATGTCTAATGAAAATATTTCCTTGTCATTTTAATTAATGCATTTCAAATCCACAAGACATGTCAATAAAATATTTCATTGGAAGTATATTTTCTATTATAAGTATTAACCTCAGTAATTTCCTTTGTGATTGCCTGCGATCTTTTTGACCTATCCTTTTCATACTTGGATAGTTCTGTGTAAATTATGTGTTCTAAATCTTCTTGGTCTTCCTGTAAAAAAAATTTACAAAATCTTATAATAAATCACGAAATTATATAAAAGACAGCAAACTTAAACTTTTCTATAAAAATCAGATGATATAGGCAATCTAAATCTATATTGTAGATTTGATAAACCACAGCAAGCTGAATATATAAACTGACAAGGCAGTAACAGTGGCAGTGCATGTAGTATAGTGCATGAACGAGTTACCAAAGGCAAAATTTACTTCTATAGTCGCCGTCACATAAAATTGGCACAATGATTTTTGTCAGAATTTTCTTAAATATCGACCGCATTTACTTGAGATCAAGGGGGAAAAAATCCTGTCCAAATATCCACTACTGTCCTACCCTTTATTTGTTTGCACTGTATAATCCTGACCTTCACATATTCCAAGATTATTTTGTATGGTGGAATCCGACATTGTTATTACCAGAAGACAAGTGTGGCCGTGGAGTTCCACGTGCTCTCCATTTTCTTGTGTCTCTCAGAGCTTTTCATCATCTTTACGTAAAAAGCGCGGGAAATTGTATCAATGACACAAAAAATACCAGAGAGTAACGAATGTTATGTAATAAGGGATCCTCATAGATGGTGGTTTTACAATGTAAATAATCTTGAAAAATGTGAAGGTCAGGATTATACAGTGCAAACACAATAAAAGGTAGGACAGTAGTGGATATTTGGACAGGATTTTACTTCAGCTAAATGAAAAACATCATCTTGAGTAAACGCGGCTGATATTTTTTTCTTCTTCAATTTTACCTCACGGCGACTACAGAATCCATGCAATAGAATTTTATATCAGTATAAAATGAGTCTACTGGAAAGATCAAAGTTAATACAGTCTATTCCACTTAATTGCATACCGCTTAATAGCATAATTCCATTAATTGCATAAAACCATTTCCCATTCATCTAATGTTAAATTGTCTGGTTATATGCATCGCTCTACAAGTGGCCTTTCGGTTTATTGCATAGAAAATTATCGCCATCTAGATATGCTTAGTTAAATCTTTTGAGATTTTTTACCGGAAACCGCAATTTGGTGAACTCTCCTAATTGGGCTTGGAGTATCTGCATTTATGTTAAATATTACAGGGCAATTTATATATATATGGTTAAAGAAGTTTATACATCAATCATTTAATTTTAATATATTTTGAAAAGAGTAGTTACTTCTATTTATTATATTTTCTCACTTTCAATACTTGTGTCCAGCAAATAATCGTTACATGACCCCATTACTGCTTTGCATATACAAAACTAGCGAAGTTAAATAAACAGTGTTATTTTACTCTGCAAGCTGTATATTGTTAAAATGATTATAAACTGTGTGGTATTATTAAACAGTTTATTTTAATCATAATTACACCTTATGTAAGAATCCGGGGTTTTGATTGGTTAATAGCCAGTGTATTTTTCACCAATTTACTGTTATCAAATGAATATCGTTCATTTTTAACGCCGCCAGGGTATTTGCTAAAAGGATATGCCTTTTTTACCCTCTCTGCCGTGGTATTTGCCAAAAAATACTCTATCCGACTGGGCGCTTGTAACGTCACGATCATCAATGCGTTTTAGTACATTAACATTCGGTGTAATTAAACAGATATATCATGTTATTGAGGGGTATTTGCGAAAAATACCAGTCTTGAGAATGAATTTCCCTCGCCTTACGGCTCGTGAAATTTAACATTCTCTCGACTGGTATTTTTCGCAAATACCCCTCCTTAACATGATATATCTGTTCAAAGTGTAACAATATACAAAAAATATACATTGTACATCGATGTCATAGAAACAAATCTATTTTTAGAATGAATTTATTTTGGAATCCCAGGAAAACTGGTAAAGGAAACATCGGTACGCAAATAAACTAAAACAAAGTGTGTTTATAATCTTAACTCAAATAATACAAAATAAAATGACACTAAACATATAACTTTTATAAGAATAAATCAATATTCAATATGTTTAATTGGATTATAGACGTTCATCTGTCTTCAGCGATTTCCTTTACTGATCTGTTCTGTCGATGTTTTTTGACTCCGTAATTTGGCATTTCAGATATAAGCATACTTCGCTTTATTGCATAATTTTGTCTGACAAATAGGCTATGCAAATAACGGAAATGTACTGTATTATCTTTATTGACAGAGACCTTTATATATTCATACTACATGTTGCATCATGGAGGAACTTGATTATTTTATAACACATACTTTTACAAGAGATATTTGTAAAACTCCATAGATCAAGTTGTGAAACTCTAAAATAACCCAAACTCTGTAATATCATCTGGTAAATATCAGAACAATTTTTTATTTCAAAACTCTTTTGATTTTATTTTAAAACATGTAATATCAAACAAATTTGATTTGATATCTTTTGAATTTGAACTAAGAACATGAGACAAACCTGATTTGATATCTTTAAACTTTGTATTTCTTTCTGGAGTGTTGCAATCCTCATGGCCTTTACAGGATATTCTTTATCCTAACAAAACATTGAAATATGAATAGTTTGCTTCAATAATAATAAAGATAAATAATGGTTGTCAATAAATAACTACTTGAGTTGACATTACTCATACCACTCTGTTATAACTGAGTTAACACCAAGTCTTTGGTGGTTGTTGCTTCTCAATTTTTAGCTAATGTATTGAGTTTTGTGTCTAATTTAACTCTAATTTTTATTACCTTGTTGTGAAATGTTATCATTTGGCTGTAAAAAGACATGACCATATATATCTGGTTTTTCATGTTCTTTGTTACAAAAGAAAATAAATGCAAGTTGATTGAATAAACAATTATATTATCACAACAGGAACTAAAATGGTTTTTTAGAAAAACAATACTACTTTTTACATCCCCCTAATTTTGGCCTCTAAAACTAGTGTGCAGTGAATAACCAGGTGTTCATGCTGCTTTTAATTTTTGTGTTGTGTAGCATGTTTTGTCCATCCTTTTGACCTGATAACCATGATTTTATTTCTATTTCACATTCTGTAATACACACTGGTAGGACTATTTACATGTATCCGATGCTGGTAGTATAGACTATCTACATCCTGGTCCTCATGATACTGTTTACTATATAGAAAACAATCATATGGCTGTAACCTGTGTTAATCTGGAAGGACATCTTCCCATATTGTTCCCAAGGAGCACAGTCAAAGAAGTATATCATATACATTGAACATGATGAAATAGTACTGCATTCAATCTGGTAAATTTTTTACTCACTTTGTAATTCAACAACGTATGCAGTTGTTCTTGCTTATTTTTCAGTTTTCTATCTAAAGCATCCACTTTTTCTTCCAAAGCTGAAAAATGCAAATTATAAATAAGTAAGAATAGCTGTTTTTTTTTCAATTTGACAATCAGGTTGAATTTGATTTTACAATAAGAATAGATCCTCACAAGTTTTTGCTAGGAATGCATTAATCAGGCAATAACCTTAAGAACAACCAATAAACAAACAGCATCACACTTTCCTACTTGAGTTTTATTCAGTGAAAAATTTAAATTGTATCTGAAACCAAAGACTCTGTAAAGATTTATCACTCAAAGCTGAAAATTTGAATTAAAAATTTTTTGTAACAAAAACAAACTTGCAAATTATTCGAATTAATAATTTAAATGAAGCAATCGTCAGTAAATCATTGGTAGACACGAGAAAACAGGGAATGAAATAATTATGGCTATTTTCAATGAAATCTATATTAGATCTAAACTGTATGCATCAAGATTGGCCTTCGTAAAACATTATGTTACTGTCGTGAATATCAGTTTACCTAGCTTCACTACAACTCAATTTGTGACTGTAAAATCTGCATTTTACAAAGGCCAAGCTTAAAATATAAAACAGTTCATTCCTAAATTTAAGATGGACAGACAAATGCAAACACATTTTAAATCATATTTCCATGAATCTCTGAATCCTCTTTTAAACATACCTGATAATATCATCTGTGTTCTCTGTTTTGTCTGATCTAATTCATCTTTTGTCTCCTTATGTTCTCTTGAAAAGTTTGTATTTAAAGTTGAAATACCTCCCTAAAAGATGTAGAAAATATTAATAAAATACTCATTTAAATGAAAGAATAAGGCAAAGCAACTCATCTGTTTCTATTTTTGATTGTTGGAATGAAGCTATTTTACTCGAATTAGAATCATATATTTCAAATTTGATAGTTCTAAGTGTAATTATTTTTCATTTTTCTTAACATATTTTTGTGGTAAAATTTTTTGAATGTCTATAAAGAGAAAAGAAACATTTTTAATGACAATCATTGTTGGGCATATTGGTGATGTCTAGGGATATAAATAACAGATTTTATTTGTAAATGTAATGTTAATCAATTTAATCAAAATCAATCATGTTATGAACTTTGTTTAACCTACATGAATCTTTAATTTAGTTTTATTTTTTGTTTGTAATTATATTGTAATTATTCTGCTCATTTTGGGTGCCATGATTGGCAAATAAAATATTTGTTTGTTTGTACGTTTTGTATTTTTTCTATCAAACATGCTGTAATTAAGTTACCCTGTATTTTTCATATCTTCTGAGTAAAGCTTTAACATCATCCAATGTACCATGCTCCTCTGTTTCTACAGAACCTCTGATCTTTATATTCTCATTTAATCTATCAGGAGGTCAAGGAAATCTGTTTACATAACTGCTCATTTACATTATAATTTTAAACTTGATAATATTATTAGATTTAATACTTTCATTCTAATTCCTTTACTTGTCCTGCTCTGTGAGTTATCAGGTTGATTAGCAATGTCATTATGATATAAATTATTTTACAGCATTATTTATTAACTCCCTTAAGCTTTAAATAAAAGTATAAAATATAACAGGATTTCAGCACTATTTTAAATTTTCTTTGATCCTACTGACTGAAAATTTCCTTTCTCAGCACAGTAGATATGAACAAAATTTGCTAGAAACTAATAGCGCACATGCCTGTTGTCAATGAAAATAACGTCCTCAAAGGTAAAATAGCGATAAACTTGTATTGCTTTTCTCACTTTCGTACTGGCTCAAACGAGAAAAATCAATCTTGTTGAGATGATGAACAATCTATGATTATACAGATGATATCATAAATTAGATGTCTATCAATACATTTTCTCTGAGAATAGACTATAATATATTTTACAGAACGGCTTTTGATTTAGATTGACTTTTTGTATATTTAACCATTTTGTTTGTAAAATTAATTCAACTGATGAAAAATTATCACTGCATAACATACTGATTCATTCCTTATAAGGCTACTCTTAATTCACAAATGTTTGCGATGTTTGATGCGAAATTCAAAATCAAAATAAACATCAATAATATAGAAAAAAATTAAGATTAAAAATCAAGTAATGTGGAAGCGACAAGTAAAGAGTGCTTCAAAACTAAAGTATTATGTATTTATATATAAATGCTCTATAGACAATCATCAGTCAAAGGTAAATAGGATACAGTTCAAAACTTCTTTTCTTGTATTCTTCATTTGTCCTCCTCCTTGTCTTTATTCTAAGCTGAAAATGAGAACATATTCCTGTTAATTAAGAATATTTATACTAATAGAAGATAAGAAAACTTCATGATGAACCATACCATTGTTTTAACCAAAGTTAACTAAAAAAAACAACTCTTAATCACAACAAACTACTTTCCAAAAACATTCAATGAAATTTTCACCTTCAGGTGCAGTATAATACCACCAATTTATCAAAGTATGTCATATCCAGTTGCATATGAAAAGGAGGCGAAAAAAATATTCCCTCGAATTTGATATTTGTAAGAAATTAATCCTACATTTCATTGCAGTAAAAAATATATATATCTTGGGTGTTTCAAAGCACAATTCTTTTTTTATTTGGGGTTTCTATAGATTATTAATTATATTTTTGAAACTTGAGGTTACATGGTAACCAAAGTCTTAATCTCCTCACCAAAGTGTAAATAGGAAATTACTTTTGAATACATGTGGTCATTATTTGAATTATCCATGAAAAAAAAATATCTGGAAAACAACTCTAAACAATATAGATTGCTACCCTAAGACTTTTCCTGTATACTATTTACCTCTAAAATCTTAATTCTTTCTGTTCTGCCTTTATGTAAGACATGTAAGACTTTTCCTGTAAAACTATTTACCTCTAAAATCTTAATTCTTTCTGTTCTGCCTTTATCTAAGACATGTAAGACTTTTCCTGTAAAACTATTTACCTCTAAAATCTTAATTCTTTCTGTTCTGCCTTTATCTAAGACATGTAAGACTTTTCCTGTAAAACTATTTACCTCTAAAATCTTAATTCTTTCTGTTCTGCCTTTATCTAAGACATGTAAGACTTTTCCTGTAAAACTATTTACCTCTAAAATCTTAATTCTTTCTGTTCTGCCTTTATCTAAGACATGTAAGACTTTTCCTGTAAAACTATTTACCTCTAAAATCTTAATTCTTTCTGTTCTGCCTTTATCTAGTTCAGCTTGTTTAGCTGCCTCCTTCTTTTCTCTATATGTTGGCACATGAATACCCTTTGAAGGTTCTGCAGATTTAGCTCTCAATCCAACAAGAAAAGATTTACTTGCTAAAAAACATAATAATTAAAGTAAATTTTCTACATAAAAGTCAAATATTTTCACACAGTATAATGGTACTGTAAATTCAGAAATTATTGCGATGTTTTCATTAATGAGAAAAATGCGACAGAGTTATAATCTCAATAAATTTAACGCGCATTTTGACATTTTTTATAAGAATTACCCAGGATTTTTCACAATATCGCAAAATTTAAAATCGCATTTCAATCTTAAATGACAAAATTGCAATAATGAATGCAAACAATAATTTCTGAATTTACAGTTATTGGTAGAACATTCTTCCTATAGCTTTGAGATTTACAGTTTGATAAGAATTGGCTAAAAATGCATGCATGTAAATATGATTTCTCAATTGTTTGGATTGCAGTTCTCACAATCTTGTTCCTCAAAAATAATGAAAATTTGTAAGTTCAAGTTCATCATTACCAATAATACAGAAACTTTTCTCTAGTTGTGTATGCAGTTTTACTGATAATACAAGTGATACCAATTAGAATACAAATCATTTTAACATATATACCCTAGTTAACTTTTAAATGTTACAAATTTTAAACTGAAAATTTTAATAATAATTTAATAAATTATTGAAATTTTCATCAATTACTCTATATTCCTATTCAGTTTCATACATCATACATATACTTATTCAGTAAAAGATAGAAATCTAAATATGTGAACTACGAACAAAAACATGCAGTGTTTAATATACAAACCATCTGGTTTTACTACAGCTTTACTAGGTTTACTTCTTCTTGTCCATTGTTCATAATCAGCAAATTCTAATTTACTGTCTAAATTTTTCATTAAATCATCCTTAACTGGTGCACCCGCCATCTTTGCAATTTTTTTCTCTACAAATAAAAAAATTGATAAATAAATATATGAATAAAATAGAACAGCATGTTATGGTTGTTGCCTTGGAAACATCAAATTGTCTTTTATTCATTTCCTAAGTACTGTAATAAATATTGGTTTAATGTACCATCATTACAAATAGATATCCATAGGTTTCATACAATGTATGATGAAAACATAATCCTTCATTCATTTTAATAGAGGTCTTGAGCTGGCATGTCAGTATAACTGCTAGTAGTCTTTTGTTTATGTATGTACAATGTACAATGTATCATTGTCATTTTGCTTAGTTTCTTTGTTACCTTTATATATTCTGGCATCAGACTCCAAATAATTTTTTAATTTTTTAGTGTGTATTGCTGTGTATTTCTTTATTCTGTACATATCATTTGCTAGAGTTATAAGAGGAGGGTTTAGATCTCACAAAATATGTTTAACACCCCACATTATGCACCTGTCCTAAGTCAGGAGCCTCTGGTCTTTGTTAGTCTTCAACTCTTTTAAGTTTTTAATTCTAGTACATTTATATGTTTTAGAGTTTAGTATGACTTCCATTTTCACTGAACTAAGAACAATTTTTTATTTCAGGGCAAACTGGGACCCATTAGTGGTCTTTGAGAGTTATCTTATCTTTGGTTGGGTTGTTGTCTTTTTACATATTCCCAATTACCTCTTTCAATTTTATCCAATTTTGGTAACACTTGACCATACATTTTCGTACCTGCTTACTTTTGAAAATCTCCATGGCGTTCAAGTTCATGAAAACATTTTTGAACCAGGGACAGGGTTACATTTTTCATTTGTGGTTTTTTGTGACATTTTATGCACAGATTTTTTACACTTGGTAAAAACAATAGGAGTTTGGGACATAGATTGTCAATAAGTAATAGGTCTAGGCATGTTGATGACTATACATTTACTGTATACATGTGCCAAAGACTGGAGTATGCACTTTAACCCAAAGAAATGTTACATCCTGAGCATTAAGAACAAAAGCCAAAAATGATATACCCTCGATAGTCAATACGCCATAATAAAAATCCTGATTCAACATTTCCGCATTTTTTTTTATGGCATATTGACCCCTAGTCATTTTTCTAGTAGACATGTCAGACATGACGAAGCAGCAAGTTGGAATTTAGTCCTGAAACCCGATCCTGCATCTAACATGTCTGAACTAACTTTTCAAGTTCTCACGAGAAATTACCAGGAGAAATGGTGCACAATACGAGGAATATACAAGAGAGACAAGTCGTGTCAATTATTGACCTTAGGATCAGGAAGCAAAAATTTAGCTGGCACCATTAAAGTGCTGCCTATAAAAACAACTAAAAGGCAATTGAAACAACAAACTGTAAAACAGAGCAATTTAAGAACTCATTTTTCGGAAAAACTGTGATTAATTGGAACCATTGGGAACCAACTGGAAGAAGGCAATGTGTGCGCCAAGTCAGTTGAGAGCTTAATTCAAAACAGCTCTCCAACGCTGTCAATAGACACCCTCTCTCCCGTCAAGTTAAAGAACAAGAATGGTTACATGTGAGGTAACGATACAGATATAAGTTAGTTGTTCTTTTAAGTTTTATAATTTCTGTTTTTACCAGCATTCGTGAATTGTAATTTTACCTTTTTTATTTAGCGCTATTATTATTGAAGCAACAATGACTTTTGAATGAAATTGATAGACCGCATTATGCGGTAAAAGTTCCTAAAAGTCAGATTGACATAATTTTTTAAGAAAATTGTTCGCCATTTGTGTTTTTGTTTCCATAGTACTAAGGAGAGTGCATACAAGGGGATAACTCCTCGGGATTTTTATAAGACATCTCGCCCCACTAGCATATCGCCCCATATTTTCACCGTCTCGCCCCTTTTTAATAAATCGACCCACTCTTGTATAGAAGAAGAATAGAATAAGAATAAGAATATTTTATTCCCAATTAAAGGGCCCTATCAAGAGCTTTCATGACATTACATACAATTACAATTACTATTTCAGGGACTGAATTTTCGGCTCTCCCTTAACACCATTTGCGAGTATGGTCTCGAGGAAACGATGGTAGTCCGTTGGAAGGGGACGATAAATTGCTGACCCGTGTTAAGAGAGAGTCACATCTCTTGCACGTTAAAAACAACCTTGTAGATTTTGAAAAAGAGCAGGCTAATGCCGCTATAAGGCAGCACTCGCATCGGCAAAGTAGTCCGAGATTACTCTGACGTCCAACGGCTGTTTTGCCGTTGGACGTCAGAGTAATCTCGGACTACGGCAAAGTGGAAAGGGATTAATATAAGTTGCAAAACTTGTTTCCCAATCCACTATAAATAGATATGTTTTTAAAAAAAATAATACTATTAAAAATGCTATAAAAGGCCAGAACAGAACCAGATAATACAATTTACATCTTTAAAATATACCATTTGAAATCATATACCACTCAAAATATGTATTTTTGTGCCTAATTTGCATTTATTATATTTGAACATCTCCTTATCTCTAGATTTTTAGATAAATACTTTCCTAAACATTTACACACATTTAAATTTTCTTGTGTAAATAGCCGGCCATAAAATTATTACAATTTAGAGAAATGTCAGTAAAAAACTCATTTCTGTTATCAATATATAGTGGACATTCAGTTACAAAGTGAATCTCATCTTCAACTTTATTTAAAGTGCAGCGCTGTAAACATTTTCTCAGTGTTCTATTCACATAAATTTTGGCATATCTATCAGTCTCTATCCTTAAGGGATGAGCGCCTATTCTATTTTTTTCAGATTGGTTGCCTTAATTTAAAATCTTTTAGATCCAAAATATTGTATACCAACTAGCCCCAATTATGAAAAACATAAAATCACGTTGACTATAGGTTTGACAACTCTCCCAATTATGAAAAGGGTTAAAATCCCTCTGAATATTAGTGTTGTTTTGATTTTGACTTCAAGTTGTGATATATCCAGACATTTTTTCCATCGCAAATAATTTTTCAAATACCGATAAAACTGTCTCAAAAAAACAGGTATTTGGGGCATGGATCTATCCGATATCAATACCTTTTCTACTATCCACACGAACACAAAGTGAAAAAAAGAAAAGAAACAGCCACTGTGGTTGCCTTATGTTATACGTTAATACATATGTTTTTTGGTATTCAGAAAATATCGTATGTTATCCTCTGCGTGACTTTTGGTTGTTTTTATGTTTTAGTTATTGTTTATGGGCTGCTGGCTTATTGACATAATTTCGACATATCTTTAAAGTAACACTTGACAATATACAGAAACGCCAGTTTTGGACTCATGGTGATTTGTTATAGCTTAGCAGAGACTCTTTTATTGCTGAATATGGTAACGTGTTTTGTTTTAATTTATGCATTTAAAATTTTAAATTGAAACTAAACGTTTTGATTTGGCGCCCGTAAACAGTGGTATGATTAACCCAGCCCCATTTTTATGTTCCAAGTCAAGATCCCATAATTAAGTGGTTACCGTTTATTATGGACAATATTGCATATCATATTTTTTTTATTTTTCGTATTGTAAATAAAAGTTTTCTCAATTGAATTGTTTGATACCTTATCATGTCGGTGCCTTTTACAGTTTACTATGTGGTATATGGGCTTTGCTAATTTTTGAATGCCGTACAATGACATATCGTTTGTAGTAATCTAATTTAAGTGGTCTCTGGTGAAAAATTGTCTTATTAGCAGTTATACCCCATCTTATAATTTACTTATTCAGTACAAAATGTTAAAATGAGGATACATACTGACTTCAACTGCATTGGCTAAAAGAACACATAGACAAATCAATATAAATCTAAATAATCAAGCATATATATGCACAACATTATTACATACAAATTGGCTAGTACCCCTCGTGACTCATGTATATGGCTGATGTATATGGAAAAGTATACTTTAATACTAGCCAATTAGAGTCACAAAGGGTAATCTTATTTTCATATGAATCGGAGTTCCTTCCAGCTCGTTTCTTCAGACACTTGTCAAAAACGGAAAGATCAAAGAAGCCAGGTCATTAAATTTCACATTCAGATATATTGATGATATGCTTTCCATTAACAATCCAAACTTTTCTGATTGGATTTCATTAATATACCCCAAGAACTAGAAATATAAGAAACAACAGACACGTCATCCTGCGCCTCATTTAAAGATTTAAAGACTTGTACCTCGAGTTAAACATACACGGTCATCTCAATACCACAACAAGTACAAACGAGACGATTTTAATTTGAAATTATGAATTTCCCTCATCTTTATAGTAACAATCAGTGGTAACAATATATATTATATACCAACTTCATCTGCTTATGGGATATTCTTTTCCCAACTTATTCGGTAATCACGAGCATGCAGCAACTATTCAGACTTTTTAAAACGCCACCAGGGTCTCAACAGAAAGTTGATGAACAGGGATTTATAGAAAAACTTCCCGTCTTTTAATAACGTGTTAAATATATAGTATTCTTTTATTTGTGTTTTGGAATATTACTTTTACTGTTTTTGGTGGTATCCATTTGACGTGGCTCTGTACTTACGCATCCCGTCATTGTGTTATTAATCTATGATAATTTTTGCATTCTAGTCTTTCATTTTTGCTAATAATATGCTTTGTCTATTTATATGCCTTTTTGCGTTTCTTTGTAATATATGACGGGGCACTGTACTTATAAATCCCGTCATTGTGTTATTGTTCTATGCTAATTTCTGTATTCTTGTCTTTCATTTTTGATAGTATGTTTTGTCTAGTATATGCCTTTTTGTGTTTCTTTTTTACATATGAAGTGGCTCTATACTTATACATCCCGTAATTGTGTTATGTGCTAAAGTTTATGTTTGTTTTCTAATTTTGTTTTTATAGTGATTAAGATAATAAAACAATGTTGACTGCTGTTCCCGTATTTTTGACATTTTTACCTCTTATCATATGTCTTTGTTTTGTTCACACATCGTTGTCAATATAATGGAATTTGATGCGACTGTCATACAAGTGAAAGGTTTAGCTAGCTATAAAACCATGTTTTATCCATAATTTTCTACATAAGAAAATGCCTGTACCAAGTCAGGAATATGAAAGTTGTTATCCATTCGTTTGGTGTGTTTGATCGTTTGATTTTGCCATTTGAATAGGGACTTTCCGTTTTGAATTTTCCTCAAAGTTCAGTATTTTTGTGATTTTACTTTTTACGTGTGGCGTTTAAAGCATGCAACTAAAGCGACAATGTATCATTCGTCGGGAATTGCTGTCTAAGAAGGCATTCATGTGTGTATTTATCATAATTATACTATGTTTATTAAAAACATTCTGTCTTGTCAACATAAGTTACAAATAAACGTTAGATTTAGTAAATTACAATAAATACTCAAAACATGCAATGGAATAATTACTTTGAAAGCTAACGAATCCATCAAACCTATCAGAATGAATAATTGGAAGCGAACAATATTACTCTTAAAGGAGCATTATCTATCACATCTATGTTCACTGAGTTGACTTAAATTCTCATATTTGATTTAAAATGATTTAAAAAATATATCCGAATTAAAATGTCTGAAATAAACACTTAACAATGCATGTACTCGATAATAAATTGGCATTTCATGTGTGTTTTAGTCTAGACACCATCTAATTAACCGTCGAGAAGACCATTCCACTGTCACATAGCTAATATGAGAATTTGAGAAAAAAAGATAAACAGTTTTATCCAATCAACTAGCAAATCATGTAATATTAAGTTTGATTTTTATTTTAATTGAGCTTTTACGCTTGTTAATATTGCTTAAATAATTTTGTGATTAAAAGTATATATGACTTAAATGGGCAATAGGTGTCAAATTCATTCTCAAATTTGATTTATACCATATTTTCAAATTACAAAAGAAACAATAATCAATACATTGTATTATAACAACTGACGAAATACTAATAAATAACAGCTTATTATCAACATATTGCTACACATATCAATAGTAAATCAAGTAAACCGAGTATATTGTTTTCCTTATTTCTTTTATATCATGTTGAAATTTTACTTCCATGAGAAAACTAATAGCATCATCGAAGTGATAATACCAGAAGTCAATTTCTAGGGCCCCTAGTCCTGGACTTCTGATAATACCGATAATAACTGTTTATGAATTTTACAATAATTTTACAATTATGTAACACTATTTAGATGTGCACAAGGCTTGTGTCTGTGAGTATTTATACATTTATAATTTTTGTCTTACGTATTTTTAACAGGGTTCAAACTGCTCTTATTTAACTTTTAAAAACTTCCAAAATTATTGCTTAAAGTCTTAGTCATTAAAATTGATAGATATGACTTAAGGCTTAACTCAAAAATGTAGATTAAATACAATTAAGACGTCTTCTACAATGAATCTATGTTAGTGTTGGTAACTATTTCTTTTTTTGTAACGCCATTTGCTCTTGTCTAATTATGTCAAAAAGTTTGATAATTTAAATGCGTCTGGAATGCTCAAAGCAAAACATTTGAAATCCGAGGATGTATTAAGTACCGATACCGTTGAAGAGCTGTATGACAAAAATACCTAAAATTGATAGCTAAATTCATCTAAAGTCAACTTTGCATGAGGGAGTTGAAACCTTAGTTTCTTAATAATTTCAAAATTTATAAACAGACAATTTTAGAAAAGTTTGTTAAATTATGTCAGTACCCTCGGGGACTGATAGTCCACCAGCAGAGGTATCGACCCAGTGATGTAAAAAGATGAAAACGAAAATTTTGTTCAAATATGTAAATTTTGACATGTTTGAATCATCATAATGACATTTTTTTCGGCTCGGTCTTATTTCCATTTTTCCAACATTAATTGTCATTCATTATGTGTTACTATTAAACACATGGCCTTACCTTTACTTACCATACTAGCGATGTTGTCTGAATATGTTATACAGTAACTGTGGATTCATTATTATTCGTTGGATATCAATGGATTTTGTAGGTTCCAGTGAACCACGAATAAGAATGTTCAACGAATAAAAAAATTCTTTTAGGTGTTATGCAACACCACGGAATCAAATATTCATGAATATGCAAGTGTTTCTTAGTCCACAAAAATTGGTACCAACGAAAAGAAATGAATCCACAGTGTCATAAAGTTTTAGTTTTTCTGATTGTATACCATATTTAAAGAAACGTTATTTCCATTTATATTGATATTTGGCTGACTTGCAATCTTTGTAACTTCTACTGACCCTTTCAGTACAGCAACGTTATTTACACCACTGGCAATACTCGATGTATCAATTTCTATTATTGTTTCTTCTTTATTTGGGGACATTTGCTCCACTGCGTTTTCCGGTAGCGAAACATGGCTACATGCAGATTCGAAAGAATCTTCTGACCTATTGCTATCTGAACTATCCTGGCTACATCTGTTTGAATGCTTGTTGTTAGAAGCAATTTTCTCACTCACATTTACATTAAGAGATTGACGCATAACAGGCAGAGGGGTCTGTTCATTAGTTGTAAAGTCTGTTCGTTTGATATTATTGACATCGCTTGTTGAACCTTCATAATTTTCATATTGATGGATATCTGATTCTGGCAAGGTTTGGACAACAGGTTCTTGTACAGGTATAATTGTCTTTGATTCTAACATCAAATCTGATCTTGGACTTCCACTCTTTACTGTATCAACTGATGAACTTGATATGTCACTTGCTCGATGGTTAATATCAGTATCAGTGTTACCTGAATCAAAGTTATTTTTCTTATTATTGTCAGATATTTTGCATTTTTTGAAAGAACAAGTCGATTTGTGTCCTTTAATCAGACCTTGCTTTTTTGATTTAGTAATATTTTCTATGTTGGCGATTTCGGTTGCTCCATCTTGCAAATGAAGAGTTATATATCCCCTCTCATCTGGATCTTCTTCAACCGTATCATGGTCGCCTTCTTTGTGATCCTCCTTCTGTTTATTTTCGTTACCCACACCCACGGTTGCACAAATAGGTGTTGTTACGGATTTATCTAAGATTTCTAAACCTAAAGGATTGTTCCCGTCTTTAGATATTTTGATTTTGCTTTGATCATCATTTATTGGTGGAAGGTTGCACTTTGTTTCTTTAATTCTCGTTTGATTCATCTCATTATTAACAGTGAAAATTTCATTTTTTCTTAATGACCTTGAGTTTGCACTATCTATAGGTCTTGGAAAGGCTGATATGAGGCTTTTGATTTTCTACAAGAAAACAATTGCAATGTATCGTACTACCACTTTGACGTTTGCTTTCCAAAATACATTCATTTGTACATTTACCGTAAGCTTACGTGTAAAATAAATTTATTTATTTATAATTATTTGTTCTGTACAGGAAAAGTAATCATAATGATCCATCAAAATATCGCATAATATGTAAAGAGTTATTGCATAAAAGTTCCACCGAAAAAAACTGTACTTTGTTTGAAATAAAAACATAAAAGGTATGGTATGATTGTAAATAAGACAACTCTCCACAAGAGTAAAAAGGAAAGGAAATTTACAGCTATAGGTTACTGTACGGCCTTCAACAATGAGCAAAGCCTAAACTGCATAGTCAGCTATATAAAAGGCCCCAAAATGACAAATATAAAACAATTCAAATGAGAAAACTAACGGCCTAATTTATGTACAAAAGATGAACGAAAAACATCTACTAAATGTCACACACCAACAAACGACAAAAACTGAACTAAGTAAATTTCCATTATGAAATGACCTTCAAAAGTAATTTTTGAAAAGTTCAGTATAAGTATAATTATTAATCCATTCGCACTAAAATACATACATGTGTACGCTTTATATTTTTTGTGTTTGCAAGGGTTGTTACTTTAATGTAGTGTCGTTCGTGTTAAATGCAATATTGGCTTATTCCGTTTCTCTTCTAACTTAAACTAAAAAGATCCAAGATTACGTAAGTTTTACTCGATTTTTTTTATCAGTCAGTTCACAATAGCTACAATTAAATAATAAAAGAACGAGAACATTTATTTTTTATCTTTAATTGGTATAGCCACTATTGTAGTTGCTTTATTAATTAAAGATATAGATTATCATATAATTGATTAATGAATTGAACTTTTTCGTAGAATCAAATCTTTCACGATGCTTTTCGCGATCTTCAAAAAGCGGTACGCAATCTATCAGGATCCAAAAGATCATTTTTTTTATTAATTTTTCTTGTTTTGCAATATTTCTGATTATGGGATTACAAAATAACATTAAATCAAATTGAGAATGGAAATGGGGAATGTGTCAAAGAGACAACAACCCGGCCATAGAGCAGACACCAGATGGGTCTTCAATGCAGCGAGAGACTCTCGCACTCGGATGATTCCTTCAGCTGGCTCCTAAACAAATATGTTACAAGTTCAGTGATATTGGACGTTATACTAAACTCCGAATTATACACACAAGAAACTAACATTCAAAATCATATAAGACTAACAAAGGCCAACGGCTCCTGACTTGGGACATTCAAAAAGTTTGAATCATTAAAGTGGATTGAAACACATCAATGAAAAGTTGTTAAGTCATTGGAATGATGACAAAACAAATCTTGTTTGTTCACATCTTAAATCTTTGAAGTGTCGAAGAGGAATCTGCCTTTTGTAGTTTTGTAAAATCGGTTTACTTTTTAACCTGTTTTTTCTCAGATACTGATTATAATATTAAGCCATTTTGACAGACAGTTTTTTTATATTTTTTTCTTTATAGTTCTTTACATCAGATTATATGTCTTCTCGATTTCCTTCATAAACCTGTAGCAGGTTTTCACGATCCAATTACAATATTTGACCACCATTATATGTATTCTTATACGATTTCCTTTCTCGATATACCGAATGACACCCTTGTACTGTGACACATTTGAGAATTTATTAAAATATGTTCACATCAAGAGACACTTACATCTTTCAAAAATGTTTTTTAGTTACATGTTTATGTTCAGATGTATTTTTTTTGTCCTGTTGTTCAATGACTAACATTTTATCAAGTGATTAAACTTGATTTAAAAAATTTAACTTTCAATTACTTAGTATCTCGGGGGGGGGGGGGGGGGGGGGGGGGGGGGGGGCACTTGCTATATAATTAGTGGTAGGGATGAGCCGCTGGAATAGGTCACTTTTTTATGCTGTATGATATATGAAAAGGGTGAGAAATTCAGATTAAATATATCAATAGGTTGATATTATCACTTGCTTGATTATATCATAAGTATCTGAAACTAATCAGATGTCCGTATTTATTTTTGATGTGGTTAAACCACAGTCATAAATGCATCAGTTATTTGTCAAACCAATTAAACTCTATTTATTCTGATGTGGTATTTCTACTGATGCCAGTGATAGATGCAATAAATCCAACTATTTTGACATTTGTACCTAATGAACATTCAAGGGTTTGCATACATAAAACATGATAACAATTATTTAAAGAAATTCCATTGTGACAGCGTCCTTTAAGAGGGAACGCAATGAAACTTTTTATCAGCTTTTAATTAATATTTAAACATGTTAAAATCAGTGAAGATATTACACTCTGGGGTGATATTACATTTATCTGACCATAGATGTAATACCATCTATGATCTGACCAAACGTCTTTTACATGTATTGTATTTTGGAATTGAAATATCTTCATAATGAAAGATGTAAAATGGGCAATAAGAAAAAAGTGTTTAAGATGTGACGAATTTATTGGAAGAGAAGGTGATATTATTGCGACTATTTTGCTTCTTAACAAGATGATGAGCGGGGAAAATATTGAAATATATCTATAGGTCCTGTTTTTTGTTAATCAATATATGACAAGGTATATATTTTTGATTAACAAAAATATATGAAAAGGGTTGGGTACTTGATGTCTCAGCTGCTCACCCCTACCAAAAAAAGTTTGAAGTGCCACCCCCCCCCCCCCCCCCCCCCCCCCCGAGACTTAGTACGAGTTTTTGCAAAAATGGAAGGTCACAATTGAAATGCGATAGCATTCCAGCTGAAACAATCTAGCGGTTTGATAGATATTTTCAGAATAAAATTAATTTTCAGTAAAAAACAAGATTAAAATGTTTATTTAATACCTGGATAGAATTTGCTGAATAATATTTCATATCTCCATTCGGTTTTATAGAACGATGCAGCGCCGCTATACACGTGATACACATGATACACACGATGAAGGCACACATTAAAGATAATACAACGAGAATAACCGCCGAGGTGTATTTGATGCATTCGCATGATGTTTGTGTCTCTTTTTGTATATCTTCACATGAGCAGTTTGTTTTAAAAGATGTATCCTGGCACAATATCGTACAGGCTAGACACACATTATATTTGTCAAGTGTTATTCCATAATGACTTGAAGGACATTTCTTTTTGCATACAATCATGTTTGAATCTAATTCAGTGTGCTTTCCATAACATTTGCCTTTGAATTGATAATAATCTTTTGGACACTCATAGTTCTTACAGCTGTCATTCTGTAGATTCAAGCAATCGGGACAACACGTGTCATCAAATGTGGTGGTGTTGTAGTTGCATTTAGGTGTTTCTTTCTTTCCCTATAAAACAGATGGCTGGAAATTAAATATTTGAAAAGTATAGTGATAGAAAAATTGGGTATAAATTTAACTTTTAAAACAGGTCTCACAAACTAACGTTTTATTCACTATTATATGTTTTTAGCGCTCTTTGTGGAATGTCAGTCCGCGAAAGTGATATATTATCCTTCGTAAGCGATTTAGTACAAGCAATTTAAAACTGATATATTTAATTAAACATATTTCAAATCTATCATTTTTAAAGCTGTTCAATTCAACATTTTGAAATGATTTGTAGTCGTGAACCGGTGATTGCTCACTAGTAACAATTTAAAAAGGGGGATGCTCTTAACTAACATAACACCTCATTGCAGCATAGAAGTATTTATTCATAAGCAAGCATATACATAATAAAAGATCATCAAAATACCATCTATGCTGCTATGTAGCGGCAAGAGCCTTTTTCACCAACATAAATCTCTTTATTGTCGTTCGGATCAAAATGGTTAAAAGCCCAAAGTCAATACAAATTTCAAAATACATTGAAAAAACCAAATGTTCCATATAATTGAGCAAAGGCGCTTAAAGGCTATAACAAGTAAGCAGAAGTGTTTCGAAAGATTTTAATATTTTATAAAACAATATAAATAAGAACTGTCTATAGATATAAGAAGATGTGGTATGAGTGCCAATAAGACAACTCTCCATCCAAGTCACAATTCGTAAAAGCAAACCAGTATAGGTCAAACTGCTGCCTTCAACAGGGAGCCTTGGTTCACACCGAACAGCAAGCAAATTGAATGCTCACCCCATTTTGTCAATATTACAGAACTATAAACAACTCTACAAGTGAGAGGTTTAGCTAACAACAACATCAATTAACCTAACGTTTTCTTCTGAAAATACCTACACAAAGTCAGGAATATGACAGGTTTTTTTTTTAAACTTGTTCAGTTGATTCGTAGCAATTGATTTTGTCAGTTTTTATCGACAACTTTTTTCTTAATTTGCCTTAAAGTTAAGTATGTGTGGAATACTTTTATACTATTTGTTATTCTATTATAGGTACCCAAGAATAACTAGAGGCTCTAAAGAGCCTGTGTCGCTCACCTTGGTCTATGTGAATATTAAACAAAGGAAGCAGATTGAAAATTGACTACAAAGGTCAATAACTCCTACAGGGGTCAATTGACCATTTCGTTCATGTTGACTTATTTGTAGATCTTACTTTGCTGAACATTATTGCTGTTTAGAGTTTACCTATATCTATAATAATATTCAATATAATAACCAAAAACAGCAAAATTTCCTTAAAATTACCAATTCAGGGGCCGCAACCCAAAAACAGGTTGTCCAATTCATCTGAAAATTTCAGGGCAGATAGATCTTGACCTGATTAACAATTTTACTTCATGTCAGATTTTCTCTAAATTATTTGGTTTTTGAGTTATAAGCCAAAAACTGCATTTTACCCCTATGTTCTATTTTTAGCCGTGGCGGCCATCTTGGTTTGATGGCCAGGTCACCGGACACATTTTTTAAACAAGAAACCCCAAAGATGATTGTGGCCAAGTTTGGATCAATTTGGCACAGCAGTTTCAGAGAAGAAGATTTTAGTAAAAGATATATAAAATTTACGAAAAATGGTTAAAAATTGACTTTAAAGGGCAATAACTCCTAAAGAGGTCAACTGACCATTTTGGTCATGTTGACTTATTTGTAAATCTGACCTTGCTGAACATTATTGCTGTTTACAGTTTACCTATATCTATAACAATATTCAATATAATAACAAAAAACAGCAAAATTTCCTTAAAATTACCAATTCAGGGGCCGCAACCCAAAAACAGGTTGTCCAATTCATCTGAAAATTTCAGGGCAGATAGATCTTCACCTGATTAACAATTTTACCCAATGTCAGATTTGCTCTAAATGCTTTGGTTTTTGAGTTATAAGCCAAAAACTGCATTTTACCCCTATGTTCTATTTATAGCCATGGCGGTCATCTTGGTTAGTTGGCGGGGTCACCGGACACAATTTTTAAACTAGATACCCCAATGATGATTGTGGCCAAGTTTCAAATAATTTGGCCCAGCAGTTTCAGAGGAGAAGATTTTTCTAAAAGATTACTAAGATTTACGAAAAATTGTTAAAAATTGACTATAAAGGGCAATAACTCCTAAAGTGGTCAACTGATCATTTTGGTCATGTTGACTTATTTGTAGATCTTACTTTGCTGAACATTATTGCTTTTTACAGTTTATCTCTATCTGAAATAATATTCACGATAATAACCAAAAACAATAAAATTTCCTTAAAATTACCAATTCAGGGGCAGCAACCTAACAACGGAATGTCAAATTCATCTGAAAATTTCAGGGCAGATAGATCTTAACCTGATTAACAATATTACCCCATGTCAGATTTGCCCTAAATGCTTTGGTTTTTGAGTTATAAGCCAAAAACTGCATTTTACCCCTATGTTCTATTTATAGCCATGGCGGCCATCTTGGTTAGTTGGCGGGGTCACCGGACACAATTTTTAAACTAGATACCCCAATGATGATTGTGGCCAAGTTTGGTTAAATTTGGCCTAGTAGTTTCAGAGGAGAAGATTTTTGTAAAAGTTAACGCCGGACGCAGGACGACGACGACGGACGACGACGACGGACGCCGGACGCCAAGTGATGAGAAAAGCTCACTTGGCCCTTTGGGCCAGGTGAGCTAAAAATGATGTCAGTTCATTGGTTCAAGTATTCCTGAGAAATATCTTTTAAGGACATATTAAATCTTTGTTGGGCACTTTACGGAAAACACTTTTCAAAGCCGACGATTTTGAGATTTTTCAGAAGAAATACAAATTCATGGAAGAGATATAGTACTGAACGCTTCGGGAAACTTTATCAACTTCATCTCGTGACTTAGTTTAAAGATTTTAGATAGGTAATATCCGTTTAAGGTAGCACAATACAAAGATTTTTCATCCCCAATCAGACATCTTTAAACTGATGTAATTCCACTCATCTTTCTTTAAATTTTATAAATGAGGTACCAAAAGAAAGACGAAGGATTAATCTTTCAAATTGTGATAATTTCATTATGACATAATTATTACATAATTAATTGTTATGTAATTAGTTGCCATTCTGTGATTTCCATACTTAATGCATTTAGCTTCTTTGTTCTTCATAGCATCCTAAATTTTTTTTTAGATTCTTGCACAACACAGTTTTACCTCTAAAATTGTGTCTCAGATTTTTCCTATTGTATTTCATTCTCTCATAAATCTTCAATGAAGTTTGCAACATCAATTCATTAGAGACCACTAAGTTCAATTGGGTATAAAATTTGTTCTATTGATGTTTTTGGAAATCTGAGACACAGTTTTGGAGGTCAAGCTGTGTTGTACAAGAATCTATAAAATATTTTGGGATGCTATGTAAAACAAAGACGCTAAATTCATTCAAGTATGGACATCACAATATAGCGACTAATTACATAATAATTAATTATGTAATAATTATGTCATAATGAAATTATCACAATTTGAAAGATTAATCTTTCTTCTTTCTTTTGGTACCTCATTTATAAAATATAAAGAAGGATGAAATGAATTACATCAGTTTAAAGTTGTCTGATTGGGAGTGAAAAAATCTTTGTATTGTGCTACCTTAAGAGCAACAATGATAAGGACTTAGTGTATAATATACAACTTAAATGTTTATCGGTTTACTGATAATACAGGTTTAATAAAAGTTAAAATTCCGCATTTATTTTCGAGTCCGACCTTTTTCTTTGCATTCCTAACTTTGATCGTGTCTGTCACGTGACGTTACCGTATTGTGACGTCACTTCTAAATTTTCTAACGTCTGAACGGGAAGATTGTTCAAAATTGTTTTTGTAAAATCCAGTTCCATCCTCAACACAGATCAAACCTCAGAAAAGAAATAGGCAACCGCCTAATAGTTTACGATCTGGTGCAGAGAAAAATGCTACTTCTAAGCGTGAAAAAGACCAAATGTTAGTAAAAGTCATGTGCATTCTGATCCAAAAAGACCCATGGCTCCTCGTGGGAATCAAAACATTATTGCGGCGGGTAGTCATTCAACTCAAGTTATGGTAAATGAAAGCGGAGACGAGATTATTGCCTCCAACCAAAACCAAAGTGACCGTGCGGAGTTGGACCCTGTGACAGTAGCCATTCCTGGACCGGCGTCATCTTCAAGAGTTCCGATGTCGAGTATAGATTCTCAGCGACCTGAATTGTACGATGTCACGACAACAATCAACAGAAGAACAGCTGATAATGATTCTAGTATAGTTTCCCAAATCGAGATGGTCCCATCGATTCAGGATAGTCGTGGTATGTATACGCATACAAGGGACCAACATTCACCCCCGTTTATCATAGTAGGAGGTCCCAGTCGCTAATTACAGGCTCGAACTCTATTGAAATTTCCCTAGTTAATCACATTCCGGAAAGCATCCCTTGCATATTTGATCCGATTGGGGCTCATATCTATAATACTAAAATAACGAGGTCCAATTTGTCAGCCGGCATGGGATAAAAACGATAAATCAAAGAATTCAACTTTATACATAGCTAATATAGGACAATGGTGTTGATTAAAAATTACACCACTCCAAACCCTTTTGTTTTCCGCATAATTAATATTGCAAATAATTAACAAGTTCCGGGTCGAATTCGATACTGATACCAATAGTATATTCACCTGTTACCTATAGGTGGCACGGTAGTATTTGCATTCCAGAATTTAGGTTGCTCTTTTGTGTTCCCTACTTAAAAAGGAATTTGGCAGTTCTGCTATATTTTGTCCTTCGACTGCCAATTTGCACGGACAGAATTGCAACTGAATGTGCATTTGGTTTGTTTGATAGAACAAGCAAGCGTGTTTTCGTTTGACTGTCTGATAAAGATATAACAATTTACGAAAGTACAATTTACAAGTAACATTTTGATTCTACTTGTATAATGAAACTTTAATGTATGCAATCTTAATTTGTAAGTGCATTGCAAGAAGATATATCGGTATTGTGTTTCGGTTCTCAAACATTCTAGGCTTTCAAATATTTGGCTTTAGGTGTTCTTGATGACGGTTAACACATGAAAGCGCTGCTGTCGTATGAAAGTCGTTAAGTGTTAAACTTGAGTCTAGAATCCTTTGGGCAAAACAATGGCGGGCACATGATTCAGTAGTCTTTCTTTATTCGTAAGTTGATAAATTATGTAAATTATTTTTGCTATACTTTATTAACTCTGAAATAAAGTGCATGTCAGACTCTCATATTCCTTGCATGCTGTCTTAGCTGAAAAAAAGGAGAATACAAACTGCTTACATACGGTAATAAACTGTAGGATCTGGCTAGGTGAATCGTGATTTGAGTTGACTGAGAAATTTAAATATACTATATCTTTGATAATAAGCAGCGTTTGATACTTTTAATATGACTCAAGTGTTTGTAAATCCTTACTAGCTCTTTCACTAATGTTGTTTTAGTTTAATTATCAAATGTTGATGAAACGTTAATATGAGGCAGGCATTACCTGTAAATGGGGACGAAGTCTGTATTCATTTTTTTTTTAATTAAAAATGTTGATAAAAGAAACGGAAATGCCGTAACGTTTTCGATATTGGTTCTGTTGTAAGGGATTTAGTTGTGACGTTATTTAAGTTAAGACGTCATATTCAATGTAAACAAAGAAACGCTGTTAGCAGGTAACGTTTTTTTTTCATATCAAACAATAATTAAAAATGATTGGGTGTTGAATTCCGTCCTATATTTGTTGATATGTTGATACATATACATTTTATTCAAAGTCTCATGCAACCAAGACCGGAACAGAAAGTAGATCTGAAAAAAAGTTAACGATTTTGAGTTCATTAGTAGAATGAAAAATTCGGGACATTTTCCCGATTTTTTTAAATTTTTTTATTGATTTTTTAAATACCGTAATTGGGGACTCTGTCCCCATATCACACCCATATCACCGTTTAACTATGAGTTTGTATCAGTTTGATAGAGGTGATAATGGAACTAGTATATAAGTTAAGTTTGATATATATAATATCATCTTTTACAAAAGCAGTAACAGACATACCTGAAATTGAGTTGCTATATTTACACATAATAATAACCAGATCAACGTATTCCATCTCTCCATGCTCATTGTCACCTTAAAGATAAACACCCTTTTTGTCATCATATGAATACAACTACATCTTGGGTAAACGCCAAAAACAAGTAGTAAATCAAATAAACTAATATATGTATCAGTGCAGAACTTTAAGGAATTGTCGTGTAGATAATGTATGAATTTAAAGATTGAATAAATTGTTTAAAAGTAAGTCGACACTTGTAAAGGACCCATGGCAAATAAAAGGCGTTTATGTGTTATCCTTATACATTATGATTATGTATATAGATGATGCAATTACATCTTGGGTATAGCCCCAAAATAATTGAATAGGCGATCATGTGTTATTCTCGGCCAAGGAAGAACAAAAAATGTGCTTTGGCAAATTTACAGATCTAACATTTTTGGGCTGTCATTTAGACGAAATAAATACATATATATAATATATATATATATAAGTACGTCTGAGTCAGTGACAACTCTACAACAGATGTATCCATCGGGTCGCCATCAATGATGGTGATACATGGCTGTGTATATAATGTATATACAACTCGTCTAAACATCAACCCAACGATGTTAGATCTAACATTGTTGGGTTGATGTTTAGACGAGTAATATATATATATATTATATATATATGTATAATTTGTAGATGTCACTTATATCATATATGGGTCGTTTTCAAAAAATGTCGAATTTTCAGTACACCCATGCTAACTTTTTTATTTCTAATGGAAATTTCAGTTGTAATGGTTTAAATGAAAGCTTGTCAGATTTGTGATTCAGAACATTAATAATAAACACACCTTACATCTATTTTGATAAGATTAAACTGCATTTAAGACCCATTTTGGGGGTATTTGTCTGCGTACAGTGTCAGAAAATCACATTTCAAATGATTTTTTTGCGATTTTCTGATCGGCTTGATATCTGCAAAAGGGACTTTTTAAGAACGTTAAATATTACTTTAACGAAAAATCGTAGCTTCTATATCATTGTATGTAACATATTATCTACAAACTAAATCGAATCTGCGTACAGGAGGTTCATGTCTTTCCTGTTACCGCTACTTAAATCAGCCGTTAAATTATTCTCCCTATGAATATTGAATCAGTCAGTGTTGATCTCAAAAGTACAAAGTAATCTTTACATTTAAAACGCCTCGTTTCTTGAACGACAGTGTAGAGAAAAGAAATTTCAAGACATTTAGTGAAAAAAATATAGCGTACTTTTTTTCATGTCTATGCTGTTACCACCAATTTTGATAAAATACACCAACAGTATACTTGTAAAAAGTGCAATAACGTGTTGGAAACCAAATTCACAATAGAAAAACATAATCACTTCACCAAAGGGAGTAGTTATTTCACAACAGCAATCAAAAACGGAGAAATTTGTCTATCCTGTTATGTCTATCCTGTTACTATGGTTACTATGGTTACAGTAACAGGATAGACAATTGTAGACAAAAACGTCGTTAATTTTTTTATCTTAACATATAGGTGCAAAACGAATGAAATATTTCGTTTTTTGAAGTCATCTTAAGGTTATAACGTCTTAATTTTCCCAATTAAGCATTCGCAGGTGCAATACTGATATCGGTAACAGGATAGACAAAAAGGTAACAGGATAGACTTTTATATAGTAATATATCAGAAACGTACGTTCCTGTTATCAATGAAATATAGAGAAAAGTAAACTAACTTATGAGGGATTTACTTGATGTTGGGTTTATTTGAAAGGGTGAAAAAATGCCGAACAATATAAATTGCTATCTTAGACTTGCATTACTGGTGGTAATTTTAACAACCTTTGAAAACCAATTTTTAGAGGCATTTTTCAGTACAACCTGGAAAATTGGCAAATAATCTATCATATTACAGAATGAATATATATAGAAGTTTATTCTCTTGAAACCCATCTAATTGTCTACTTAAAACAAGCTTAACATTTTATCTAAACCTTTTCTTAATAACCCAAAATTTCTTTTGAAAATGGTAACAGGATAGACAAAATAATGTACCACCGATCAAAAAATGTTTCAACATATTCTTGTATGACATCATTAAGATTGCATCTTTTAATATGTTGTTCTTAAAGTACTGTTTGTTTTGATTTGTTTATGTAGAGGGTTGTTTGAATAAGTAACTTTTAATATTTTTTTCAATTTCAAAATTCGACATTTTTTGAAAATGACCCATATATATATATATATTATATATATATATATATGATATAAGTGACATCTACAAATTATACCTTGTCCAATGGATTTCTTATTATTAAGAAATACCAGGCGTTAGAATATGTATAAAGCGGCTAGTATTTCGCAAACACCGTATCCCTCATCTAACTAGCTTTAGCTGAGGAGGGGAAAGGTGTCATTGCAGTAAGAGATATAAAAAAGCAGGACCGTAAATTACATGGAGGCATGTAGGCAGTTGCCTCCTATTGCGGGCAGACCCCCCCCCCCCCAAAAAAAAAATACGAAAAAAACCCCCCAGAAAATGAAAAAAATGGTTAAAATCATGCATTATTTTTATTAGCACCGGTTATTAATTTGACCAACAAGGTGATTAATCATAATTGCAGGGTGTGTTCGATATTTAAATCTGGTGAATATCGCTGAACGGTACCCAACTCTTTTGCACACGTAAAAATTTCCCGCCAATTTTGTAGCACGGGATTTTCCTGTGTATCATTCGCGGGCATAATAAAAATCCTGCTGTCTCGTCATATCAGACTGAGGAGCAAATTGCGAGGTTGATTGAAACTGGACTACTGGTTCTGATTTTGCGCCACATTAAATGGTTAACAACTAGAAGAATCGTCATAATTTGTGCACAGACTAACCAACTTGTTAATAATGTAAGTATAACTGTGAATTTTATGTCAAGAGCCGAGGTTCCATGACACCTCAATTTAGTTGATATAATTTATAATAACCGGTCCTGATCAGTGTCGGGTGATTTTTTCTAGACATTTCCAAAAGACAGCCTGTACGGTCAGGAAGTTGGACCCACTTTTTATTTTGACAACCAATGTATTCATTTCGTATGGCAACATTTTGTTGACCCCCTTTTTTTTCTTTGCAGGAATTGCATGTGTTGGAATTCCCCTTTTCAAATAGATCCACCCCTATTACATATCATTGAAGGCCCGACATATAATAAAAAACTAGACATTAAACAATTGGAAATTGTATTGCAGGTCAAAACGTCAAACAAGTAACAAGCAAAGAAGTTTGGATTCTTACTTTAAAGTTGCTCGACAAGCGGGAAATGAAGAAACGGGAGACATCGATGAAAATTCAGTAGCTATTAATCCATCCCCAAATGAATCAGTGATCGAAGCAGAACCTGCGGTAGCATGCAGTGAAAACACGCCTTCAACATCTTCTGAGATACTATTATCACCAATCGATTACAGTGATCCCGTCCAATTCAACAAGCGCTCTCTTTCAGATGAAGATCGACTGAAACTACTGAAGACAAAATGGATATCATCGTCTAATTCTTATATATATCCTAAAAATAAACAAAATCGTCGCTACAACAAATCATGGGAAAATGACTATTCCTGGCTACGATATTCTCCTTCACAAGATGGTGCTTACTGTTCTCTATGTATTGCTTTTCAGGATCACCCTAGTGAAAATCCACGATACAATGAATTTGTTACCATACCTTACAATGACTGGAAAAACGCATAAGGAGAGAAGAGAGGTCGTCTTGCGCTCCATTCCAATAGCGAGCGTCACCTGAAAGCTCTTGATAAAGTGGTCTCCTACTATCGGTTTCGGATCAGAGAAGGCAATCTATAGTCCAGTCTATTAGCAAAGCATACAGTTACAAGGTTGAAAAAAATAGAGCTAGTCTTTTATCTCTGATAGACGTGATAATCACCCTAGGTAAACGGAATATAGCATTACGGTGGAATTGGAACAAAGAAATTTCAGAGGAAGATGGAAATTTCATGTTTTTTGTGAATTGGAAATCTTCTTTTGACTTGGTCCTTAAGGAACATATTGAACAGAAATGTTCTTATGGGAAATACTTGTCACCATTGGCTCAGAATGCATTCATACATTGTTGCGAATTGGAAATTAGAAGTAAAATTGTAAGAGGATGTAATCAATCTAATTTCTTCAGTGTGATGGCAGACGAATGCCCAGACTGCTCGAACCAAGCGCAGCTTTCTATCTGTATCCGGTATTGTTATACAGAAAACGATGCTTGGTATGTAACGGAAGATTTTTGTGGTTTTGTAGAGCTTGTTAAAACGAACGCAGAGACTATATCTACATGCATACTAAATAAACTTCGTGAATGGGGATTCGACCTGACCCGTTTAAGAGGACAAGGTTATGACGGATGTTCTACGATGACTGGAGAAGTATCTGGTGTCAAGACGAGAATTACTCAAGAGCTTTCAAATGTGAAGTATTTCGTGCACTGTCGATCGCACTGTCTTAATCTTGTCGATGTTAACAGTTGTCAGTCAGTCGCAGTTGTCAGAAATTTTATGGCAATTTTAGGGAAAATCACATGGTTTATCAGTGCGTCCAGTAAACGCAAAAATATTATGAAATCTGTAATGAAAGATGAAGGTCAAATCGCGATTCAATTTGATTTGATGTATGATCAAGAAGAAGGTTTATTCAGCCAGGAAAAACGACTACTACAACACTAGCAGAAACTCGATAGACATCACGAACTGATACATTAACTTGGCTGTTGAAACACTATGACAAGATGCTTGACATTCTTGATGAAATTCAAAACCAAACCGTCGGCAACTCAGATGCTACATCTTGCAAAATGACTCTTCTTAACTTTGAAATATTAGTTGAAGCGGTCGTAACCCAGTTCCTACTAGGATACCTAAGACCCTTGTCCATAGAACTTCAATCTGAAAACTGTGATCTTGTGGAAGCACATGTTCAAGCTCGTTCACTAGCTGCATCTTTTCTCGAGATACGGGAACACGCAGAAGAAGCTTTTGATGGGCTTTTTAAAAGAGCATCTACAATCGCAAATAAGAACGACATTACGATCAACAAACCGCGAACATCTGGACGCCAACGCCATAGGGCAAATGCAGCAGCTGAAACTGTAGAACAGCATTATCGGATCAACATTTTTATACCTCTGATTGATCACATCATTAAACATCTCAATGACAGATTTCCGGACGATATTAAGCCAATGCTTTACGGATTTTACTTGCTACCACGGTACTTTTGTAAGTTGACGGAAGACATTATAGGCTCTATTGCTAATGAGTATATAAATGATATTCCATACCCTGATGACTTACCACAAGAAGTTCACAGATGGAAAACTTTTACGTCGATTAAGGAGATTGGGTCAAAATGTACAATAGAGCAAGCAATCAAACACACGAGTTTTACCCAAATATAAGGCAAATACTACTGCTTCTTTTAGCCTTGCCAGTTGGGTCTTGCAGTTGTGAAAGATCGTTTTCTGCGCTACGGCGCCTCAAAACATGGAATAGGTCAACAATGATGGAAAACAGATTGTGTAGTCTTGCTATGCTACACCAACATAGAAGTGACAATGCAACGTTGGCAATATTGAAGGTTAAGAAGTTCTCAAGAGATGGGATTCATCCGGTCACAGAAAAATCGCCTTGACATTTGATAAAGCTTAACCAAATAAAACTTTCAGTATAAACAAAGTGTTACTTTATATTAATTTGAATTTTATGATCAAAACTATGAGTAATAAATTACATGTGAATTTTCAGTTTAAGGTTTGTAAATTGTGTCTGTGAAGCGAAGTTAAAATATCTCGATTTGAACAGTCAAAAAAAGCAGGATAAACCACAAAAATGCTCAAGTTGGCAATGTCAGGGAGTCTTTCATTTTAAGTTCGCAAATTGTTTCACTAAAACTTAGTAAAAATGACTTGTGCAGTCATAAAGCAGTATAAAGCGTGTTCATTCATAATATTGAAATGTAAGTTGTATTTGATGATAATACATAATATATATAAAGGTTGAGGATGAACACGGATGCGGCCACTTTCATTTTTGACAAAAATCATCTGAAAAGTGACGATTTTTGGCATATTTGATAGATTTTTCATATTTAAGCTTGAATCGGGGCGTTTTAAATGACTTATTAAGTTAAAATCTTCCCCATTAACTAATTGAATCAATTGAAATAGACATTTAAGTGTTTAGAAAGTGTCTAAAATCTTTCGTTAGATGAACTTGAAAATTGAGGCCGAAATCGGCCCTTATCGGACCTACTCCTTTGATAATTGAAATGTATCTAAATTTCCTTTGCAACAAAATTTGTCACAAATTATTATTGCTTAATTGCAATTTTATTTAAAATCAATAGCCAATTAGTACTTATTATGTACTTACCTTTATATCTACTTCTTCCAATTATAATTAAAATTCATTTTTTTTTGCTGAGAACAAATTGAGAAAATATAAATATACATAATACTTCCAAAATGCTTCCTTAATCTAAATTTAGTAAAGGAATCCTTATTTTATATTTACCTTTATGACATCAGGATAAATTTATTTAAATCACAATTCATTATGGTGTTGTGAAACATTACATTGAAGCGTTCTCTTTCAATACAGAGAAGTAATGTTAAATGAAAAAAACAAGGAAAATTCTTTCTAGTTTGGGTCTAAAAGGTTATAAATCTTATAAAAAGAAACTTATCTGAAATTAATGAAAATAAAAATAGTTAAAGTTAAGTCAAATAAAAAATTTAATAGCTAATACTACTTCTCAAAATTTGGTTTTACTGTGTATACTAGCTTCATGTTGAAACCATATATTAATTGTTATGTTCCAGACCATATGAGTATTTGGACCGTACGCGTACACGGTCCGGACCGTATACGTATACTCATACGGTCCGACCATACGCGTACGGTCGGACCGTATAAGTATACGCGTACGGTCCAGTACGATCTGAGCATACATGCTATTTGATCATATGGGTTAAATTGAAACAATCTTTATTTTTAGTTTTACAAATTGTTATTGATAATTTGTTACAATTAGATAGATAAAATGAACAAACGAACCATTGAAATTATGTATTTGTTTAATTGTATATATGAATCCTATTTTTGGTACTCTCGCCCAAGGTGACACAATTCAAGTAACGTAATATTTTTAGCAATTTCATGTATGCAGTTCATGCATGTTCTTTTGCATTTGTTTTTTTTTTTTGGGTAAAGTTGCTAAATATTTTAAAACAATTGAACTCCCACTTTATGTTTACTTCCGATATCTTCAATTTCAGCGTTCATAATACAATTAATGTACTACTGATCGACATGCTTAATACAAGAGATTAGCATATTTAATTAGCGTGAATTAAAAACAAGTTAAAATATAAAGTTTTAGTTTCAATTACAATTGAACTTTTTTATATTAATTTGATAGTTAAGTTATTTTGATCTTCTTTATGCATTTGTATCTAATAAACTTGACCAACTTTTTAATAATATAGTCAGACCGTACGCGTACGGTCCGACCGTAGAGTATTTTGAAAAAGTACGCATACGGTCCAGACCGTACGCGTACGGTCCAAATACTCATACGGTCTGGAACAGTTATACAAGACACGATTTATTTTTGTCACTCCAGGTAAAAAAATTAATACCCCACCCCCTGTCTTGTTTAATAGAATTTGATGAATATGCTACTTGTGAAGGGGGGAAGGAGACAAAAGTATAAAACGGTAATTAATTAATTCAAAATCTAGTTTAAATAAGCAAAAAGACCAACATTATCAAAAATAACTCAAATCATTTTTGTATGTGTATGTACTAAACAAACTTCAAAAAAGAAATTAAACGAATGCATGTCTTACCTGGTAAAAAAAGTTGTTTTCATACTTTTCATTTTTTTTTCCGGTAAATTTCATTTTACCTACTTTTGAAAAGAGAAAGGTTGTTAGAAAATGATACCAAAATGTGTTTCTTTCCAAAAAGTATGTCAGAACTAATCATGCGAAGATGTAATTTTTAATTTTATCTATGAAATTACAATACATTTAGTAATACTTTATTTTATTTTGATACTATCGTTAAATCCATTCTAATTGAAAATCAAATTCACTTTAGAAAACACATTGAAAAAATATATATACATAATAAATTTCCAAAATACTTCCTTATTAAGAATTATAACCTTATAAAAGGAATCCTCATATCATATCGTGATTTGCACTTTGAATATATCAAGGTAAGTTCATTTAAATTTCAATTCATTATTTGGTTGAAATATTGCATTCAATTTGACACTTATAACATCAATACAGGGAGGACATTTTAAAGAAAAAAGAAAACTTTTGAATACTTTCAAAATAATCATTATATATACAAATGTATTATTATTGATCAACAGAAGGATTTTACCACAAATAACCTGGTTCACTTCCACTTACCTGCCTCTTTAACTAGCTGCAGAATTTGCAGGCCTACTAAAGGAGGTGTGAGAGGAATTATACAAAGATTCAAATAATATTATTCACATATTTACGTCTTCAATTCCAAAATTGCAGACTTGGCAAAAATGGACTAGTGATCTAAAAATTCTTCAAATAGAATGAAATGGAAGCCGATTCAGATGAACAATGTGCTGCTTTTTAAATTTCTTCTAACCTCCAAACAAGACACATGCAGTAGATAGTCTCAATGTGTTATGAGCTCTTACTGTTTTTAGCGGGAATTTGTCTTCAGATAAGTGACGAATAGTCTTTTTGGTTTTTCCTTTTGTTCAATCTATGTAAATCTTTAATGCACGACGAGGGCAAAGTTTAAAATCCTAAGAATCAGTTGCATATAAATTAAATGAAGGAATTATTACTGCTCTTAAGGCTTATTCAATGTCTGTGTGTTAACCCTCTTCTAAAGATAAACTCATTTTTCACTGACTCTTCTGGCTGGTGCAATTTCAGCCAGAACAAAAACCGTTTGAAAGTTAAATCAACTGAATTTAGAGGTTCAAAAGGGTTCTTTGTCAGGTTCAACAAAACTAGTGGTAAATGTTATAATGTACATAGTCAACTGACGGATTGGTGGATTCGTATTTAATAATCCTTTTATCACGGACGATAATTCAATAATGTTTCAATCAATATGCTATAACTGATTCAAATTATAACCAGTTAAAGTTTGTGGTATACATATTTTCAAACAGAAGAAAGATGCGAAATGAATTCTGCACTTCATGTATAATTGAAGAAGTTGGACTGAAACTGTGTTCTTTACCCAAACTACATCATATACTCGTATTCTGAGTCTTGCATCATAAACTGATTTGATGTTTTTCTTGCATGTGCCATAATCTCTGCAGTTTTGTCTGAAAATCCCTTTGACTTATCTCGCAGTTTTACAATTTCCTTGCTACAAGATTCAATGTTTGTTTATTTTGATCAATATTTTACTTCGATTGTAAATCTGCGATAGCAGATCTGGCAGAAATGGTAGTGTTAATGGTATATCTATCAGTAAATCCAGTATTTGAGGATACCATGATTTTCTTGGCCCCATCGGTGCAATTAGAATAACCACCGTCTCGAATCTTTTGTAATACTCTAAGAACAAGAATTGGAGGAGGCAAAAAGTATATGCAAACACTTCTGTAAAGTGTCTAATACCCATTTATCTCTTTATATGATCATTCCCTACTTCCTGTGAAAAATTAACATACGCACCCCTACCTGGAGACTAATTTTACAGTTTGTACAAAATTCTTTGAATTAACTATCTTGGAGCTAGGAATCCTTTTTGCCCCCCAGCACTTTTTCGGGGGAAATTTCTCTATTCTTGAAAAATTTCCTACACGAAAATTATCCTTGTTAAATTTGGCGGATTAGAATTAACAGTGCTTGTCCTAGAAGTTTTAGCTGTATGGTGGTAAGAAATATCAGTATAATCAGCTTTTCTCTTTCGATCGAACGTAAAGTATCTTATAATGTATGTAGAGTGTCAAATTACTGTCCATTAAAAAGTTGACTGTCGAAAAAAAGCAACTTCAAAACTTTGTTGTGTAAACTTACTTAACATTTTTAAGAAAGAAAATTCTGCTAGTCAAAAGTTAATTTGAGATGACTCTTGTGGCTAAATCAGTTATCCTTCTGAAGCTTAACGCTTAACATCCTTCAATCCTATCATCTTGACAAGTTGCTTCATCATGAAAGGTAGAATTAAATTCTCCCTCGCCCTGCTCGTCCGAATTTAAAGTAATTCTAATCTAAATTCAATAGGGTTAGTTGCTCGCAGTATTAACATTATTATCTTCTCTTGCGATACAAATTTTGTTAAACTTTATGATACAGGTTTCTTCGATACAAACAACATAATATACTGAATACATGTAATAAACATATCAGCCACTATCTATAATACTAAAATTACGAGGTCCAATTTATCAGCCGGCATCAGGTAAAAACGACATATCAAAGAATTCAACTTTATATATAGCTAATATAGGACAATTGTGTAGATTAAAAATTACACCACTCTAGACCCTTTTGTTTTCCACATAAATAATATTGCCAATAATTAACAAGTTCCGGGTCGAATCCGGTACCGATACCAAAAGTATATTCACCTGTTACCCATTACCTTATCTGTACGTTCCGTATCTAACAGGCGCACCACCAAATGCATGGTGTATTTGATTTTACTATATCACCCGTATAACCCCGATACAAATGAAACCGGACGTTGACGCTTTCGAGTCGAGCACACCTTGAACAACCGAGGTTAGACAGACTAACAATTACAATTTTAAGGTAAGTCCTTTAATATTTCTCATGATATTTTGCTTTAATATATACTATGATATGTCACTTATATTGTATTGCTATTTTTTTTTTAAATACTTTATTTCTAAAGGCTAAGTACTATATATACCATGGTTTTTACGAGTTAACATATTTAAACAAACGAATCCGAAGGATGAGTTTGTTTAAATGTGTTAATGAGTAAGACACATGGTATATAAAATTTGTAATATAAATAAAATGATTGACAGCCTCAAGACCTTCAACTAATATTGGAAATTGATCACGTTACAGTTTTATCCAATGAAATGGAAGCTCGCGCAAGTCACTTTTGCGCTTCGTGTATGATCGTCTGTGTATTTCATCATGTAATAGAACCCCTGAAATTGCAGAGAGTAAAGAAAATGTCGGATTTTCTCGATTTTTTTTAGTTTTGCGCCCCGTGTATGATTGTAGGCGCAGGTAATTTCATCAGACTGAGGTAAGCAAAAATGTCGGATTCCAGCGACAAGGATTAAATAATTATTCTAATGACGGTAAGAATTGTTTTTTTTTTTTTTTTTCAATGTATCATACACATTAATCATATTTTACAGAATTTTTATTTAATTGAAAAATGCTTTTCTACCGTTATTTTATTAGATTATTTTAATGATAAAACAATATTTTAACAGTGGCGGATCCAGGGGCGTAGAGGGAAAACGGTAGTATTACATTTTCCTAGCATTAGGTTGGCCTTTTGTGTACCCAAGACAGGTGAAGGAAGTCAACTTAGGAGCGCCGTGATTGGATGTAAGGGTACAATATTTTTTTAAAAATTTAGAATGAAATTCAAAACAGTGTGGCTGTGGCCATTGATTGACACATTAAATTCATCCATTGACTGGGACAATTTAGGTGAACGTTTGTATGTAACGACCACTTCTCACTATGTACTTTTTAAAGACACTTAAACTATGGGGTCACTAAAGGTTCTCAACACCTTAATAAAGTAATTCGAAAAATTAATCAGAAATAACGCGATGTTTTGACTTATATCAATTATATAAATCAAAACATAAAGGTTATTCCTGATTAATTTTTCGAATTATTTTATAATTAAAGGCGTTAAGAAACCTTTGGTGACCCCACAGTTTAAATGTCTATCGTAGGTACGTCGTGAACAGTGGTCGTTACAGACAAACGTTCACGTAAATTGTCCCAGTCAATGGATGAATTTAATGTGTCAATCAATGGCCACAGCCACACTGTTTTGAATTTCATTCTATTTATGAATAACTGCAGTGTTTATATTTACAATATAAATTTTAAAACCTATTGAAATATTTTCTAGAGAATTATTCGAAAAGGCTTTCAAAATTTTATAAATTTGCTGCAAAATGACGGTGGGCATGAATAACATAAACAAGCTCCGTTGGAAATTGGTCATGATACTATTTGGCTTCAATTTTTAAAATAGAGTAATAAAGTACTAACACCACACATAACTGTTTTATCCAGGTTTTTGTTATAAAAAGTGGTAAAATTAGAAAATGTTAGTATTGTCGCCTATGGCAGAATAAATGGTACCGTTTTCCCTAGAAAGTGTACGTCCCAGGTCATGTTTTTTTCACAGATATTTGTTGCCGATATTTATTCCTTTTTGTATAGGTACCCCCTTTTTAAATCGAAATTTAATTGAATTTTCGCAAAGGAAATGATAGTTTTACATTTTTTTTTCTCTTCAAAACTGAAAGAAGAAACATTTAGTAATTGTTTCCAAAATTAAGGGAATTCGTAACAATCCTATATAGTTTGTGCTTTTTCTTATAAAATGAAAACAAATGAAGATCTTGACCTTTTAGTACGTTTTACAGTTTCCTAAATATTTTAGAGGCGGATACATTTAAAAAAAAAAGGTGGAGCTTCAGCCATGGAATAACATGAAAATGAATATGTTATACCATGGCTAAAGCTCCGCCTTTTCCCCTTTGGATTCTAGTCGAGTTGCATATTTAATTAGCAAAGTATGGTACAACATAAATTTGCATATAATATACCATGGTTTTCCCTCCCCCACACTTTTTAAGCAAATTATTTCATAAAAACATCAAAGGAAAAAATCCAATTTATGTTACAACTAAAATTAAACTAAACTAACTATAAACTTAAGAAATCATTGTGAATATCAAGTACATAATACCATCCATTTCTTAACTCACAAAATACGAAAAATATAAACAAACACACATTATTTGTTTAATTTGAATAAAAGTAATTCTTCCTATTTCAATTACTCAACTTCATACAGTTATCATAAAATCATGAAATAAAACTACAACATAAGTGATATAACCAATATGTTAAACACAAAACATACCCTCAGCGTATGGTACAATTGTTGTTTCAACTGATTCCTGGTCTCCTTACATAACTTAAAAACTCTTTCCTGTTTAAATAATTAAAACAAATCTTAATAAACTAAACATAATTTATTCCAACTAAATTACATAGCTGATAAAATAATACAATAGAAATCTTTAAACTTCCATAAAAATTCCTAACAACAAACGCACGTGCGTTTATTTACAAGTTACCGGATGTTTACAACAATCAGCTGATACACGTCACAGCCATCGTGACGTATCACATTCCTAACATACCAGAGTTCAGAGAAGGTTTCAGTGTTATCACATGCTGTGCGCATGAAATCGGATTACATTTAAGAATTGAATGCTCTTTTTTGTAAATTTATTGGGGTGTAAAAGCGTTGACCGAAGTACATTTTGTATGAAGCGCGGAAGCGCTTCATACTAAAAATGTGCGCACGGTCAACGCTTTTACAACCCTATAAAGTTACAAAAAAGGCATTCAATACTTATAATTACATTTTTACCTATAGGATCATGAAAACACGCCTTTTATCAAGTTTTTATTTCATTTACCTGTGCACTTTATTGTGGGACCTCGTGTCATCATGAATGAAAAGTTGCATTGTGTAGTGCAATTGATTAAGGAATATCACGAGATTGCTAGTTAGCCAATCAGAATAACGTATTATAATGAAACATACATCTAATGTAATTATTAATCATTACAAACACGCGGTCGTGAGAAACAATAAAGATGCAGAATAATTATTGAACATCGGGAGATAATACCTATCATTGTAACGTTAAGATGTGAAAATAATCGATTCCGCTTAATTGGCAATACACTTAATTAAAAGTAATTAAAATTGATTAATTACTATAAAAAAAAACTCATTGATCTATATAAATGAAATTTCCAATTTTACTGTTAACTATTTGAGCAAAGTAAAGTACAATATAATTCACTAGTTTTTAGAAACATATTCTAAAAATGAAATTTACATAACAATTAATTATAAGACTTCAAAAACATTGTTTCTATAAATTTAAAGCATAACATACAATTTCTAAAACATAATTTAAGAAATCATAAAACACTATGTAAAATACTAAAATGACAAAGTAAAATACAAAAATACTCAAACTGACCTTTTTATATGAATTTATCCTGCTGACAATTATATGTCTGTATAATACAGTGGTCAGCGTGCGTGTGCCGCAAAGGTCCAAATGCAAGAAAAATTATACTTTAACCACGTGATGTTTTCCCGGGAAAATTATTTAATGAAACAATTAAAATAAAAATGAATTTGAATTTCATAATTAATAATCTCTTTTTATCAAAAGGTTACTTTAAGTGTACAACAAAAAATAATAATTTTATAAATATTTAATTTACTATAATCAAGGAATTGTATATTTAAAAGGAATGGAAACGCGGCCGACTTGAAAGAAAATATTATGATGCATCTCTTGCTTTGACCGGGTGTTAATTACACCCCATCGCTCTAACTGGCTCATTACTTATCTGGTAGAAGTTATCGAACGTGGTCATTTAATCTGACACTAGTTATCTAACTTGACAATGATATTTTTTTCTTCTTAGGCATGTTTCTGTAATAAAAAATAATGACTAAAACATCATTATAAGGGGCATTCTGTTTCAATTTGCTTGGCGTAAAATAAATCATATTATTGTTATTTTTGAAGATAATTCGAAATACACATAATGTGGCGGATCCAGGGGGTGGTCCCACGGCGCACCGGACCACCCCCATGACGAACCTCAACTTTTTTTAAAGTGTCTATTTTTTCAATAACTAGCTAATTAACAAATTAACACTTAAGATTAATCCTTTCATCGCACTAATTGGTTATGGATTACCTGGATACCTGGAGGTGTCACAATGATAGAATACGGATCAATGCGTTTCACCTGTATACATGTAATTAAATTGTCAAAACATTTCGTCAATATGAAGAAGTTGACTTTAAATACAAATTATTTTTTGTATTTTTAAGTGAAATTTCCATATATAATTGCATTGTCCAACTAACGGAGTCTCGGTTTTAAATTTTATTTATGTACATTTTGAAAAAAACAATCATTATGAATGAATTAAATGTGTTTATTTATCTCTTTGAGCCTCCCCCCTCTCTCCCCTACATCAACAGCAATTCAAGCACTGAAGTTGGTACCGGCATTTGTACAAAGCGCAACATTTGATGAAATTAAACATTTTGTAGACTTTTACCATACTGATTTGCCGAGTCCATCTACAATGCCGTCCGAACTGCGTTTGTGGCAAAAGACTTGCGAGGTCAATGCTTTCAAAACCAGAAACTGTAGCCGGTGCTCTGAAAGTATTTTGCAAAACAGACTTTCCAAATATTTCTGTTATCTTAAAAATCATAGCTACCATGGGGGTGACGAGTTGCGAATGTGAGAGATCCAACAGTGAGTTATCACTTTTAAAAACCAACCTGAGAACAACTATGGGACAATCACGTTTAAACGGACTAATGCGTTGATGCATGTGTACTACAGTTTGGAACTAAACATAAAACAAATTATAGATAACTTTGCAAGGAAACACCCACGACGCATGATGTTGAATGGCCTGATAAACGACTCTTTGTTAAATTAGTAAAGGATTTTGGCCTCAAATTTCTGGTTCATCTGACGAAGTATTTTGGCCACTTTTTAAACACTTAAGTGTCTATTTTATTTGAATCAATTAGTTTTTGTGAAAGATTTTAACTGATTTAATCATAAAAAACGAACCGATTCAAGCTGAAATATGAAAAATCTACCAAATATGCCGAAAAATGTCACTTTTCAGATGGTTTTCGTGTAAAACGAAAGTGGCCGCATCCGTGTTCATCCTCAACCTTTATATATATTATGTATTATCATAAAATACAACTAAGATTTTAATATTAAGGATGAACACGAATGCGGCCACTTTCGTTTTACACGAAAACCGTCTAAAATTCAACTAAAATGCTAGAATTGTGAAGATTTCAGTAATTTAGCATGACTTTGTGGTGCTAGTACCCATATATTTTTCATTGTATTGTCAAAAACAGCCCATATTTATGTAGCAGAAACATTCTTCTGTCCAATAAATTACTAAAAGTTTACATTTGAACAATTTTGTAAAACTGCTATATTTTGGGGCCAAAAAGGGGTCTTACTGAACCTATTCCTTTTTAACAATAATTTTACGTAGAACTATTTTTACCGATTCGGAACATTTTAGCTAAACTTTACAGCTTGCCTATTAATTCAGATGACAGTTGTATGTTGTGCTATTTTAGATTGCAAGATATTGTATAGAGTCTTAAATAAAAATCAGTTTTACATGTCTTTAAATTCCTTTACCTAGGAATATGTCACTTTTTGTGCATATGTGCATTGCATGGTGTTGTCCAAATTCATGATCTTTCCTAATGTCGAAGGTATTTTTAACCTTTTTCATACCATTCAATATTCATTTGGGACCACCCCCAATTTTTTTTCTGGATCCGCCACTGAACTGTCATTCTATTGTAGAGTAACGGTACTTACATTGTGTAGTACCAAGGAATTGTATATTTAAATATACAATTCCTTGCTATAATGCATCCGTTCTAATTCTGGAAAATCGTCTGCAAGTCTCATATTCCCTAATCTACACATGCTAAAGCAATTAAAACTTGCATACACCATAAAATTTGTTTGTTTACAGTGGAGCTAATCCCGTGAAGCTAATACATGATATCTTCCACAAAAATCTTATCATATATGATTGTACACTTTAACCTACTACACATATAATTGAAACAATTTATTTATATTTATATATATAAAACTATAACCTTAAAACATTATTACAAAACAAAATAGTTTACAATTTCACTCAAAAATATTGACGTGCAAATTACTATTTTACAGTTATACGGGGTGTATATACACGGGTCATAATCACAAAGTCGACACAACTAAATTCGGTGTCTTCCTCCTATTCCCACTTTTTAAAAATACTATTCCTTCTATTCCCACTTGCAAATAACAATAGATGTTTTGATAAATAATTTGTTTTTATAACAATCAGGGTTAATTAGAATTTCACCTAAGATTTACCGGTGTCTTCCTCCTATTCCCACTTTTTAAAAATACTATTCCTTCTATTCCCACTTGCAAATAACAATAGATGTTTTGATAAATAATTTGTTTTTATAACAATCAGGGTTAATTAGAATTTCACCTAAGATTTACCTGTACTTTTTTTTAAAGCATAACATATTTGGTACACTGTTTAGGTATAATACCTTGTTTATTTGTAATATGTTTCTTTTTTCATCAAATAAATACTTAAATAAAGGCAACAGTAGTATACCGCTGTTCAAAACTCATAAATCCAGGGACAAAAAACAAAATCGGGGTAACAAACTAAAACCGAGGGAAACGCATTAAATATAAGAGGAGAACAGCGACATAACACCGAAACGTAACACACACAGAAACGGACCAAGCATCAGACAAAACACCACGAGAATAACAAATATAACATGAAAACCAAATACATGAATTTGGGATAGACAAGTACCGTGCCACGTCTGATCTCAATATCTCAAAAATAAGAGAAAACACAAACGACTCAACGTTAAAATGCAACACACACAGAAACGAACAATAATATAACAATGGCCATCTTCCTGACTTGGTACAGGACACTTTTAAAGGGGAATAAAAGTGGTGGGTTGAACTCTATAGAAATAGAGAAAAATTATGATAAATAGATTGGAGTCAGATTTATTTTTAAATTTTTGAATTTGTAACTTTAAAAAATTGTCTGCTTTACTAATAAATCATGATATAAATAATATTATAACCAAGTATAATCTTATATATATATAAATCTTTATTTTAAAAAACCAAATAACAGAAAGGTATAGAGATAATTTTACATATTTCAATACAATTACATAAATATATAATGTACGAAAGTAGATAGAGGCATTCACAATTGTTCACCAGAAAAGTTCAATTTGTTATTGATCTCCTTTATAAGTTTACAAAGTTCGTTCAGTTCTGTACATTTTGGGGAATTCATTAAGTCAGAAAACTTCAATGTGTTTGTTCTATTTCTATTGTAAAATGCAATACATTGTTTTCTACAATTATCGAAAGCTGAACAATTAAAAATGTAATGGTATTCATCACCAATGGCATCTGAATATTAACACAATACACATTTTCTGTTTTCTCTTTCTATGTTTTGCCATCTTCCAGTTTCTATTGGAGATTTCATGTTCAAAGTTCCAAATTTAAGAAATAAGGATATCTGCCATTCATCCAAAATAAATATTTCTCAAACTCCAAAGTAACTTTAAATTAACGATAATTTAATGCTTTTGGTGATTCCTGTTGGCTTAAGATGTGGAATAAAAGTATACTTTATAACATAATTACTTGGACCAATAATCAAAGATATAAAATAACGGGGTGAAAAACTGTTAACTTTACTTCATTATTTATTTTGTTTAAAAAAAACCCAGAATTCACACAGATGCAAAAATAACTTATTACCTGTTCTAATAAAAAAAAAACACTGGTCAATTAACAGTTGATTAAAAAATGTTTGTACAGTATAATCCTTTGTTTGCACAAGTTTTCCTTCTATTCCCACATGAAATTTTACCTTTTCTTACCAGATTTATAAAAAGTGGGAATAGAGGGAATGAACCCCTAAGATTTACCTGTACTTTTTTTTAAAGCATAACATATTTGGTACACTGTTTAGGTATAATACCTTGTTTATTTGTAATATGTTTCTTTTTTCATCAAATAAATACTTAAATAAAGGCAACAGTAGTATACCGCTGTTCAAAACTCATAAATCCAGGGACAAAAAACAAAATCGGGGTAACAAACTAAAACCGAGGGAAACGCATTAAATATAAGAGGAGAACAGCGACATAACACCGAAACGTAACACACACAGAAACGGACCAAGCATCAGACAAAACACCACGAGAATAACAAATATAACATGAAAACCAAATACATGAATTTGGGATAGACAAGTACCGTGCCACGTCTGATCTCAATATCTCAAAAATAAGAGAAAACACAAACGACTCAACGTTAAAATGCAACACACACAGAAACGAACAATAATATAACAATGGCCATCTTCCTGACTTGGTACAGGACACTTTTAAAGGGGAATAAAAGTGGTGGGTTGAACTCTATAGAAATAGAGAAAAATTATGATAAATAGATTGGAGTCAGATTTATTTTTAAATTTTTGAATTTGTAACTTTAAAAAATTGTCTGCTTTACTAATAAATCATGATATAAATAATATTATAACCAAGTATAATCTTATATATATATAAATCTTTATTTTAAAAAACCAAATAACAGAAAGGTATAGAGATAATTTTACATATTTCAATACAATTACATAAATATATAATGTACGAAAGTAGATAGAGGCATTCACAATTGTTCACCCAGAAAAGTTCAATTTGTTATTGATCTCCTTTATAAGTTTACAAAGTTCGTTCAGTTCTGTACATTTTGGGGAATTCATTAAGTCAGAAAACTTCAATGTGTTTGTTCTATTTCTATTGTAAAATGCAATACATTGTTTTCTACAATTATCGAAAGCTGAACAATTAAAAATGTAATGGTATTCATCACCAATGGCATCTGAATATTAACACAATACACATTTTCTGTTTTCTCTTTCTATGTTTTGCCATCTTCCAGTTTCTATTGGAGATTTCATGTTCAAAGTTCCAAATTTAAGAAATAAGGATATCTGCCATTCATCCAAAATAAATATTTCTCAAACTCCAAAGTAACTTTAAATTAACGATAATTTAATGCTTTTGGTGATTCCTGTTGGCTTAAGATGTGGAATAAAAGTATACTTTATAACATAATTACTTGGACCAATAATCAAAGATATAAAATAACGGGTGAAAACTGTTAACTTTACTTCATTATTTATTTTGTTTAAAAAAAACCCAGAATTCACACAGATGCAAAAATAACTTATTACCTGTTCTAATAAAAAAAAAACACTGGTCAATTAACAGTTGATTAAAAAATGTTTGTACAGTATAATCCTTTGTTTGCACAAGTTTTCCTTCTATTCCCACATGAAATTTTACCTTTTCTTACCAGATTTATAAAAAGTGGGAATAGAGGGAATGAACCATAAATTCAATCATTGTCAAATTGTTCCCTATTGTAGTTTTTTTAATTAGTAAAACTTTCTAAGATAACAATACGAATACTAAAAATTTAGACTAAGGCGTATAGGTACAGTTTTCAATTTGTTAGCGGGCATGACGCAAAACAGCGAATCAAAGATTTGAACTTTATTGGACAATGCTGTTGATTAAAAAATACCCAATTCCAGGACCTGAATATTACCAATAATTGAAAAGTTCCAGGTCGACGGGTTCAAACAGAAAGATTTGAAAGCAGAGAAAACTGTGCATCTTATAATCGGCACGACTTTATCAGATGAGAATACCAATACTAAAATAAGGCTTACGCATAGTTATATTCATTAATTCAGTCACGGACCCGCGATATCACGGGTGTGTTCTAGTATTATATATATATATATACTAATGTAACTAACTTCGTGACGATTCGACGAAACTGCGAGAACATTCGATACTAATGCATTTTTAAAAATGCCAAATTTTATATAGTACCATTAAACCCCACCCGTAGAAAACGCCAAAACTTTCCAGGTCGACGGGTTCAAACAGAAAGATTTGAAAGCAGAGAAAACTGTGTATCTTATAATCGGCACGACTTTATCAGATGAGAATACCAATACTAAAATAAGGCTTACGCATAGTTATATACTTTAATTCAGTCACGGACCCGCGATATCACGGGTGTGTTCTAGTTACACTAGTTCCCATCTATATATAATTACTACAAATTCCAAACGGGAAAACTCAATTTCAAACGAATTGAATGCTATGACGTTGCGCACGATACTGGTGTCACTTTGGAAATATGGGTTAGTTGGCGGGTTATTCAAATTCAAGCTCTTATCCTTTACAATAAATAGCCATGTTATGCATATCATTCGAAAGGAAATAAACCATAGAAATCAATAGCATAGATGAATTTGTGCTTTGTCTATTTTTTAATGTAAAAAAATGCTCATTTCGATGCCTATAACGTCATTTTAAGGGTGTCCCGCTGTTACATTTTTGATTTATGTGCGTCTTTGAAAGCCCAGTGCGGATTCATTAGAATGCAGAATGGTTTAAAATTTTACAACTATATTGTATACATTTAACGTTAAATGAAGTAATAGACGTTTTTAACTATCAGAGTAGGAAGATCGTCAGAAAAGTTTAAACAAAAAAAGAGAAAAAATGTCCCAATTTGCTGCTCAACCCGTAAAAAAACTTTCTGTCTTCAATTTCATAATATATAACATACGAAAATGGATTTTGATAATATCAGAAAAATTATACATGTTCCGAAGAAGCTATCTGAAGTCATCATTATGTAACTGCGGTCTTATTTGAAAAACATCGTCATTTTTCCCGTGTCCAATAAAATGTCCCGATGGACAAAATAACACAAAGAATAATTCAGAGGCTTTTTATCAAACGTAATTCTACTATATCTCAAGTTTTTATCACCTGTTGACTGATATGAATGGAAAATACATTTAATTTCCTTTAAAATGATATGATATGTCCTTTTGTTTGAATTGCAGGTAGAAAATCCGAAACGATCTAAGATGTCCAATGAAATGTCCCCGTAACCGTAATTTGACGTTCGCGTTATAATAACGTTAAACTGGTATACGACTTTTCTTGCATATTTGGCCTAACATATTTAAATGAAATGGTCTGATCTATATAAAATAAAGTTCTCGTTTAATATGCATTAAAATGGAAATCTGCATTGTTTCAAGGATTTGAGATGTCGAAATATTTAACTGGGATACTCCATAAAGACAAGGCCCCGGAGCTATAACAAAGAGAAAACTTAATAATGACCACACCCCCACTTTATAAAAGCATGCAAGATACATTGAAAAGGAAAATGCAAACAAAAGTGAGATCTTCTTAATTATCCTCCTCAGCCAGATATCTGTAATTCCTAGCAATGCTATTAAAAAATTCGAAGCTATACACATGAATGAAAATTCTCACAATAAATCTCATGAGAAAAAGTACTCCTTAGTCGTGAACATTTCTGCAAAACGTGCAATCATTTTTTCTTTTGTTGCATCGACTCATTTAACAAAAAGTTTTATCAGAGAAATACTCGTATGCCATAAAATTTTAGTATAGCTAACGATCATTTTTATTAATCTACTGTGAGTACATCTACCTAGCTATGTGTATGAAAAATGGGGTTATTATATTAAGAAGTAGTGTGACAGAATGAAGTTGAATTGCCTGGTAAATAGGCATGTAAATGAAAATTAAAAAAAAAAAAAAAATTAAAAAAAAATTCTTTTGCCATAATTTGAGAGAGAGAGAGAGAGGAGAGAGAGAGAGAGAGAGAGAGAGAGAGAGAGAGGAGAGAGAGAGAGGAGAGAGAGAGAGAGAGAGGGAGAGAGAGAGAGAGAGAGAGAGAGAGAGGAGAGAGAGAAGAGAGAGAGAGAGAGAGAGAGGGGAGAGAGAGAGAGAGAGAGAGAGGAGAGAGAGAGAGAGAGAGAGAGAGAGAGAGAGAGAGAGAGAGAGAGAGAGAGGGGAGAGAGAGAGAGAGAGAGAGAGAGAGAGGAGAGAGAGAGAGAGAGGAGGAGAGAGAGAGAGAGAGAGAGAGAGAGAGAGAGAGAGGAGAGAGGAGAGAGGAGAGAGAGAGAGGACATGTAGCAGCTAGCTCTAAGGTATTAATTTACAGACACTCCAAACTCATTCGAGAAAGAAAAAAATAACAAATCAATCTTTTATGTGCAAATATTTTTATTGCTGTGTAAAGTAGATCTTTTTTTTCTTCACAAAACGCCACAAAACATAGCTTGAATATTGGTTCTTACATCGCGATGACCGTGAGGGGATTAATTCCGATGTATTGTTGCCATAGAGATTTGACTTTCGTTTTTGACTGGAAACCGATCGCATATTTACGCGGATATCATCGATATATCGCTTGTTATAAATTCATTTCTGCAATGAATACTCATAAGAACGGAAATTAATAATACAAACATATTGTTTCCTTTGAAATATTTATATGCATTAAAATCTATGCACACGTACAAAAGAAATGTGTTAACGCATGCGGAGGAATATCACAAGAAAGTTCTGTGGAAAATTATGAATGTCTACTCAAATCCAATCTATAATTGGAAAAATCAAATTGTTACTGAAGAGTGTCTACCATGCACGTGTACTGCACTTTTATTAGAATCGTAAAATAGAATGATAAACAATTGGATGAAAATTATACATACATGTAACTGCTATATACAAATATTAATATAATATATAACAACAAACCAGAATATACTGATTTGTATCACCACAATATAACAGATATTAAAGCAGTGAGGTTGAATTCCCTGTCATTTATTCATCATCCACGCACGAACTTTTCTCAGAAAAGAATTTCATAAATCTCAGTTTCAGGTATAGAAATGTGATTTTTTTCTGAGACAAGTGCTTGTGACCATCCACAAGAACTTGCGGTCAATCGATGTTCAGTACTTCAGTACTTTGATTATACTTGTAAAACAATGCAAACTCGAAACAAAAAGATTGAAACCGAAAACATAAAAATAATCGGTTTGGAAACTTTTTTTTTAAAAGTCTAAGAAGATTTAGTGTAAACAGATATACTCTGTTATATGTTGAAAATGGACGCGCTGAACCAAATATAACCAATAGTATATAAAAAGTGCATGGAATGCATTCCTGGTCCATTATTGTTCGCTTGAGAAGGTTTTTTTTATCCATGTGAAGATGCACATATAGCAATTACTAAAAAATACACATCTAGTAAAATAAAAATAATTGTATCATTCAAAATCGGATTTCGACCTGCTGGTAATCTGTGAGGTAGGTATTGGTCTGTGTAAAATTTTTCTATACTTTGCCAAATTCTATAATTTCAAATATTATAAAAAAAATATTGATCGCCGACCCTTTTTTGAAGCTTGAATTTGTGAAAAAATATCAGATGAAAGGATAGCTCGTAAAATATGTTTGCGAAAGCAAAAACACAACAATACAGAATCACCGTTCTCATAATAAAGTAAGAAGATGCGGCCGTATGACGAGACAAACTTCCATTAAAGACCAATAAATAAGGATATAGGTTACTCTATTGCAATCAACAATGAGCAAAACCCGTACCGTATAGTCAGCTATAAAAGACACTTAAATGACAAATGTAAAACAATTCAAACGAGAAAACTAACGGCCTGATTTATGTACAAAATGTGTAAATTCCTACATAACATGAATTTTCTTAATTATTTGGTAAAACAATCCTGATTTAAAAATTGTAATCAATGAAAAATTTCTTTGATAACAATTTTCATTATCACTGAAATAGTACAAAATATATATTTGTTTAGGGGCCAGCACAAATTCATCTATGTTATTGATTTCTATGGGTTATTTCCTTTCGAATAATATGCATAACTCCTCCGGGTTCGGGAATTTCTCGCTACATTGAAGACCTGTTGGTGACCTTCTGCTGTTCTTTTTTCTATGGTCGGGTTGTTGTCTGACACATTCCTTATTTCCATTCTCAATTTTATTAAATATTTTCTTTAAAAAAAATTAGTTTAGACCCCACCCCCGACCATCTTTAAATCATTGAAAATATGCAACGGCATTTTTTTTACAAAAATTAGGCAGTTAGTTTTCTCGTTTTAATTGTTATACGTTGTCATTTCGGGGCCTTTTATAGCAGACTATGCGGTATGGGATTTGCTTTGGAAAGCCGTACAGTGACCTATAGTTGTTAATTTTTGTGTCATTTTGGTCTCTTGTAGAGAGATGTCTCATTGGCAATCATATCACATCTTATTTTTATATATTTCAATCATTTAACAAGACATCAAATTGTTATTTTGTGTTATTGTTGCATCTATAATTCTTCGCAAAAATTAAACATTGTTCATGTATTTAAAATTTTGTTCAAAGTCAATGGAAATTTCTATTTGCACCGCCTTAAAAAAAAAAACAATATAAAGAAGCAACTTCAGAAATCTCTGTACTTTAAGCGGTATTTCACATGAGTAGAATATAAGGTCAACGTTTGAAACTTTCCGTGGAACAACGTCAAAATGGGCGTTTTATTAGGAACGTTGTGTAACGCAAAGTGGCACCAATACCGTGCGTAACGTCTGTATTAGTATATATATCATGTATATATAACAAGTCTAAAAGGGTACAACATCACCAAAAACACAATAAAACGAACAATATGTTAGATATTTCGGATAACAGATATCCTTCATCGGTAATTGCACGATCATAGGCGGATCTAGGGGGGGGGGGGGGGCGGGGCCCCCCCCTTTCGTGGGAAAAATTTGGTTGATTATATAGGGAATCATTGAAGCATGACTGGAGCGGGCCCCCTCTTAGGTCAGTCAGCGGGCCACCCTTAGGAAAAATTCTGGATCCACCACTGACGATGACAAATGAATCATGTCAATTCAAATTAAGACTCTATCAAAATCTTGAAATTTATACAATTTGAGTGAACGCTGGAACAATTTTTAAAATTTCCAAACACAGCGCAAAGACTACAAAGATATGCCAAAATAAAAATAGTTATTTACGATGTGAACTGGCACAACTCTAAATTCCCAAAGGTGGTGACAGTTGAGATGTTAAACAACTGCGTGGAAATACAGTCCCAATAAACAGTCCTGACGAACTAAGCTGGTATAATATTTAAAATATGACAACGGTAGAGCAATTGCAACAGAGACTGCGTTTTTAAACATCCCAAAAATATAGTAATTACTAGTAGATATAAATTTTTACTAAGGTTAAGTTATAGAACGTGGCTGCGTATTTACACATCCCTGCCAACTGTAATTAAAACTAGTATAATTCAAAAATTCCGGAAAAGTGTAAGAGTCCTGTACGGAAGCCGGAGTTACTGGACACAAGTGATGGCAGGAAATTAGTGATGGTAAGGAAAACGAGTGACTCTTCTATATGTTTTTTCGTTAATGCCCTCTGGGGAAACTGTCCTGAGCTTTCTTATCCAAAAACTTTCCCGAGCAAGTCTGTCGGCCTTTGACCAGTCATCGTTGTGATCTATGATGGTGATGGTTAGTTTTTTAAGATCAGCTTGGGCGTGCCCATGTGATCTTAAATGACGACTTACGGGGAAGGTCGGGCTTGCAGGTGTTGTCACTGCGATGACCATTCATGCGTTTGTTGAATGGCTGTTCTGTCTCGCCAACATACTGCATGCCACATCGACACTGAAGAATGTATACAACATTCTGGGTTTTGCAAGTTACATTACAAAATATTGTGTACATTTAACATCTCAACTGTCACCACCTTTGGGAATTTAGAGTTGTGCCAGTTCACATCGTAAATAACTATTTTAATTTTGGCATATTTTTGTAGTCTTTGCGCCGTGTTTGGAAATTTAAACAAATTTTCCAGCGTTCGCTCAAATTGTATAAATTTCAAGATTTTGATAGAGTCTGAATTTGAATTGACATGATTCATTTGTCATCGTGCAATTACCGAGGAAGGATATCTGTTATCCGAAATATCTAACATATTGTTCGTTTTATTGTGTTTTTGTTGATGTTGTACCCTTTTAGACTTGTATATATATCATATTTTGTAGTGTACTGAATCGTTTTTATGATCCATCGCCCCGTAAGATTTATCGTTGACTATTTATTAAGTCATTTATCATGTATATATATATAGTATTGTCGATATCCAATTTAGGAGGATATGAATAAGCATTCAAATCATCTTTTTTAACCATGAAAGCCTTGTCGTGCCGGCCACAGATAGGTGTTTTTAAATGCCCAGTAATAGCTTCCTTTTCAATGAATTTCTAGTCTTTACCATGTCAATAATTACACCTTCCAAAGGCAATTTAAATTTTACGAAAAACTAAGGATTTTCTTATACCAGGCATAGATTACCTTAGCCGTATTTGGCACAACTTTTTGGATCCTGAATGCTCTTCAACTTTGTACTTGTTTGGCTTTATAAATATTTTGATATGAGCGTCACTGATGAGTCTTACGTAGAAGAAACGCGCGTCTGGCGTATTAAATTATAATCCTGGTACCTTTGATAACTATAAATGCCGATTTCTTTCAATCTTTCTGATACAAAGAAGGTTGGTCATTATCCTGAACCTCTCCTTCATTATTATATATAGAGAACGGTAGCTATCTTCTAAATAAATGAAATCCATTCAACGGGATCAGATGCATCTGGTGCCCCTTGTAGAAATCAAATTGGGGTACATGTAAATTAGATGAATGAGAGTCATGAGAGCTACAACCATCAAGATTTCAGGCACAGATCAATTAAGACACCTGATCTGTAGTCGACATTTGTTCATCGTAGGGTTTTAAAATGTGGCCTACGAGGTAGAGCTGAAATAGTATTATCAACTGCTCAAACCACATTAGCGTTTATGTCTAACAGATTTTTATGGAACGCCACAGCTGTCTTATGTGGAACTCATTTCTTTATGTTGTTTTATTATTACTTAATGATATTTTGTCTTTACTTAATATGGTTTTGACATTACGTAATGATGTTTTAATATAACTCATTATAGAATAGTCGTTACTTAAAGATATTTCGATATTACACTTTATTAAATGATATGAGCAAATAAGCCCTAATACGGATAAATCAGCATGTGCAATACTAAAAACGTTCCACTGTCGATATAAATCAAGAGTTAATATTGCTCTTCGAACAGGGCCAATACGGAAAAAAACAGGGCCAATACAGAAAAAAGCGTGAAAGAAGTCGTATTAGCCCTAGGGCTAATACAGGACGTTCACTTCCGGTTTTCAATTTTCATACGCCATTACTTTACTCTTGAAGTATCGTTATGCATAAAAACATTTGTATAATATTTTTTAAATTAAAGTCATAAAATAAACAGGTTAAATGATGTGCAATGTTTTGTAATGTCTTAATGTTTTCAAACGGAAAAAACAGGGCAAATACAGAAAAAAGCGGGAAAAAAGCTGTATTGGCCCATGGGCTAATACGGGACGTTCACTTCCGGTTTTTAATTCTCTTATAATCATTTAATAAAAGTGTTATGAACTGGCTGTTTCTGTATTGGCACTGGTATAGATTCTCGGTCAGCTGTATTGGCCCTCGACCCTACGGGTCTCGAGGCCAATACAGCAAACCTTGAATCTATACCAGTGCCAATACAGAAACAGCCGGGTCGAGGGCCAATACAGCTGACCGAGAATCTATACCAGTGCCAATACAGAAACAGCCAGTTAATAACACTATAATATGGTTTCGTATTGACTTGATATAGTTTTGTCATTACTTGATGTGGTTTCACCATTATTCAATGTGGTTTTAACATTACTTGATGTGTATATGACTTATTAAAAGTAATGTAGTTGTTTCATTACATGATGTGGTTTTGTTATTTCGTAAGGATGATTTGTCTATTCTTTATACATGTATATGGTTTTAACATTACGTAATGTTTAAAAATTTGACGATTTTACACGGCTTGATGTGTTTGTTTCATTATTTGGTGTGGTCTGTCATTCTTTCATGTAATTATCCCATTACTTGACGAGTTAAAACCACGTGACCAATTCGGAAAAACCTGTTCTATTTTTAGATAGATTTCCATGTTGTATGTGCCTTGAATGCGTGTGGCCATCCATCTAATTAGTGTTCAAATTAAAGTTCGGGTTACTGTTTGAGTTAAACTTTGAGTTAGTTTTCGAATTCAAGTCATGCTTAGAATTGAAGTTCTAGTAAGCATTGAGTTTCGAGTTGGATTTCGAGTTTCGAAATCTATCTAAAAATAGAACAGGTTTTTCCGAATTGGTCATATGGTTTTACCGCATCAGGTAATGGGATAACCACATCAAAGAATGACAGGACCACATCAAAGAATGACAAGACCACAACAAATAATGAAACAAACACATAAAGTAGTGTAAAATCGTCAAATTTTGAAACAACATTACGTAACGTTAAAACCATATAAAGAATAGACAAATCATCATTACGAATTACGAAATAACAAAACCACATAATGTAATGAAACAACTACATTACGTTAAGTCATATACACATCAAGTAATGTTAAAACCACATTGACTAATGACACAACCATATTAAATAATGGTGAAACCACATCGAGTAATGACAAAACCGTATTGAGTAATGACAAAACTATATCAAGTCAATACGAAACCATATAGTGTAATATCGAAATATATTAAGTAACGACTATTCTATAATGAGTTATATTAAAACATCATTACGTAATGTCAAAACCATATTAAGTAAAGACAAAATATCATTAAGTAATAAAACAACATAAATTAATCAGAGTTCCACACAAGACAGCTGTAGCGTATTTCTACCCGTTATAGTGTACCTGTTCGTGCACAATTGCGGAAATGTGTTCGTGCACAATTGCGGAAATGTCTATTGTATAAATATTTTCAGTCTACATTTTGAATGTTATTGTCAATTATTACTTATTTTTTGTGCGCATGTACATTATTGGCGTTAATCAAGATCAAGAAGACAAGTGTTCCTCATACACAACGCACGATATCAACTGGTGATGAAAGACCAAGCAAAGAAAAAGGCTGCCTGAGAGTGGGGGCAAGGATGGGAGGACAGCAATGTAAAATTTAAACAAAACAATTCAAAAATTTAGTCTACTTAATACTATTTTTAACGGTATAATCCTTCTCATTAAATCTTAATAGTTTCAGTTCATAAATATTCTGTGAATTAACAGTAAATAGTTGTAAAAACATCATCTTTCTAATTGTTCTCATAATACACAGTGAATAAATTAGTGTCAAATTAAAGGCGAATTCCTAAAGGCCAAAGACCAAAATCTTGGCCTTTTTCATTTTGTAAATTATCTAAAAAGTGAATATGTGACCTAATCTGTAAATGTTATATTAAATATTGATCAGTAAACCAAAAAAAAAAAAAAAATATATGAAAAATAACTGCTAAAAGTAAAAATCATAATTTTTCCTTTAATTGCATGTTAAAAGTCTTAAAAACTGTAAACTTCCCATGTAAAAGTCAAAATAAAACCTGTAAACCTCCTTTATAAAAACACATAAAGACTTAAAAAATGTATATAGTGTATATAATGTTGTTGTGTTACGATTGTTAATTTATTCTTCAATTATTTTTTTGGTGGTGGAACTGTTCGACATACAAAGTATGGTTACCCTATAAAGGGTGTAAAGATCCAGAGAAGAAGAAGTTAATCATGGTCGACAATATGGCAGACCACCGCCTCCACAGATGAGATGGACTTGTGCCCTGAGCTGCCAATCTAAGGCATAGATAACCTATTCAGCACAACTTTTTGGAATTTGGATCCACAATAATCTTAAAACTTTGTACTTGTTTGGCTTTATAACCATTTTGATCTGAGCGTCACTGACTATGTAGACGAAACGTGTGGCTTGCATATAAAACTATAAGCCTTGGTACCTTTGATAACTACTTACACCAATGGGTCGATGCCACTGCTTATGGACATTTCGTCCCCAAGGATAACACCAGCCCAGTAGTCAGCACTTCTATGTTGACAGTAATATCAATTATATAGTTAAACAAAATTGATCTCCTGTTTACATAGTATGAATTTTTCAAAATAAGGATTTTCTTATCCCAGGCATAGTTTCCTTAGCCATATTTGGCACTTTTTGGAATTTTGGAATCCCAATGCTCTTGAATCTTTGTACTTGTTAGGCTTTATAACTATTTTGATTTGAGCGTCACTGGTGAGTCTTATGTAGAGACATGTACACCTTATAATCATTTCATACACCAAATAGTTGATCTATTGCATTTAGCATGAGATGTGGACTTGAATTCCTTTATTTGCCAGAGTAATGTCCCCGCTAAAAAAACATCAGTGCGGGTCTTCACTTTAAAATTATGAATTGGCTGAGGCAAATATAAGATATTTGCTAAAGTGCTTTGTCTGTGTGTTCTTTGGTATTTCTTTGATACACACGACCTGACTCTGTTTTTATACTGTGCTATTGTAAAACATTTTTGTATCCTCAACTTTTATTTTGCAAATGTTCTTTGTTTATATGCCTTTTTATTGTTTCTTTTGTTTTGTTTACATATTTTTGTCGGTTTAATGGAAATTGATGCAACTGTCATACAAGTGAGAGCTTAAGCTAGCTTAAAAACAAGGTTAAATCAATCATTTTCAACATAAGAAAATGCCTGTACCAAGTTGGGAATACAACATTAAATATTTTTGTACTGGAACAAAGTGGTAACTTGATCTATAACTTGTCATAGTGTAAAATTCATATCAAATATAGAGTCAATATCTCCAAGGCCATAAAAAAGAATGAGTTGGTTTGATTTAACCCTACCTACCCAGAAAAAAGGTGCCTACTCAAAATCGTGTATTGTCCTGATGTGAAAAAGTGTTTTTTTTTATTAAGAGGGACATGAATACTAAAGAACATCCGACACTTTGTTTTATCTTTGCTGAAGAAAAAAAAAAGAAATCTCTACCTTGGGTAAGGTTTGGGCAAACCAAAATATTTTTAAGTGTGACCCAAGGATGACAAAATTGATTTGCAACTTATAAATGAACTATATACCAATCATCAAATCAATATCTTCCAGCATGGCAAAAAAAAAAAAGGTATGAAAAACAGATTGTTTGAGAGAATTTATAAAGTTCAAGGACCACAACTCTGCACAAAATCATAAGACCAAAACAAAATTTGAACTTGACCTGTTGCTTGTCATGATAAAAATACACCAAATACCAAATCAATATCTTTAAGAATGAAGAAATAAGAATCTGTTAATATTACACGAATGCCCCACTGGCACTATCATTTTCTATGCTCAGTGGACAGTGAAAGTTGGGTCAAAACTTTTGATTAGACATCAAAATTAGAAAGATCATATCATAGCTATAGGGAACATGTGCACCAAGTTTAAAGTTGATTGGACTCCAACAAAAACAACACAAAAACTTCAATTTTTTTTTCTGAATCTGGATAGATGGATGAATGGATGGACAGACTAACGGGGCACATATTGAAAAACATAATGGCCCTAAGTGGGGCATACAAAAGTGTGGAACACTGAATTGCCAAGCTGACCAATGTACAGATGCAAACCTAAAGTTCATTCAACAACACCAGTAAGGGACTAATAAATGGTTATATTTAAGACGATTTAATATCTGTCATAGTAAGATAAGGAATATAATGTTTTTTTTACTATTATTATAAATCAGAACACCATATAAATACAACATAACATTTAATTTATTCTATATTTGTTTATAATCAATACAATCTTTCTCAAAATATTAGTTCATAGTATTAGATGGAATGTCTGATCAAATATTGTCAACTGTACTTCTTTAGATATAGTCATAAATCAACTGTAACAAATCTGCTCCAACAATCCAGTTACAAGAAAAGTTGGTCGCGATCATCAATTAAAAATTCCATTTAAGTAGAAAATGGGTATGCTGAAATGAATCCTGCTTGAACAGAAGCTTGATGTCAGACTTCATCCATGTGCTACCAGACTGCAAAGTAAATGAGTGTTTCTAAAAAATTTAGTCTTCAAATGAAAACTTTATAAAACCTACATGAATTTTTAATAAGTATGCAAATAATGTATATCTTCATTTGCCTTAAGCATGTCTAAATGTTTGTATTGGTTTTGTATTTTAAAGCTAGATAAATCTTAAATTCATGACAGTATTGTTAGATATAATAAAAAAAAAAAAATTGTTTACCCAAAATAAATAAAATTAACAGATGCAGCCTGATCTATAGGTAGTAAAAAAAATTACTCAAACTGATGCTAGCAGCAATCTTAAACTCACTACCTATATACGACAGAGAAACAAAGTTCAATTGTTGTTGTTTTTTGTTTGGCTGTAGCGATTTTCTGGAAAACATGATTGGAACACATTTCTTTTCTGCCATAATTTTTAACTTGTATAATTTTCTTACCGAGTCAAAAGTAACATCACAAACTATCTATCTGCTGCATTGGTTGCTTCATCAGTTGTGGTCCATAGTCACCAAAGGCATCCATTCGGCCTCTACCATTTCCATGTGTCTGTTTGGTTGGTTGGTTGCATCACCAGTTGAAACACCATGTACCATCTTGAGTTCTGTAGTCTGGAGTTGGTTAGTGGTTGATTGTCAGGCAGCCATCTTTTGAGTAGTTGATTTGCAGTCGTCTTTAGTTTATGGTGAGACAAAAATTCAACAACGTGCAAAGAAATACATGTAAAGAAACTATGCATTAAAATTACCTCATTATGTGTTGCTTTTGAAATTTTCAATTCATGCTGCCTTTACAAATTATTAAAGTTTTGCTTCACCACATTCTCTTCTGGAATCTGGTCTTGCTCACAGTCCCCTCACACACACACACTGTATCTGTTTGTTGTCTGGTTACTGGTTGGTTCATCAGGTGTGGTTCATCAGTTGGTTCATAGTCACCAAAGGCATCCATCCTGCATCTACCATTTCCATGTGTCTGTTTGGTTGGTTGGTTACATCACCAGCTGGAACACCATGTACCATTTTGAGTTCTCAAGTTTGGTTGATCATCAGGCAGCCATCTTTTGAGTAGTTGATTTGCAGTCGTCTTTAGTGGAGTTTGTGGTGAGACAAAAATTCAACAACTTGCAAAGAAATACATGTAAAGAAACTATGCATTAAAATTACCTCATTATGTGTTGCTTTTGAAATTTTCAATTCATGCTACCTTTACAAATTATTAAATTTTTGCTTCACCACATTCTCTTCTGGAATCTGGTCTTGGTCACAGTCCCCTCACACATCAAACACTGTAACTGTTTGTTGTCTGGTTCCTGGTTGGTTCATCAGTTGGTTCATAGTCACCAAAGGCATCAATCCTGCATCTACCATTTCCATGTGTCTGTTTGGTTGGTTGGTTGGTTGCATCACCAGTTGGAACACCATGTACCATTTTGATTTGTCTAGTTTGGAGTTGGTTAGTGGTCGATCATCAGCTAGGCATCTTTTGAGTAGTTGATTTACAGTCATCTTTAGGAGTTTGTGGTGAGACAAAAATTCAACAACTTGCAAAGAAATACATGTAAAGAAACTATGCATTAAAATTACCTCATTTTGTGTTGCTTTTGAAATTTTCAATTCATGCTGCCTTTACAAATTATTAAATTTTTGCTTCACCACATTCTCTTCTGGAATCTGACTTGTCACAGTCCCTACACTATCATAACAGTGTATACTGTTTGTTTCTGGTTCCTGGTTGGATCATCAGTTGTGTCCATAGTCACCAAAGGCATCATCATGCATCTACCATTTCCAGTGCTCTTGTTGCGTTTAGTTGCTCACAGTTGGAACACCATGTACCATCATTTCTGTAGTTTGGGGTTGGTTAGGTGATTGTGCAGGCGTCATCTTTTGAAGTTAGATGATTTGCAAGATCTTTAGAGAGTTTAATGGTGCGACAAAAATTCAACAACTTGCAATGATTACATGTAAAGAAACTATGCATTAAAATTACTATTATGTTTGCTTTTGAAATTTCAATTATGCTGCCTTTACAAATTATTAAAGTTTTGCTTCACACACAATTCTCTTCTGGAATCTGGTCTGGTCACAGTCCGCTCACACATCACACACTGTATCTGTTTGTTGTCTGGTTACTGGTTGGTTCATCAGGTGTGGTTCATCAGTTGGTTCATAGTCACCAAAGGCATCCATCCTGCTCTACCATTTCCATGTGTCTGTTTGGTTGGTTGGTTACATCACCAGCTGGAACACCATGTACCATTTTGAGTTCTCAAGTTTGGTTGATCATCAGGCAGCCATATTTTGAGTAGTTGATTTGCAGTCGTCTTTAGTGGAGTTTGTGGTGAGACAAAAATTCAACAACTTGCAAAGAAATACATGTAAAGAAACTATGCATTAAAATTACCTCATTATGTGTTGCTTTTGAAATTTTCAATTCATGCTACCTTTACAAATTATTAAATTTTTGCTTCACCACATTCTCTTCTGGAATCTGGTCTTGGTCACAGTCCCCTCACACATCAAACACTGTAACTGTTTGTTGTCTGGTTCCTGGTTGGTTCATCAGTTGGTTCATAGTCACCAAAGGCATCAATCCTGCATCTACCATTTCCATGTGTCTGTTTGGTTGGTTGGTTGGTTGCATCACCAGTTGGAACACCATGTACCATTTTGATTTGTCTAGTTTGGAGTTGGTTAGTGGTCGATCATCAGCTAGGCATCTTTTGAGTAGTTGATTTACAGTCATCTTTAGGAGTTTGTGGTGAGACAAAAATTCAACAACTTGCAAAGAAATACATGTAAAGAAACTATGCACTAAAATTACCTCATTTTGTGTTGCTTTTGAAATTTTCAATTTATGCTGCCTTTACAAATTATTAAATTTTTGCTTCACCACATTCTCTTCTGGAATCTGGTCTTGGTCACAGTCTCCTCACACACACACACTGTATCTGTTTGTTGTCTGGTTACTGGTTGGTTCATCAGGTGTGGTTCATCAGTTGGTTCATAGTCACCAAAGGCATCCATCTTGCATCTACCATTTCCATGTGTCTGTTTGGTTGGTTGGTTACATCACCAGCTGGAACACCATGTACCATTTTGAGTTCTCTAGTTTGGTTGATCATCAGGCAGCCATCTTTTGAGTAGTTGATTTGCAGTCGTCTTTAGTGGAGTTTGTGGTGAGACAAAAATTCAACAACTTGCAAAGAAATACATGTAAAGAAACTATGCATTAAAATTACCTCATTATGTGTTGCTTTTGAAATTTTCAATTCATGCTACCTTTACAAATTATTAAATTTTTGCTTCACCACATTCTCTTTTGGAATCTGGTCTTGGTCACAGTCCCCTCACACACACACACACTGTATCTGTTTGTTGTCTGGTTACTGGTTGGTTCATCAGGTGTGGTTCATCAGTTGGTTCGTAGTCACCAAAGGCATCCATCTTGCATCTACTATTTCCATGTGTCTGTTTGGTTGGTTGGTTGCATCACCAGTTGAAACACCATGTACCATCTCGAGTACTGTAGTCTGGACTTGGTTAGTGGTTGATTGTCAGGCAGCCATCTTTTGAGTAGTTGATTTGCAGTCGTCTTTAGGAGTTTGTGGTGAGACAAAAATTCAACAACTTGCAAAGAAATACATGTAAAGAAACTATGCATTAAAATTACCTCATTATGTGTTGCTTTCGAAATTTTCAATTCATGCTGCCTTTACAAATTATTAAATTTTTACTTCACCACATTCTCTTCTGGAATCTGGTCTTGGTCACAGTCCCCTCACACACACACACTGTATCTGTTTGTTGTCTGGTTACTGGTTGGTTCATCAGTTGGTTCATAGTCACCAAAGGCATCCATCCTGCATCTACCATTTCCATGTGTCTGTTTGGTTGGTTGGTTGGTTGCATCACCAGTTGGAACACCATATACCATTTTGATTTGTCTAGTTTGGAGTTGGTTAGTGGTCGATCATCAGCTAGGCATCTTTTGAGTAGTTGATTTACAGTCATCTTTAGGAGTTTGTGTTGAGACAAAAATTCAACAACTTGCAAAGAAATACATGTAAAGAAACTATGCATTAAAATTACCTCATTTTGTGTTGCTTTTGAAATTTTCAATTCATGCTGCCTTTACAAATTATTAAAGTTTTGCTTCACCACATTCTCTTCTGGAATCTGGTCTTGGTCACAGTCCCCTCACACACACACACACTGTATCTGTTTGTTGTCTGGTTACTGGTTGGTTCATCAGGTGTGGTTCATCAGTTGGTTCGTAGTCACCAAAGGCATCCATCTTGCATCTACTATTTCCATGTGTCTGTTTGGTTGGTTGGTTGCATCACCAGTTGAAACACCATGTACCATCTCGAGTACTGTAGTCTGGACTTGGTTAGTGGTTGATTGTCAGGCAGCCATCTTTTGAGTAGTTGATTTGCAGTCGTCTTTAGGAGTTTGTGGTGAGACAAAAATTCAACAACTTGCAAAGAAATACATGTAAAGAAACTATGCATTAAAATTACCTCATTATGTGTTGCTTTCGAAATTTTCAATTCATGCTGCCTTTACAAATTATTAAATTTTTACTTCACCACATTCTCTTCTGGAATCTGGTCTTGGTCACAGTCCCTCACACACACACACTGTATCTGTTTGTTGTCTGGTTACTGGTTGGTTCATCAGTTGGTTCATAGTCACCAAAGGCATCCATCTTGCATCTACCATTTCCATGTGTCTGTTTGGTTGGTTGGTTGTTGCATCACCAGTTGAAACACCATGTACCATCTCGAGTACTGTAGTCTGGAGTTGGTTAGTGGTTGATTGTCAGGCAGCCATCTTTTGAGTAGTTGATTTGCAGTCGTCTTTAGGAGTTTGTGGTGAGACAAAAATTCAACAACTTGCAAAGAAATACATGTAAAGAAACTATGCATTAAAATTACCTCATTATGTGTTGCTTTTGAAATTTTCAATTCATGCTGTCTTTAGAAATTATTAAATTTTTGCTTCACCACATTCTCTTCTAGAATCTGGTCTTGGTCACAGTCCCCTCACACTCACACACACACTGTATCTGTTTGTTGTCTGGTTACTGGTTGGTTCATCAGGTTTGGTTCATCAGTTGGTTCATAGTCACCAAAGGCATCCATCTTGCATCTACCATTTCCATGTGTCTGTTTGTGGTTGGTTGGTTGCAACACCAGTTGGAACACCATGTACCATTTGAGTTTGTAGTCTGGAGTTGGTTAGTGGTTGATTCTCAGGCAGCCATCTTTTGAGTAGTTGATTTGCAGTCGTCTTTAGGAGTTTGTGGTGAGACAAAAATTCAACAACTTGCAAAGAAATACATGTAAAGAAACTATGCATTAAAATTACCTCATTATGTGTTGCTTTTGAAATTTTCAATTCATGCTGCCTTTAGAAATTATTAAAGTTTTGCTTCACCACATTCTCTTCTGGAATCTGGTCTTGGTCACAGTCCCCTCACACACACACACTGTATCTGTTTGTTGTTGGTTACTGGTTGGTTTATCAGGTGTGGTTCATCAGTTGGTTCATAGTCACCAAAGGCATCCATCCTGCTTCTACCATTTCCATGTGTCTGTTTGGTTGGTTGGTTACATCACCAGCTTGGAACACCATGTACCATTTTGAGTTCTCAAGTTTGGTTGATCATTCAGGGAGCCATATTTTGAGTAGTTGATTTGCAGTCGTCTTTAGTGGAGTTTGTGGTGAGACAAAAATTCAACAACTTGCAAAGAAATACATGTAAAGAAACTATGCATTAAAATTACCTCATTATGTGTTGCTTTTGAAATTTTCAATTCATGCTGCCTTTACAAATTATTAAATTTTTGCTTCACCACATTCTCTTCTGGAATCTGGTCTTGGTCACAGTCCCCTCACACACACACACTGTATCTGTTTGTTGTCTGGTTTCTGGTTGGTTCATCAGTTGGTTCATAGTCACCAAAGGCATCAATCCTGCATCTACATTTCCATGTGTCTGTTTGGTTGGTTGGTTGGTTGCATCACCAGTTGGAACACCATGTACCATTTTGATTTGTCTAGTTTGGAGTTGGTTAGTGGTCGATCATCAGCTAGGCATCTTTTGAGTAGTTGATTTACAGTCATCTTTAGGAGTTTGTGGTGAGACAAAAATTCAACAACTTGCAAAGAAATACATGTAAAGAAACTATGCATTAAAATTACCTCATTTTGTGTTGCTTTTGAAATTTTCAATTTATGCTGCCTTTACAAATTATTAAATTTTTAGCTTCACCACATTCTCTTCTGGAATCTGGTCTTGGTCACAGTCTCCTCACACACACACACTGTATCTGTTTGTTGTCTGGTTACTGGTTGGTTCATCAGTGTGGTTCATCAGTGGTTCATAGTCACCAAAGGCATCCATCTTGCATCTACCATTTCCATGTGTCTGTTTGGTTGGTTGGTTACATCACCAGCTGGAAACACCATGTACCATTTGAGTTCTTAGTTGGTGTCATGCTGTCTTTAGAAATTATTAAATTTTTGCTTCACCACATTCTCTTCTAGAATCTGGTCTTGGTCACAGTCCCCTCACACTCACACACACACTGTACTGTTTGTTGTCTGGTTACTGGTTGGTTCATCAGGTGTGGTTCATCAGTTGGTTCATAGTCACCAAAGGCATCCATCTGCATCTACCATTTCCATGTGTCTGTTTAGTTGGTTGTAGGTTGCAACACCACTTGAAACACCATGTACCATCTTGATTCTGTAGTCTTGGAGTTGGTTAGTGGTTGATTTCAGGCAGCCATCTTTTGAGTAGTTGATTTGCAGTCGTCTTTAGGAGTTTGTGGCGAGACAAAAATTCAACAACTTGCAAAGAAATACATGTAAAGAAACTATGCATTAAAATTACCTCATTATGTGTTGCTTTTGAAATTTTCAATTCATGCTGCCTTTAGAAATTATTAAAGTTTTGCTTCACCACATTCTCTTCTGGAATCTGGTCTTGGTCACAGTCCCCTCACACACACACACTGTATCTGTTTGTTGTCTGGTTACTGGTTGGTTCATCAGGTGTGGTTCATCAGTTGGTTCATAGTCACCAAGGCATCCATCCTGCATCTACCATTTCCATGTGTCTGTTTGGTTGGTTGGTTCATCACCAGCTGGAACACCATGTACCATTTTGTAGTTCTCAAGTTATGGTTGATTGTCAGGCAGCCATCTTTTGAGTAGTTGATTTGCAGTCGTCTTTAGTGGAGTTTGTGGTGAGACAAAAATTCAACAACTTGCAAGAAATACATGTAAAGAAACTATGCATTAAAATTACCTCATTATGTGTTGCTTTTGAAATTTTCAATTCATGCTGCCTTTAAAATTATTAAATTTTTACTTCACCACATTCTCTTCTGGAATCTGGTCTTGGTCACAGTCCCCTCACACACACACACTGTATCTGTTTGTTGTCTGGTTACTGGTTGGTTCATCAGTTGGTTCATAGTCACCAAAGGCATCAATCCTGCATCTACCATTTCCATGTGTCTGTTTGGTTGGTTGGTTGGTTGCATCACCAGTTGGAACACCATGTACCATTTTGATTTGTCTAGTTTGGAGTTGGTTAGTGGTCGATCATCAGCTAGGCATCTTTTGAGTAGTTGATTTACAGTCATCTTTAGGAGTTTGTGGTGAGACAAAAATTCAACAACTTGCAAAGAAATACATGTAAAGAAACTATGCACTAAAATTACCTCATTTTGTGTTGCTTTTGAAATTTTCAATTTATGCTGCCTTTACAAATTATTAAATTTTTGCTTCACCACATTCTCTTCTGGAATCTGGTCTTGGTCACAGTCTCCTCACACACACACACTGTATCTGTTTGTTGTCTGGTTACTGGTTGGTTCATCAGGTGTGGTTCATCAGTTGGTTCATAGTCACCAAAGGCATCCATCTTGCATCTACCATTTCCATGTGTCTGTTTGGTTGGTTGGTTACATCACCAGCTGGAACACCATGTACCATTTTGAGTTCTCTAGTTTGGTTGATCATCAGGCAGCCATCTTTTGAGTAGTTGATTTGCAGTCGTCTTTAGGAGTTTGTGGTGAGACAAAAATTCAACAACTTGCAAAGAAATACATGTAAAGAAACTATGCATTAAAATTACCTCATTATGTGTTGCTTTGAAATTTTCAATTCATGCTACCTTTACAAATTATTAAATTTTTGCTTCACCACATTCTCTTTGGAATCTGGTCTTGGTCACAGTCCCCTCACACATCAACACTGTAACTGTTTGTTGTCTGGTTCCTGGTTGGTTCATCAGGTGTGGTTCATCAGTTGGTTCATAGTCACCAAAGGCCTCAATCCTGCATCTACCATTTCCATGTGTCTGTTTGGTTGGTTGCATCACCAGTTGGAACACCATGTACCATTTTGATTTGTCTAGTTTGGAGTTGGTTAGTGGTCGATCATCAGCTAGGCATCTTTTGAGTAGTTGATTTACAGTCATCTTTAGGAGTTTGTGTTGAGACAAAAATTCAACAACTTGCAAAGAAATACATGTAAAGAAACTATGCATTAAAATTACCTCATTTTGTGTTGCTTTTGAAATTTTCAATTCATGCTGCCTTTACAAATTATTAAAGTTTTGCTTCACCACATTCTTTCTGGAATCTGGTCTTGGTCACAGTCCCCTCACACAACACACACTGTATCTGTTTGTTGTCTGGTTACTGTTGGTTCATCAGGTGTGGTTCATCAGTTGGTTCGTAGTCACCAAAGGCATCCATCTTGCATCTACTATTTCCATGTGTCTGTTTGGTTGGTTGGTTGCATCACCAGTTGAAACACCATGTACCATCTCGAGTACTGTAGTCTGGACTTGGTTAGTGGTTGATTGTCAGGCAGCCATCTTTTGAGTAGTTGATTTGCAGTCGTCTTTAGGAGTTTGTGGTGAGACAAAAATTCAACAACTTGCAAAGAAATACATGTAAAGAAACTATGCATTAAAATTACCTCATTATGTGTTGCTTTCGAAATTTTCAATTCATGCTGCCTTTACAATTATTAAATTTTTACTTCACCACATTCTCTTCTGGAATCTGGTCTTGGTCACAGTCCCCTCACACACACACACTGTATCTGTTTGTTGTCTGGTTACTGGTTGGTTCATCAGTTGGTTCATAGTCACCAAAGGCATCCATCCTGCATCTACCATTTCCATGTGTCTGTTTGGTTGGGTTGGTTGGTTGCATCACCAGTTGGAACACCATATACCATTTTGATTTGTCTAGTTTGGAGTTGGTTAGTGGTCGATCATCAGCTAGGCATCTTTTGAGTAGTTGATTTACAGTCATCTTTAGGAGTTTGTGTTGAGACAAAAATTCAACAACTTGCAAAGAAATACATGTAAAGAAACTATGCATTAAAATTACCTCATTTTGTGTTGCTTTTGAAATTTTCAATTCATGCTGCCTTTACAAATTATTAAAGTTTTGCTTCACCACATTCTCTTCTGGAATCTGGTCTTGGTCACAGTCCCCTCACACACACACACTGTATCTGTTTGTTGTCTGGTTACTGGTTGGTTCATCAGTTGGTTCATAGTCACCAAAGGCATCCATCTTGCATCTACCATTTCCATGTGTCTGTTTGGTTGGTTGGTTGGTTGCATCACCAGTTGAAACACCATGTACCATCTCGAGTACTGTAGTCTGGAGTTGGTTAGTGGTTGATTGTCAGGCAGCCATCTTTTGAGTAGTTGATTTGCAGTCGTCTTTAGGAGTTTGTGGTGAGACAAAAATTCAACAACTTGCAAAGAAATACATGTAAAGAAACTATGCATTAAAATTACCTCATTATGTGTTGCTTTTGAAATTTTCAATTCATGCTGTCTTTAGAAATTATTAAATTTTTGCTTCACCACATTCTCTTCTAGAATCTGGTCTTGGTCACAGTCCCCTCAACACACACACTGTATCTGTTTGTTGTCTGGTTACTGGTTGGTTCATCAGGTGTGGTTCATCAGTTGGTTCATAGTCACCAAAGGCATCCATCCTGCTTCTACCATTTCCATGTGTCTGTTTGGTTGGTTGGTTACATCACCAGCTGGAACACCATGTACCATTTTGAGTTCTCAAGTTTGGTTGATCATCAGGCAGCCATATTTTGAGTAGTTGATTTGCAGTCGTCTTTAGTGGAGTTTGTGGTGAGACAAAAATTCAACAACTTGCAAAGAAATACATGTAAAGAAACTATGCATTAAAATTACCTCATTATGTGTTGCTTTTGAAATTTTCAATTCATGCTACCTTTACAAATTATTAAATTTTTGCTTCACCACATTCTCTTCTGGAATCTGGTCTTGGTCACAGTCCCCTCACACATCAAACACTGTAACTGTTTTTCATCAGTTGGTTCTAGTCACCAAAGGCATCCATCTGCATCTACCATTTCCATGTGTCTGTTTGGTTGGTTGGTTACATCACCAGTGGAACACCATGTACCATTTGAGTTCTCTAGTTTGGGTTGATCATCAGGCAGCCATCTTTTGAGTAGTTGATTTGCAGTCGTCTTTAGGGAGTTTGTGGTGAGACAAAAATTCAACAACTTGCAAAGAAATACATGTAAAGAAACTATGCATTAAAATTACCTCATTATGTGTTGCTTTTGAAATTTTCAATTCATGCTACCTTTACAAATTATTAAATTTTTGCTTCACCACATTCTCTTTTGGAATCTGGTCTTGGTCACAGTCCCCTCACACATCAAACACTGTAACTGTTTGTTGTCTGGTTCCTGGTTGGTTCATCAGGTGTGGTTCATCAGTTGGTTCATAGTCACAAAGGCATCAATCCTGCATCTACCATTTCCATGTGTCTGTTTGGTTGGTTGCATCACCAGTTGGAACACCATGTACCATTTTGATTTGTCTAGTTTGGAGTTGGTTAGTGGTCAATCATCAGCTAGGCATCTTTTGAGTAGTTGATTTACAGTCATCTTTAGGAGTTTGTGGTGAGACAAAAATTCAACAACTTGCAAAGAAATACATGTAAAGAAACTGCATTAAAATTACCTCATTATGTGTTGCTTTTGAAATTTTCAATTCATGCTGCCTTTACAAATTATTAAATTTATGCTTCACCACATTCTCTTCTGGAATCTGGACTTGGTCACAGTCCCCTCACACATCAAACACTAACTGTTTGTTGTCTGGTTCCTGGTTGGATCATCAGTTGTGGTCCATAGTCACCAAAGGCATCATCATGCATCTACCATTTCCATGTGTCTGTTTGGTTGGTTAGTTGCATCACCAGTTGGAACACCATGTACCATCTTGAGTTCTGTAGTTTGGAGTTGGTTAGTGGTAGATTGTCAGGCAGCCATCTTTTGAGTAGTTGATTTGCAGTCGTCTTTAGGAGTTTATGGTGAGACAAAAATTCAACAACTTGCAAAGAAATACATGTAAAGAAACTATGCATTAAAATTACCTCATTATTGTGTTGCTTTTGAAATTTTCAATTCATGCTGCCTTTACAAATTATTAAAGTTTTGCTTCACCACATTCTCTTCTGGAATCTGGTCTTGGTCACAGTCCCCTCACACACACACACTGTATCTGTTTGTTGTCTGGTTACTGGTTGGTTCATCAGGTGTGGTTCATCAGTTGGTTCATAGTCACCAAAGGCATCCATCCTGCTTCTACCATTTCCATGTGTCTGTTTGGTTGGTTGGTTACATCACCAGCTGGAACACCATGTACCATTTTGAGTTCTCAAGTTTGGTTGATCATCAGGCAGCCATATTTTGAGTAGTTGATTTGCAGTCGTCTTTAGTGGAGTTTGTGGTGAGACAAAAATTCAACAACTTGCAAAGAAATACATGTAAAGAAACTATGCATTAAAATTACCTCATTATGTGTTGCTTTTGAAATTTTCAATTCATGCTACCTTTACAAATTATTAAATTTTTGCTTCACCACATTCTCTTCTGGAATCTGGTCTTGGTCACAGTCCCCTCACACATCAAACACTGTAACTGTTTGTTGTCTGGTTCCTGGTTGGTTCATCAGTTGGTTCATAGTCACCAAAGGCATCAATCCTGCATCTACCATTTCCATGTGTCTGTTTTGGTTGGTTGGTTGCATCACCAGTTGGAACACCATGTACCATTTTGATTTGTCTAGTTTGGAGTTGGTTAGTGGTCGATCATCAGCTAGGCATCTTTTGAGTAGTTGATTTACAGTCATCTTTAGGAGTTTGTGGTGAGACAAAAATTCAACAACTTGCAAAGAAATACATGTAAAGAAAACTATGCACTAAAATTACCTCATTTTGTGTTGCTTTTGAAATTTTCAATTTATGCTGCCTTTACAAATTATTAAATTTTTGCTTCACCACATTCTCTTCTGGAATCTGGTCTTGGTCACAGTCTCCTCACACACACACACTGTATCTGTTTGTTGTCTGGTTACTGGTTGGTTCATCAGGTGTGGTTCATCAGTTGGTTCATAGTCACCAAAGGCATCCATCTTGCATCTACCATTTCCATGTGTCTGTTTGGTTGGTTGGTTACATCACCAGCTGGAACACCATGTACCATTTTGAGTTCTCTAGTTTGGTTGATCATCAGGCAGCCATCTTTTGAGTAGTTGATTTGCAGTCGTCTTTAGTGGAGTTTGTGGTGAGACAAAAATTCAACAACTTGCAAAGAAATACATGTAAAGAAACTATGCATTAAAATTACCTCATTATGTGTTGCTTTTGAAATTTTCAATTCATGCTACCTTTACAAATTATTAAATTTTTGCTTCACCACATTCTCTTTTGGAATCTGGTCTTGGTCACAGTCCCCTCACACATCAAACACTGTAACTGTTTGTTGTCTGGTTCCTGGTTGGTTCATCAGGTGTGGTTCATCAGTTGGTTCATAGTCACCAAAGGCCTCAATCCTGCATCTACCATTTCCATGTGTCTGTTTGGTTGGTTGCATCACCAGTTGGAACACCATGTACCATTTTGATTTGTCTAGTTTGGAGTTGGTTAGTGGTCGATCATCAGCTAGGCATCTTTTGAGTAGTTGATTTACAGTCATCTTTAGGAGTTTGTGTTGAGACAAAAATTCAACAACTTGCAAAGAAATACATGTAAAGAAACTATGCATTAAAATTACCTCATTTTGTGTTGCTTTTGAAATTTTCAATTCATGCTGCCTTTACAAATTATTAAAGTTTTGCTTCACCACATTCTCTTCTGGAATCTGGTCTTGGTCACAGTCCCCTCACACACACACACTGTATCTGTTTGTTGTCTGGTTACTGGTTGGTTCATCAGTTGGTTCATAGTCACCAAAGGCATCCATCCTGCATCTACCATTTCCATGTGTCTGTTTGGTTGGTTGGTTGGTTGCATCACCAGTTGGAACACCATATACCATTTTGATTTGTCTAGTTTGGAGTTGGTTAGTGGTCGATCATCAGCTAGGCATCTTTTGAGTAGTTGATTTACAGTCATCTTTAGGAGTTTGTGTTGAGACAAAAATTCAACAACTTGCAAAGAAATACATGTAAAGAAACTATGCATTAAAATTACCTCATTTTGTGTTGCTTTTGAAATTTTCAATTCATGCTGCCTTTACAAATTATTAAAGTTTTGCTTCACACAATTCTCTTCTGGAATCTGGTCTTGGTCACAGTCCCCTCACACACACACACACTGTATCTGTTTGTTGTCTGGTTACTGGTTGGTTCATCAGGTGTGGTTCATCAGTTGGTTCGTAGTCACCAAAGGCATCCATCTTGCATCTACTATTTCCATGTGTCTGTTTGGTTGGTTGGTTGCATCACCAGTTGAAACACCATGTACCATCTCGAGTACTGTAGTCTGGACTTGGTTAGTGGTTGATTGTCAGGCAGCCATCTTTTGAGTAGTTGATTTGCAGTCGTCTTTAGGAGTTTGTGGTGAGACAAAAATTCAACAACTTGCAAAGAAATACATGTAAAGAAACTATGCATTAAAATTACCTCATTATGTGTTGCTTTCGAAATTTTCAATTCATGCTGCCTTTACAAATTATTAAATTTTTACTTCACCACATTCTCTTCTGGAATCTGGTCTTGGTCACAGTCCCCTCACACACACACACTGTATCTGTTTGTTGTCTGGTTACTGGTTGGTTCATCAGTTGGTTCATAGTCACCAAAGGCATCCATCTTGCATCTACCATTTCCATGTGTCTGTTTGGTTGGTTGGTTGGTTGCATCACCAGTTGAAACACCATGTACCATCTCGAGTACTGTAGTCTGGAGTTGGTTAGTGGTTGATTGTCAGGCAGCCATCTTTTGAGTAGTTGATTTGCAGTCGTCTTTAGGAGTTTGTGGTGAGACAAAAATTCAACAACTTGCAAAGAAATACATGTAAAGAAACTATGCATTAAAATTACCTCATTATGTGTTGCTTTTGAAATTTTCAATTCATGCTGTCTTTAGAAATTATTAAATTTTTGCTTCACCACATTCTCTTCTAGAATCTGGTCTTGGTCACAGTCCCCTCACACTCACACACACACTGTATCTGTTTGTTGTCTGGTTACTGGTTGGTTCATCAGGTGTGGTTCATCAGTTGGTTCATAGTCACCAAAGGCATCCATCTTGCATCTACCATTTCCACGTGTCTGTTTAGTTGGTTGGTAGGTTGCAACACCACTTGAAACACCATGTACCATCTTGAGTTCTGTAGTCTGGAGTTGGTTAGTGGTTGATTTTCAGGCAGCCATCTTTTGAGTAGTTGATTTGCAGTCGTCTTTAGGAGTTTGTGGCGAGACAAAAATTCAACAACTTGCAAAGAAATACATGTAAAGAAACTATGCATTAAAATTACCTCATTATGTGTTGCTTTTGAAATTTTCAATTCATGCTGCCTTTAGAAATTATTAAATTTTTGCTTCACCACATTCTCTTCTGGAATCTGGTCTTGGTCACAGTCCCCTCACACATCAAACACTGTATCTGTTTGTTGTCTGGTTCCTGGTTGGTTCATCAGTTGGTTCATAGTCACCAAAGGCATCCATCATGCATCTACCATTTCCATGTGTTTGTTTGGTTGGTTGGTTGCATCACCAGTTGAAACACCATGTACCATCTTGAGTTCTGTAGTCTGGAGTTGGTTAGTGGTTGATTGTCAGGCAGCCATCTTTTGAGTAGTTGATTTGCAGTCGTCTTTAGGAGTTTGTGGTGAGACAAAAATTCAACAACTTGCAAAGAAATACATGTAAAGAAACTATGCATTAAAATTACCTCATTATGTGTTGCTTTTGAAATTTTCAATTCATGCTGCCTTTAGAAATTATTAAATTTTTACTTCACCACATTCTCTTCTGGAATCTGGTCTTGGTCACAGTCCCCTCACACACACACACTGTATCTGTTTGTTGTCTGGTTACTGGTTGGTTCATCAGGTGTGGTTCATCAGTTGGTTCATAGTCACCAAAGGCATCCATCTTGCATCTACCATTTCCATGTGTCTGTTTGGTTGGTTGCATCACCAGTTGGAACACCATGTACCATTTTGATTTGTCTAGTTTGGAGTTGGTTAGTGGTCGATCATCAGCTAGGCATCTTTTGAGTAGTTGATTTACAGTCATCTTTAGGAGTTTGTGGTGAGACAAAAATTCAACAACTTGCAAAGAAATACATGTAAAGAAACTATGCACTAAAATTACCTCATTTTGTGTTGCTTTTGAAATTTTCAATTCATGCTGCCTTTACAAATTATTAAATTTTTGCTTCACCACATTCTCTTCTGGAATCTGGTCTTGGTCACAGTCTCCTCACACATCAAACACTGTATCTGTTTTGTTGTCTTGGTTCATGGTTGGTTCATCAGTTGGTTCATAGTCACCAAAGGCATCCATCTGCATCTACCATTTCCATGTGTCTGTTTGGTTGGTTGTTGCATCACCAGTTGGAACACCATGTACCATTTGATTTGTAGTTGGAGTTGGTTAGTGGTAATTCTCAGCAGCCATCTTTTGAGTAGTTGATTTCAGTCGTCTTTAGGAGTTTGTGGTGAGACAAAAATTCAACAACTTGCAAAGAAATACATGTAAAGAAACTATGCATTAAAATTACCTCATTATGTGTTGCTTTTGAAATTTTCAATTCATGCTGCCTTTACAAATTATTAAATTTTGCTTCACCACATTCTCTTCTGGAATCTGGTCTTGGTCACAGTCCCCTCACACACAAACACTGTACTGTTTGTTGTCTGGTTACTGGTTGGTTCATCAGTGTGGTTCTCATTGTTAGTCACCAAAGGCATCCATCTGCATCTACCATTTCCATGTGTCTGTTTGGTTTGGTTGCATCACCAGTTGGAACACCATGTACCATTTGAGTTTGTAGTTTGGAGTTGGTTAGTGGTACGATATCAGCAGCATCTTTTGAGTAGTTGATTTACAGTCGTCTTTAGGAGTTTTGGTGAGACAAAAATTCAACAACTTGCAAAGAAATACATGTAAAGAAACTATGCACTAAAATTACCTCATTATGTGTTTGCTTTTGAAATTTTCAATTCATGCTGCCTTTACAAATTATTAAATTTTGCTTCACCACATTCTCTTCTGGAATCTGGTCTTGGTCACAGTCCCTCACACACACACACTGTATCTGTTTGTTGTCTGGTTACTGGTTGGTTCATCAGTTGGGTTCATCAGTTGTTCTAGTCACCAAAGGCATCCATCTGCATCTACCATTTCCATGTGTCTGTTTGGTTGGTTGGTTACATCACCAGCTGGAACACCATGTACCATTTTGAGTTTCTCTAGTTTGGTTGATCATCAGGCAGCCATCTTTTGAGTAGTTGATTTGCAGTCGTCTTTAGTGGAGTTTGTGGTGAGACAAAAATTCAACAACTTGCAAAGAAATACATGTAAAGAAACTATGCATTAAAATTACCTCATTATGTGTTGCTTTTGAAATTTTCAATTCATGCTACCTTTACAAATTATTAAATTTTTGCTTCACCACATTCTCTTCTGGAATCTGGTCTTGGTCACAGTCCCCTCACACATCAAACACTGTAACTGTTTGTTGTCTGGTTCCTGGTTGGTTCATCAGGTGTGGTTCATCAGTTGGTTCATAGTCACCAAAGGCATCAATCCTGCATCTACCATTTCCATGTGTCTGTTTGGTTGGTTGCATCACCAGTTGGAACACCATGTACCATTTTGATTTGTCTAGTTTGGAGTTGGTTAGTGGTCATCATCAGCTAGGCATCTTTTGAGTAGTTGATTTACAGTCATCTTTAGGAGTTTGTGGTGAGACAAAAATTCAACAACTTGCAAAGAAATACATGTAAAGAAACTATGCATTAAAATTACCTCATTATGTGTTGCTTTTGAAATTTTCAATTCATGCTGCCTTTACAAATTATTAAATTTTTGCTTCACCACATTCTCTTCTGGAATCTGGTCTTGGTCACAGTCCCCTCACACATCAAACACTGTATCTGTTTGTTGTCTGGTTCCTGGTTGGTTCATCAGTTGGTTCATAGTCACCAAAGGCATCCATCCTGCATCTACCATTTCCATGTGTCTGTTTGGTTGGTTGCATCACCAGTTGGAACACCATATACCATTTTGATTTGTCTAGTTTGGAGTTGGTTAGTGGTCGATCATCAGCTAGGCATCTTTTGAGTAGTTGATTTACAGTCATCTTTAGGAGTTTGTGTTGAGATAAAAATTCAACAACTTGCAAAGAAATACATGTAAAGAAACTATGCATTAAAATTACCTCATTTTGTGTTGCTTTTGAAATTTTCAATTCATGCTGCCTTTACAAATTATTAAAGTTTTGCTTCACCACATTCTCTTCTGGAATCTGGTCTTGGTCACAGTCCCTCACACACACACACACTGTATCTGTTTGTTGTCTGGTTACTGGTTGGTTCATCAGGTGTGGTTCATCAGTTGGTTCATAGTCACCAAAGGCATCCATCTTGCATCTACCATTTCCATGTGTCTGTTTGGTTGGTTGGTTGGTTGCATCACCAGTTGAAACACCATGTACCATCTCGAGTACTGTAGTCTGGAGTTGGTTAGTGGTTGATTGTCAGGCAGCCATCTTTTGAGTAGTTGATTTGCAGTCGTCTTTAGGAGTTTGTGGTGAGACAAAAATTCAACAACTTGCAAAGAAATACATGTATATTAAAGAAACTATGCATTAAAATTACCTCATTATGTGTTGCTTTTGAAATTTTCAATTCATGCTGCCTTTACAAATTATTAAATTTTTACTTCACCACATTCTCTCCTGGAATCTGGTCTTGGTCACAGTCCCCTCACACACACACACACTGTATCTGTTTGTTGTCTGGTTACTGGTTGGTTCATCAGTTGGTTCATAGTCACCAAAGGCATCCATCTTGCATCTACCATTTCCATGTGTCTGTTTGGTTGGTTGGTGGGTTGCATCACCAGTTGAAACACCATGTACCATCTTGATTACTGTAGTCTGGAGTTGGTTAGTGGTTGATTGTCAGGCAGCCATCTTTTGAGTAGTTGATTTGCAGTCGTCTTTAGGAGTTTGTGGTGAGACAAAAATTCAACAACTTGCAAAGAAATACATGTAAAGAAACTATGCATTAAAATTACCTCATTATGTGTTGCTTTTGAAATTTTCAATTCATGCTGTCTTTAGAAATTATTAAATTTTTGCTTCACCACATTCTCTTCTAGAATCTGGTCTTGGTCACAGTCCCCTCACACATCAAACACTATCTGTTTGTTGTCTGGTTCCTGGTTGGTTCATCAGTTGGTTCATAGTCACCAAAGGCATCCATCTTGCATCTACCATTTCCATGTGTCTGTTTGGTTGGTTGGTTGCATCACCAGTTGAAACACCATGTACCATCTTGAGTTCCGTAGTCTGGACTTGGTTAGTGGTTGATTGTCAGGCAGCCATCTTTTGAGTAGTTGATTTGCAGTCGTCTTTAGGAGTTTGTGGTGAGACAAAAATTCAACAACTTGCAAAGAAATACATGTAAAGAAACTATGCATTAAAATTACCTCATTATGTGTTGCTTTTGAAATTTTCAATTCATGCTGCCTTTACAAATTATTAAATTTTTGCTTCACCACATTCTCTTCTGGAATCTGGTCTTGGTCACAGTCCCCTCACACACACAAACACTGTATCTGTTTGTTGTCTGGTTCCTGGTTGGTTCATCAGTTGTGGTCCATAGTCACCAAAGGCATCCATCCTGCATCTACCATTTCATGTGTCTGTTTGGTTGGTTGGTTGCATCACCAGTTGAAACACCATGTAACATTTTCATTTCTCTAGTCTTGGGAGGGTTAGTGGTTGATTGTCAGGCAGCCATCTTTTGAGTAGTTGATTTGCAGTTGTCTTTAGGAGTTTGTGGTGAGACAAAAAATCAACAACTTGCAAAGAAATACATGTAAAGAAACTATGCATTAAATTACCTCAGTATGTGTTGCTTTTGAAATTTTCAATTCATGCTGCCTTTATAAATTATTAAATATTTGCTTCACCACATTCTCTTCTGGGATTTGGTCTTGGCCACAGTCCCCTCACACATCACACACTGTTGTCTTGTTCAGGTTTCATTCATCAGTTGTGGTTAATAGTCATCAAAGGCATCCATCCTGTATCTACCATTTCCATGTGTATGTTTGTAAGCAATCCCAGATGGAACACCATGTGCCATCTCGAGTTCTCTAGTTCAGAGTTGGGTTTGTGGTTGATTGTCAGCCTGGCATATTTTGAGTAGTTTATTGGTAGTTGTCTTTAGCGGAGTTGGTGGTGAGACAAAAATTTTAAAATTTGCAAAGAAATGCATGTAAAGAAACTATCCTTAAAATTACCTCATTCTGTGTTGCTTCTTTCGTTTTGAATTTATGATGCCTTCACAAATCATTATCATTTTTGTTTGTTGTCTTGTTCCTGGTTGGTCCCTATTCAGCAAAGTTATTTGTCCAGCTTGCACCATTTCCATGTTCCTGTTTGTTGGTTGGTCATTGCATCACCAAGTAATATCTTCAAATTCTGATTTGCAATTGATTACTAACCATCAGTCCATTCCAAATCAACACCATTTTGTTTTGCTGTGTTGTCATTTTTTGTTTTTGTATATACAAGTGTAACTTTTTTGGCACTTTCACCTGTGTTGTTATTTTTTGTTAAGTCAGCTTTTATTTGTACGACAACAATGGGTTTTTTTTCAAGTGTACTTTCAAAGTTCATTATTTCCTGGAGTGTTTTTTTCTTTTTCTTTCTGTAGAATTCTGAATTTCTACAGCAGACGTTTTGCCTGGTAGATGCTTATGACCCTATAATCTTTTTAAATCACTTAATAACTCGCTTTATAATTTTTTTTATTTCACTTCCAAAAAGTTTAAGAATAAAGGTTGTTTTTAGAGGATAGATGTTATTTAAAAATTGTGTCCTCATTATAGCAAACATTACAAATGATGACAAAATATTTGTTTATCTATTTCGGTAGTCAAAACCAAAAATAAGGATTCAAAATAGTTAAATAAAAAAAAGTATGTATTCCAAAATTCAACTTGGACCTTTTGAAGTTAAATAGAAAATATGGATACAATCTTACTTCTCATTTCCACCACAAGATGTGTATACATTTTTGTTGTTGCCGCATATGGTCAATCAGTGTGGAAAGCAGGTCAATATTTATGCCTTGATTCAGGAACTATGATTGTAATAAATAATATAAACAGCATCAACTCCTTATGACTTCTTCCAGATTGAACCAGATGCTCCGCAGGGCGCAGCTTTATACGACCGCAGAGGTTGAACCCTGAACAGTTGGGGCAAGTATGGACACAACATTCAAGCTGGATTCAGCTCTAAATTTGGATTGTGATTAAATAGTTGACACAGCATAGGTTTCTGACACAGAATGAATGTGTTCTAATGAACTTAAAATTTTTGTTTTCTCTTGGAGCAATTCACTATGTTGTTGAATATTAATCCTCTCAAAAAAATGTTTGAAGAAATTTTCTTTTTTATTTATGAAATTTCAAATGAGAAAAATTGAACCCAATTTTTTTAATCACATTCCCCTTTCCCTTATTCCAAAACTAATCTCAATTAAAATTTCTAATGGAGTTTGCAACAATAACTACTTATTTAAATACATCATAAAATATTAAGATGTAAAAAAACTGCTTGTTATCACTGAATGGTAAAGATTATTTTAATTTATCAGTTGGTAGTAAAAAGTGAATATACATGTTATATTGTATATAACAAAGATTTAAGTTGATTCTGGACAAAGAAAGATAACTCCAATTAAAAAAAATCTTGCTATTGCACAATATTTTGCAATTAGATATTTCTTGCTTACTATTCTGGACAAAGAAAGATAACTCTAATTAAAAAAAAATTTGCTATTTCACAATATTGTGCAATTAGATATTTCTTGCCATTGCGCAATACTGTGCAATTGAAAAGACTTGCTATTGCACAATACTTAATATAATAATTTTGGATCCTGATTTGGACCAACTTGAAAACTGGGCCCATAATAAAAAATCTAAGTACATTTTTGGATTCAGCATATCAAAGAACCCCAAGATTTCAATTTTTGTTAAAATCAGACTAAGTTTAATTTTGGACCCTTTGGACTTTAGTGTAGACCAATTTGAAAACAGGACCAAAAATGAAGAATCTACATACACAGTTAGATTTGGTATATCAAAGAACCCCATTTATTCAATTTTTGATGAAATCAAACAAAGTTTAATTTTGGACCCCGATTTGGACCAACTTGAAAACTGGGCCAATAATCAAGAATCTAAGTACATTTTTAGATTCAGCATATCAAAGAACCTAACTGATTCATTTTTTGTCAAAATCAAACTAAGTTTAATTTTGGACCCTTTGGACCTTAATGTAGACCAATTTGAAAAGGGGACCAAAGGTTAAGAATCTACATACACAGTCATGACAGTTAGATTCGGCATATCAAAGAACCCCAATTATTCAATTTTGATGAAATCAAACAAAGTTTAATTTTGGACCCTTTGGGCCCCTTATTCTGTTGGGACCAAAACTCCCAAAATCAATACCAACCTTCCTTTTATGGTCATAAACCTTGTGTTTAAATTTCATAGATTTCTATTTACTTATACTAACGTTATGGTGCGAAAACCAAGAAAAATGCTTATTTGGGTCCCTTTTTGGCCCCTAATTCCTAAACTGTTGGGACCTAAACTCCCAAAATCAATACCAACCTTCCTTTTGTAGTCATTAACATTGTGTTTAAATTTCATTGATTTCTATTTACTTAAACTAAAGTTATTGTGCGAAAACCAAGAATAATGCTTATTTGGGCCCTTTTTTGGCCCCTAATTCCTAAACTGTTGAAACCAAAACTCCCAAAATCAATCCCAACCGTTCTTTTGTAGTCATAAACCTTGTGTCAAAATTTCATAGATTTCTATTAACTTAAACTAAAGTTATAGTGCGAAAACCAAGAAAATGCTTATTTGGGCCCTTTTTGGCCCCTAATTCCTAAAATGTTGGGACCAAAACTCTCAAAATCAATACCAACCTTCCTTTTGTGGTCATAAACCTTGTGTTAAAATTTCATAGATTTCCATTCACTTTTACTAAAGTTAGAGTGCGAAAACTAAAAGTATTCGGACGCAGGACGACGACGACGACGACGCCGACGCCAACGTGATAGCAATATACGACGAAAAATTTTTCAAATTTTGCGGTCGTATAAAAAGCAGATAATTTATTAAACACTTTAACAGTTAACATTGCTGTCTGATTGACTTTGATACCACATTCATGGAAAATTTAATTGCGGTCCCATTGACATAAATACCGCATTCATGAAAAATATAACCCAAAGTTCACAGAAGGGTGTTCTTAGTAGAAGTTGACCACGGATATGGACTTAATTGCCTAAAAGTTACAACCAAGAAAATCACAATGCCTGCGTCATATTGTACAAATTTTAAAGAGGAAACCTCGTCAAGTTTATGATGTCCAAGCTATGAATTGTCACATGTTCTTTTCCTAGATAAGATGGAATGTTATTGACACAGTTGCATTAGTTTCATACCAACAAATTGAAAGAGACTTTTGAACACAATCCTAACCCTTTGTACCTGCAGTTGTCATCACAGAAGTGTCATATTATTTTAAGTTTATGAAATGTTAATGTGTTCATAATGATATGTACATATTAAATTTCCAGTCCATTTGGACTAAACAATGTAGATTTTAAAAAAGAAACAGGTCTACAGCACAGAAGGCAACTATTAAAATTTTTAACAAACTCGCCTTTTAATTTACTAGATATATACTTAATGCAAAATTAACAGGACATTGAAAACATTAACTTCATTCTAAACTGAATAAATGACACTTTTATGATATATTGTGTGGATGCTATTACACTTACTGATTGTTGGGAAGCAAATAAAATGTATCAATGATTGGCTCACAAGTGTGTGGATCATCATCTTCCTTGAATAAACTGTGCAATAATTTGCTTTTTGATTGTTCTTTGTATTTGGTTTCTTAAAATACAGAGCCAGTGTCCATGCTTTACTTAAAAAGGATTTGAAAACTCTCCATTCTACAACTGTTCAGGATCTTACATGATGAAACTCGCTACTATAAAAAAATTTGACAGCCGACATTTCATTGGTAGTTATAGTAGAGATTAACGTGTTTTCAGACCATTGTAAGCAAAGCATAGACAGAGGTTTTGTATTATTAATCAGATGAGTTGACTCATTTTTGGTGCAGTTAATTTTTAGTTTGTGTATACATGTAAAGTTGAATACTATGAAGGATCTGCAGATCTCTCCTTATAACAGCACCAAACTGAACTAATATTAACGGTACCTGCTTTTGATAGCTTTGTTTTTCACCATTTATCAGTATTGTACTTTCAAGCCTTCACTCTACAGGACAGCCTTGATCAGCCTTCAGGGGTTCAATAAGTCAATTATGTGTCCACAATAAAACACAACCAAATAACAAGTGTCTCCATGAAATGATTGGAAAGTGGAAGCATGTAGTTGGCCATTGGTCAAGAACAGGTCACACACATTTTTGCTTTACTGAACTGCAATCACTTCACTTGTTTCAACTATTGACTATTGTTAGGATAAAAATCAGTACAAGTTTTTGAAACCTCAATGTTTTAAGAAATTTCAAGAAAAAAATAAACTTTTTTCCATTTTTGTGCTTAAATTTGCATCTAATTATAAATTGAAGTGTTTTGAACCCGATAACAAATATAAACTTTTCAATAAAATAAATATTTCAATTGAACAAATTTAACAAGTCTAATGGCTCATCAAAAGAACATAGACAAACCAATTATTTACCTTCACCTCTCATTCTCTTTATTGCAGCAGCACCAAATGAAAAGTCTGGGATTCTAACTTCCTGTTGGAGAGTTGCGGAAAAGCTTATATTGGATAGGACTACATACATCTGCACTTCATAATGTAGGAGACAATTAATTGGCCAGTGTGGACATGTCATTCAGTAGCTTTCAACCTTTAGATAAGTATACTCTGGATACTGATGCAAGCAGTTTATGGCTGCAACAAGGTAACTCCCAGATGAAAAGAGAAAGACAGTAATGGAGACACAAGAGCTCTTCACAGATTTAGTTATTTTGAAGAAGTTATATAAAATGCTGCAACTCAAATATGACAATGGTGTTTTGAAAGTTAGGTTTAATACACATTGAATTGAAACGTGAAATGGGCTTACCCATGATAGGCAAGGGTGCTCTTCAAAGATTTTCTCAGCACATGCCTTTTTTGGAGATTATGTTACTTTAAGATTGTAAAATATTCCACTGACAGTGACTACAATTTGCATCAATTTTAATAGATTTCAAGGTTTAAATTGTTGTGTCAGAATGAATTACAAAATTTTTACAGTGCCATCTGTGCAAATTTTTAGTGGTGATTGCCGTCCGACACCAAATGTAGAATTTAATTTTTTTTTACAGGATGGTAATCATTTTTTGATTTAAGAGTGACCGCCATAAATTTTATTTTTTTCACTTCACATGTGTAACTGTAAATTTACTCACATTTGAAATTAAAAAAAAAATATTGGGCTATCCTACATCAGATATTAATAATAAACAAAATTTTGTTTATAAATTCAAAATCTCTACAAACCACAAACTCGTCAAAATCTGGTAATAACTTTCAGACTTAACAGCAGCCTTTCACCTTTTTCTGTTATCGACAGCAGAGATATACCAAGGACAACAGCAAGGGTACATCTAGGACCAACAGTCTATCACCTTTCTGTTATCAACAGCAAGTGTACATCACTGACCAATGGCCTTTCACCTTTATTATCAACAGCAAGTGTGCATCAATGACCAACAGCTTTTTCACCCTTCTCAAAACAACAGCACTAGTTCATCAAGTCTTATCTAAAGATTCAGCCATTTTATACAAACGTACAATTCATCCATTCCTTTAACATGTTTAAGAATGTCATTGTGGACTGTAATAAAAGCTTATTTACAAGTCAAAGGTTATACAAGGATATGCGATACAGAGGTTGAAGTTCTGGCAATTTACATACTATTTGAATTAAGGATGTTTGCTGCTCAGTTTTAAAATAAATAACTTTCCATAAAACTAGAATATATTGATAAGGGATTAATTGAGGAATTAAAAAAGCAAAAAAAATATTGGGGTCAATGTGCTTGTTTTCGAGATATTAGCCATTATAATTTTGGCGGGAAAATGTTCTCCCTTGATTTTTCATAGCTTGATCATTGACGAATTAAAGTTCTCAAAAACTATCAAAAAATAAATAAGATTTTATATGCCTTTTACAAATGGCTTATGATTATACATGTAAAAGGTTTATAAAAAGAAAAATAGGGGTCCATGGGCAATTTTTTTTTAAGCCATTCAAATGGATAAAACCCGAGGATTCCGAAAATCTGACAAAAATTTCAAAATATGACAAGCAAACATCCTTAACAAACTTTTAAAGCTTTTTCAAAATACTTTGTTATATACCACAAAAAAAGTTTTTAAAATATTCACTTCTATCAATTGAAACTTCTCCAACTTGACATCTTGCCAAGGCAATATATGAATTTCTGCAATCTTACTTCCTATTTTAAGTCTCCATTTACAACACTCAAACCATTTTGGAACAAATAACACATTTTACGTTTAATTTTAAAATTATTTTGGTTTTAATGTTGATGTTCAATTTTGAAGCATCATGTTTACAAATATTATTTCATAAATGAGTGAAATATTTGGTCAATTAATTTACACACAAACAACATGTACCTTACTTTTACCTTCCAGGTTTTATCTTATTCAGCAGACAAATGTTCTTTCAAAAGGAACCAAATGATTGAGGACAGCCAACAAGTATTGTACTGGATGATGCATTGTTGTCCACTTTTTACTCTTCCTTGTCAATACTTTCAAGAATCAAGAGGAAGACGGAGGAACCCAGCAAGGAATAACGTTGCAATTCAAGAGTCTGTGGTATGAATGGACTTTGGAGCAGTAAAATGTAACATTTCAAGTAGAGTTGATATGCAACACTATTTAGTGCTGTGCAAGGTTATTATTTGGCCTCCTCTTGGTTTCAGTCACCTTTCCCCAAAGGAAATGAAAAGGAATAAAAGTTACATTCATACATCAAGGTCTACAATTTAGAAATCTTCAATTGTACATTCAAGTTGGAGTTTACTGAAAAACATTGCTTTCAGGGCATGCTTGGCATAATATACATTGTATATTGAACATGTGAAACTTCCCAAACACAAATTTTGCATTATTTTAACTTAAAAGTGGAACAGGATGAAGCAATCTTTTTTGTTCGATTTAATTTCATAAAATTCACAATTTTCAATAGAACAAGATTCATTATATTGGATTAATTTCATGTCAAATGAAAACAATGAATGACCATACTAAAAAATGACTGATACATTACAAACCACTGCTCATTAGTTGATAAAATGATGCAAACTAGATTCTTAATACTTGAATAAACTACCAGTTATTTCAACATCAGTTGTTCATTTTCTTAACAGTTCAACTTTAGGGAAACCCAGTCTTTGATTCCATGACAGCATAAAAATATGGTACCAAGTCTATGAGAGAAATCCAGTCTTGTTTACCAACATGTATGGTTTCTTGCTTCGGAGTATAAAGACTGCATACTGAAATTTTAATATTAACAAAGGAAAATCATGAAATATTTCTTTTTTAAAGTAATTTTCACAATTTACAATGTATCTGTATCCTGTGTACTGGATTGTTTGACAACAGAAACAATTTTGGCAGCAGTTTTATATTTTTTTAGTTATTGGTTAAAGTTTCAGCTGCATTTATCTAAATACATTTTCAATAATTAATAAAAAAAATTTACTTCTAATATCAGTTGGGATAAATTGGGTTTTTCTTTGCTAGGTTTTCAAATAAAAATATCAATAATGAATAGAACAGATTATTTATAATGGAAATTTAGTTTCAACTTGAAATATTTAAAATCACTTAAAATCAAGATGTAAACAATATTGGGAGTTCTGTAACATGCATAATGAATACCTTTTACTAACAGGGCAAGTTATCATTCATTTGAACATTCAGGCTAATAGTCAACTGCACCTCGACTTTAACCTTTGCAGGAGGCATCCATTCCTCCCTCGATCCCTTGTTTACTAGTCATCTTGTCATGGAAAGCAATAGAGCCCATCCATTTATGAAATCCCTGGTAAATACTTTTACAATAAAGTCTCAACATTTATAGTCTCTTTTAACTTGTATTTAAAGTAAAAAAAAAGATTTTATACTTCATCTTACTGATTGTCACGTAGAAACCCTGAACTAGAGCAGGAATCCAACCTTCTTATATACACAACATGGACAGTATCACACCGGTCAGTGGAACAGATACACAGGGCAAGTGAACTGCAAATAGGCTGATCGTGTTGGCGACCAACTTATCTCATTAATAGTCTTGAATGGCGACCATGTCTTCCCACATATTTCCTTTGAACTGTGTGAAAATAGGAAGGACAGCAAGCTGATAAAGCTACATACACATCTCTATACACAAACTTGAGACATATTGGCCAGTCTTCATGAAGGCTTGAAAGCTGATAAAATAATATATATATATATTAAATTGACGATGCAACAAAGTATATTATAATCAACATATTTTATTCAATAACAAACAAAATATAATAACAGAATACAAATCGCGAAATTTTTGAACACGTATGGTGGGAAAACATTAAAACGTTTCAATTATAAAAAATTATGTATTATAAAGCTTCTCAAAAAACGAATTTAAAGATAAAATATCGTCGTTACCACCTGATTTTGTTTTACCCTCATCATAAATTTCTTTTCCGACATTTTCACCATCCCGTTTTGCCAATTTTTTACCAAGTTTTTGTAGATCCAATAATAATTTCATCTCCGTGGATTGTAATAAAGCTTTGGCCCGATAATGAAAATCTTTCCCATTTACAGTCTTTTTCTTTGATCGTACGCGACGTAGTAAATTCAACACAACTGAAGATTCGGTTACGGAGATTTCTGTGGGCGCCATCTTGGATTGACAAAAATTGTTCTATTATATCAAATATCCTCGAATTTAAACTAAAATGAATAAAATCGGTAATCGTCCAGTCTATTAAAAGGTTCTGTTTAACAAAATTAAGTGTCCAGACATTAAAATAAAGCTCAGAAACTGTTATATCGACACATCAGGGTTTCAATCTGTTTGACATAGGTCCTGTCTTCTTCTCATCAGACGCAACACTGGCAACGCACACATCGAACTATTTTTAAGTAATACGTTTACGTCATAAACACATGACAAATTAAGAAATTGAAAATTCTATTCATATGCGTCAATTCAGTACTTTAGGTTTTAATTTGATTTATAACCTTAATTATAATTATAGATATCACATGTTTTGGTCAGTATTGAGAATTTATGAAAAGATAAAATAATGTACTATTTTTTTGCTCGCATTTATCTTGTAAAATTATAAATCTACTCAGTCTACGTCACAATAGATTGGAATGTTCTAGTTGAGACTAGTTCCAAGCGTATGCGTCACAACCTAAATTTAGACGTGGCAATGATTATGAATTTGTTTATGTCACAAGTATAATGTAACTTATATGACAAATAAAGATTATTAAAAAAAAAAAGTTTATTGACAAAAATAATGAACACCGTGGAAAATTCAAAATTTTTCCGTAATTAAATGAAAAAATCAAAATTGACAATTTGTCATTGATGAAAATTCTCAGTGAAAATTGGTAACATGAACTTTATTTTATTGTTTTTGTAGATTATCATACAGAGTCCTACAGAAGGGATGGTCATGTTTTTTACACAGGTGTTTGTGGAGTACTAGTGGACCCCCTTTTTTTTTAATTGTGTATTTATATTTGCAAATATTTTTTTCATATTTTAACCTATATTAAATTACTTTTTTTATTTAAGACCTGTGTTTAAAGTATTTTCAAAAGAATATTTGTAAAGATATTAAGAGCAGAGGGGATTTTTTTCACAAACATTAAGTTCAACTCAAGACTCAGACTCAAGATTTTTTTAATAGTTTATTTTGTATTATATTGGTTTAAATTGCTAAATACTTCTAACTGTATATTGAAAAATTGTTGTAACTACTTATATTGTGAATTAGAGAGTTGTCCAAATAATAAGTGTAACTGGTTGTATTTTATAAGGAATGAACTTTTCTTATTGGTTTAGGTGATGTATGGTATACATGGTATAGCCAAAATCTTATTTGTGACTTGTCTGATGAATATTTTGCTGTCATAAAGCAACGTTTGTACGATTGTCTAAAACAAGAACATGATGCTCAGTTGCATATTTCTCCAAAATGATCTAATTATTTTATGCAAACCGATTCCAAATGTTTACAAAAAAATGCATAACAAAAATAAGATTAAGCAACCACAACTTAGCTATAGAAAATGTAAGATTTTATGGTATAACAAGAAATAATAGAACATGTACTTTTTGTAAAAATGATATAGAGGATGAGTTTCATTTCATCCTCAAATGTCCACGGTTTTAGAACAACTTATATTAAGCCATTTTATTGGAAAAAAACGTCGAGTGTACAAATTTATTAAACTGATGAGTACTAACAATGTAAAAGAGTTGTGTAATTTAGGTAAATTTATATTTAGATCTTTTAAGCTTAGATCTGAAATGTTAAAATAGTTAATAGTTTGTTTATTACAACAACACCTCAGTCTGCTGTCACATAGTCTGTGTTTATGTATGTATTATATGTATTATTGATGTTGATATAATTGTATACATATAGTTTATATAGACTTTGGTAATAAAGATATACATATATATTTCAAACCAGAAGCAATATAGCTTATAGGATCTTATAGGTATATCATAAATATATACATGCATGTATATCATAACAGAACATTTTAAATACAATCGGAGACAAGACTGCATAGTATAAGTTATTCAGAGGATTGTCATGAAAATGTGTGGCGTATTTCAGATATTTTCCTAAATTAGACAATTCCGATAAATTCTTTGTTGACAATAATTGAACTAATTTAAAAACAGATGCATTTGTTTAATAATACCTTTTTAATATACAATTTTCTTATACTGTCATATTTTGTACATTTTAAAATAAAATGAAACTCATCCTCGATATCACCTTGGTTACATAAGAGACATAATCTTTCATTTCTTGCTTTTTTTGGTGAATCTATAGCTACCATATTCAATATTTAACATGTGTGAACACAGTCTATATACTTAGTTAGAAAATACATCGTGGACTTAAATTTTTTGTTAAATAAAAATATGTAATTGAAAATTTAATTATCCACACGATGTTTATAGATAGTACATTTTGATGATGAATCGAAAAACATATTTTTTTCTTGAAGAAAATGGTCAAGATAAGAAAAGAGGGGAGTTTTTTTTATAATTACACCTTATGTAAGAATCCTGGGTTTTGATTGGTTGATGGCCAGTGTATTTTTCACCAATTTACTGTTCTCAAATGAATATCAATATCGTTTGTTTTTAACGCCGCCGGGGTATTTGCAAAAAGGATATGACTTTTTAATTAAAGTTAACCCTCTCTGCCGTGGTATTTGCCAACATATACTCTATCCGACTGGACGCTTGTATAAAACCAGGTTTAATCCACCATTTTCTACATTTGAAAATGCCTGTACCAAGTCAGGAATATGACAGTTCTTGTCCATTCGTTTTTGATGCGTTTTGTTATTTGATTTTGCCATGTGAATATGGACTTTCTGACTTGAATTTCCTCTAAGTTCAGTATTTTTGTGATTTTACTTTTTTTTGTAACGTCACGATCATCAATGCGTTTTTGAACGTTCGGTGTAATAAAAATAGATATAGTATGTTCTTGAGGGGTATTTGCGAAAAATACTAGTCTTGAGAATGAAATTTAACATTCTCTCGACTGGTATTTTTCGCAAATACCCCTCCTTAACATGATATGTCTGTTCACAAATATTTGTAAACCTGTATCGAATTTATCGCTATTTGGCTATTTTTTTCACCTTGTATACATAGTACGCCGCAACCGATTTCATATTAGGCTGCTGCTAAGTCAGACCATTTTGTAAAAATCCAAAAGACACAACTTAGAAATGTATTGGAATACTGTCCGTTTGGATTCATTTGTATGCCAAGAGGAATAACTCTATTATTATCCATAGATCTCCATAGTACAATGAGTAAGTACTGGATTCGCCAAAAATACAGAGAGATTTTTTTAATCTACTGGACAATATGAGATCATATGATAGTTTAAATGTGAAATTTTTTCATAAAAATCAGTCCATGTGAAGCAAGAATTTTAACATAACACTATATATGTGTATTTCACCATGAAAATTTAAAAGTTAACAATATATTATTAATATTCACAACAAAAAAGCGTTCCGTTTTATCGTAACGGCTTAATATGTTCAGTTGAAAATATTTTTTAATATGCTTCGGAGCTTTATACATTTAGGATATTGCTCTACATATGAATTGTAATGGAGCAAAAAAGAAAACTATTTGTGCATGCGTGTCACTTATTTGGGATTTTCGTGAAAAATTATCACTGGCCAAAAAGACGATAAAATGACACGTGCTTTGATTATTTATGAGTAAGTATAATGGCTGGAGAACAAAATGTCATACAAGCGCAAATTTATAGAAATTGGATAATTGATCTTTCGTGTTATCTATATCCATTCAGGACTTCCTTTATTGGTGTGCGTGTATGTGTGTGTGTCACCGGGCCACATTTGTAAATTTGTGAGAAAACCTGTCACCAATAATTAAGGGACGACATCAAAAGTTCAATGTAGGATAAAAAACTTAATTTTATATAGTTTTTTCACTGACACCCTACTTAATCGGGTTTGCTAAACGGCGGAAACGGAAAACGGAACGGAATACGGAAACGGAAAAGGGAATCAGAAAGAATTGACAACTTTTCTTTTTTGTTATTTTATCTATATATATGCATGTTCTATATAGTATAACACATGTTTCCAAAAACAGAAAAACAGAGGAATGAGATTTTAAAGCATAAAGTATTGAAAAATTAGCAGATGATAAGACTGTATTTTTATACTATCGATGCATTGAGTCCATATTCTATTTATTTTCTCTCGTCCCTACTTATTAAGCTATTATGTCTTTCCATTTGGATATTATAACGGTTTATTTTGTGGTATATATTTAGTAGAAGTCTTCTTATAGCTATTCACTATAATTGTATCAACTATGGTTGATCTAATAGTTATTATAGTCAATACTGAATTATTGTTCATTCAACAATGGTTCTGCTCTGTCAGACTATTGGTAGTCCTGCTTTAGTCTTTAGTGGTTGTCTTGTATACTTTGAGAGTTCTTTTTTTTATCTGACCTGGCCCTGCCAAGCGAGATTTTCTCGTCACCTTGCGTCCGTTTCGTCTTTGTCAACTTTACAAAAATCTTTTCTGAAACAACTTGGCCAAATGTTACCGAACACATGTCTTTGAGGAAGTTGTTTAGCATTGGTGTACCGTGTATCTAGTTTTAAACGTGTATTGGATAACCATGACGGCCAGCCAAGATAGCCGACATGGCTAAAATTAAAACATTTGGATAAAATGCGAATACTGTCTATTGAAAACTGCTACGAATAGCGAAAACCTGTGAAAAACATGTTTAGAACGTTGAGCTTTACATAATGTCCAGTTCCGTCAAAACGGTCAAATTATTTCTTATAGGAGTTATCCCCCTTGTATGACGAATTTTACCACTTCATATGTTTGCCAATTATATTGAAACATTTATTAGCAAAAATTACCAGGAAGACGAGATCTACAAGGAGGTCAAAATATCCGGCGAAATTGTTTCTCGACTCGTTATTGGAGTTTTCGCTATATAAGCTTTTACCAATCTTTGTTTTTTTTGCCAATTATCTTGAAAGTTTATAACAAAAATGATCAGCAAGACAAGATCTACAAGGAAGTCAAAATTTCTGTTATAGAAATTAGACTTTTTAAAGAAATGAAGGTCCTTAAATTACGACTTTTTCTTTATCCTTTCTTGAAAGAAGACAGGGAGATTTTGTCTATTCAACTATTCAATAGAATTCAAGTATATAATGTCAAATAGGTCCCATTGTTTTAGCTGTTATGTATTTCCAAAACTGTTTGTTATTGTCTTTGATATCTAGCTCCTATATCCTTTTATGAACATAATTGTTGTCTGATTTCGTAACTTCAGTCGTTATTGATTTTTATAGTTCTTTCCATTTCCACCTTAAATTCCGTCTAAATAAATATTTCTTTCCGTTTCCGTTTCCGCCGTTTAGCAACAGCCCTACTTAATTTGGGAAAAAATGATTTACCAATAAGGATATATAAAATAGTCATCTCGATGTCAATTAAACAAAACTTTTAGCAATTTCCCCCCCCCCCCCCCCCCCCAAACCAAACCAAACCCAACCCAAACTATTTGAATGATGTTTTTTATCCTTCATTGATTTGTTTATGTCGTCCCTAATATATGACCATTATCAATTCCACCATGTCCATGCAGTCAGTATCAGCTGTGGTTAATTAAGGGAGCTTAAAAATAAAATAAAAAATAAAATAGGAAAACTTTAATTAAGGAATCAGTGATCATGTGAGCAAGTCGACTGTCTCGTAAATTACATAGAGGCATGTAGGCAGTAGTTGACTCCTATTGCGGACTGACACAAAAAAAAGCACTGAAAAGAAAACAATTGTTAAAATCATGCATTGCACCGGTTGTTACTTATACTATTAAGGAGATTGGGACCAAAATATACAAAAGAGGCTGCTCTGAGCAAGTAATCAAACACACAGCCCTACCCAAATATAAAACAAATACTATGGTTCTGTTAGCCTTACAATTGTGAGAGATAGTTTTCTGTCATACAATGTATGTCGCCTTAAAGCATATAGCAGGTCAAGAATGACGGAAAGCAGATTGTTTGCTACACATACATAGAAGTGACAATGTTGGCTAAATATCATTTTCTGGGTCCAATTATTTTTTCGGCGATACTCATCATCCTCCCTTTACAGAGCAGGCAATTTACGGTCCAGCAGTCGTTGTTTCCTAAAATTTGACAATGAGCAATTGAGGATTATTGTCATTAGATGATTTTTCAATTTGATTTCAAAGTTGACAAAGGTTTTAAATATATACATGGTATAGTAGGGGCTGTACGTTATTTTAACGTTATTTTATTCCTAATTGTGATACCATACGGTGTATATTGATAAAAGGGCACACACAAGTTGAAACATAATTATGTATTTTCATTGAAGAACAAGTGCTTATATATATATAGTAAGCTTAAATTTCTTATTGACATCATATTTGTTGAATCTGGATGTAGACTTTTTCAACAGAGTGTCTGCATTCTTATTGGAACGAACTGGGCACCTCTCCTTGTCAATCTCTTCTTATTTTCATATGAGTCGAAGTTTCTTCAAACACTTGTAAAAAAAAAATCAATGAAGCTAGATCTTTTAAATTCACATTGAGGATGTTTTTTCTTCTTCTCATTAACGGCAATCCAAACTTATTAGACATAAGCGGGCATCTCAATACCAGAATCTTTGCCGAACGAGACGATTTTAATCTTAGAAATATAAATGTTCCCAACCTTGGCAGCAATGACCCCCAGCAATATACCCCAACTTCACCTGCACATGGGATATCCATTTGCCAACTCTTCGGTAATCAAGAGCTTGCAGCTGCAACTCAGACTTTATAAAACGTCACCAGTGTCTGAGCAGAAAGTTGATGATCAAATTCAATTTGCCAACGAACGTCTCGTCGTTTTCCAAATGAAAAGTTCTTCGAAGATACAAAGACTTTGTTGTTCCAAGTCAACTTGACAATTACAAGAATGTAATACATGATGGTTTTGAAGAATATTGTTGTTTGTTTGTCCTTGTATATATGTATAACCTTGAAGTTTACTGTTAAATTCATTAAAAAAATGGTAGTATACTTTTGGCGTGGCTCGGTATTTAACATCCCGCTATACAGTGTTATTGAGCTTTGGATATGTATATCCTTTGTATATAGAGTGTTTATCTGCTTTGCTCACACATTGTTGCAATCGATGCGACTGTCGTACAAGCGAAATGTTTAGCTAGCTCTAAAACCACCTATCATTATCTATATAATTAAAAATGCCTGTAGCAAGTCAGAAATATAAGAGTTTTTTTCTCCATTTGCTAGATGTGTTTGCGCTCTTGATTTTGCCATTAGAAGGACTTTCGGTCTTGCATTTTCCTTTGGATTCGGTATCAGTTTTGCTATAACAGCAAACGTCAATGAGAAAGTTGTTCTGTAAAAAAACAGTGGAAAAAGACTCGATGACTTATCAAATTTTCACGAAGCACACACCCACAAAAAATGACAAATAACTCAATTGAAGTACCGATGTGAATTATACAAAACAAATAATTACGTTCCCTAGCTTATATATATAGCCGGACTAAAATATCAGTCCTTACACATCGACATATTTAGTTGGTGAATCTGTCTGAAATCAAATCGAATGTGAGCTGGTGTATCAAGCCAAGGGTCACTTCTTATATACTCGTCAGTCTTTGATGGATTAAGTGTAACACATATCTACAGTTTAAGCAATTTGATGCTTCCAACCAAAATATTTGTTTTTGTGGAAGAATTAAGTAGATTAATAGTTTAACATGATTTGCGATTTATGGTAACGAAATCCTGACTTAGGAATTTTTCAGTTATAGAATCACCCGTCTTTGTTATCTCTAAAAACTTTCATCTTGTAATAGCATTAAAACATTTGACTTTTCGACACTTTATACATGTATTTCACATTCCAAACTAAAAAACAAATTGAAAGAGTTGGTATTGCTTTGTTTCATAAAAAAAAGAATGGCCAACGAAGATACAAGTATCTTGTCTTAGGAAGGGATAAATCCTACTTTGTAAAGGATCACTTTGATTCAAACAAAAAATTCTCCGAAAAAGACATTGATTGACAACATATTTGTTACGTTCGGAGGATGTGTTTTTCAACAGACTATCGGCATTCCAATGGGAACGAATTGTGTCCCTCTTCTTGCCGACTTGTTTCTTTATTATTATGAGGCTGAATTCATACAAGAACGTCTTAGGAAGAAAGATAAGAAGTTAGCAGTATCCTTTAACTCTACTTTCCGCTATATAGATAATGTTCTTTCACTAAATAATTCAAAATTTGGTGACTATGTCAAACGCATCTATTCCATTGAACTAGAGATAAAGGATACACCAGATACAGTTAAGTCGGCCTCATATCTTGACTTACATCTAGAAATTGACAATGAGGGTCGGTTGAAAACAAGAGAGATGATTTCAGCTTTCCAATTGTGAACTTTTCATTTCTGAGTAGCAACATTTCAGCAGCACCTGCACACGGTGTATATATATCTCCCAATTGATACGATATTCCCGTCCTTGCATTTCCTATCATGATTTTCTTGATAGAGGATTGTTGCTCACAAGGAAGCTATTAAATCAAGAGTTCCAAATGATGAAGTGGAAATCATATCTTCGTAAATTTTACGGACGCCATCACGAGTTGGTGGTCCTTTATGGAATAACCGTTTCACAAATGATATCGGATATGTTCCTTACGTCGTTACTACAATCCCCTTCCCTTTCATAAATGTGACCTACCAAATTATACTATTTACCGGATTTGTTATCTCATAAGCAACACGACGGGTGCCACATGTGGAGCAGGATCTGCTTACCCTTCCGGAGCACCTGAGATCACCCCTAGTTTTTGGTGGGTTCGTATATATATAGTTAAACAATTACAACATGCAGATTTAAAATGATTTTTTCGTTTGTTAGTTTGTACATGGTACATTAGGCCGTTAGTTTTCTCGTTTGAATCGTTTTACGTTTGTCGATCATTTCGGGGCGTTTTATAGCTGAAACGAGGTATTGGCTTTGCTCATTGTTGAAGGCCATATTGTGACCTATAGCTGTTAGTTTTGGTGTCATTTTGTCTCTTTTGAAGAGTTGTCTCATAGACAATCATATTACATCGCCTTACTTTTAATATTCAGAAGCAATTCAGTTATTGCTGAAGCAAGCTCATCTACAAACTTATCTTCAGAATATACAAGTTGCGTTTGTTGTGAACATGCAATGTTTTTGATATTACAGTTGCTTGTTTTAACAATGTACTTTTTCCACTGTCAGTGTGTTTGGGTGTAAAATATTTTGTTCCTTCTAAATATGAATGTCACGTTAATTTAAGCATGATCAAAGGATTGCTGTTGTTGGTATAATACTCCAGTGATTTTTTGTTAAAAACAAAAAGACGACCGAAGGCACAGTAAAATCTTGTGATCAGTGTTTTGTGGATTAATTAACATTAAAACGGACAAGATATTTTATAACATGTACACTTCAAAGTACACACGGGACATGATACGTTATTTAAAGTGTCATTTAATGTATTCCAGGTATAATATTGCATATTTATAAAGCTCATCAGGTGTCCCAGTCAGGTGTAAGATGCGTTCTGTACATAGATGAAAATAAATTAGTATCAATATGTGACATACTAAAATGACAGTATATAATGGACGTGAGGTGTGAAATATACGTGTTTTCCTTACCTTTTGTGTATTATGTGAAATGATATGAATTATAAAGGAGGATTGGTCGGACTTTATTAAAACTTAAGCCTTCACATCTTAAAATGTTGTTATGACTTAATGTGAAGGTGACAAGTTAACAATTAACACATTACAAGGCATCCGACTAAATTCATTCGGAATAGCAGGGGAAAGATGGCTATACATGGATTATCTTAATATTTCAGAACTGTGAAATAAATGTTAAGGATTTTAATTGACACTTTAAAGGTTTTCTTTAAATTAAGAGGAAATATACATCTTCAGAAGGAGAGATTCTAGCTAAAACATCATGTTTTCTTCACAGATGGTCGGTGGTGCTAAATACATCGGTGGGCTATCTAAATCTGTAGCCTCTAGTGTTTGGAACTTATTCCGTACTAGCCAAGAAGAGGTAAGGTCGAGGATTTGTTTTAATCCAATATTAGTAAATACGACCAGGCGGTCAGGAATATTTTGAAAGATCATATTTATAGTTATCTAGTTTATACAGGGTCAGTCGATATTTGAATAGACTGTCCCTGGTTCATAACAGAAAGATTTTTTTAGTTTTATATTTGAAAGACAGAATTGACAACATTGATCTTTTAATAAAACAGTTCAGTGTCTTTGTATCCCAGTATGATGATTCTTGAACTGGTTCTACCCGTAGCCTTCGTTTCTTCTACTCAGGGTACAGGACAATGTTACTGTCTAGCAGGTTTTTAAGAATCTGTATGACCTGGAACATAAAATTGAATTTAAGTAAAATAAAAGGGACTGGTATATACAAAGAGACAGGACTAATTTATCAAGAGCTGATTGAATTTCAACTCTGGACATGTTTTATACATCTTTCAATCTTTACTTACTTTTACAGGACAGCAATATATCCGTATGTTATATTGTACCATGATAGTGTAACAAGAATCAATGTGTTGTATTTCCACTGTTCGATCTTTTCTTTTAAAACTAATTGGCTCTATAGACCTCAAATGTACACTTCAATGCTTTAACACAACTTGGTGTATTTTTGAACATATGAGTTCATCAAAATTATATGAAGGTTGCTCGAAAACTGAAATGCAGAGTTAATTGAAAACATGTGTAAGAAGGGCATTCTTACTCAAAAGGAAAATTGTGATAATGTCGGGAGTAAAGGTATACATTGTCCTCGAATAAAAAAATAATTCAGTTTGATAGGAGACGTTCTTCGTTGCAAATTTGAAATAAAAAAACAAAAATATAAAATTTGCAATATGTTCTTCAACAGCAGTATGTAGCATTTTTTTTATTTGATTGAAATATTTAAATTTTTGTGCGAAACTATTTAATACAGAAATATATATTTCTAACCAAGCGTGCCAAAATTTAAAGCTAATGATAAGCTTAGTCAAATTATCCCAAAAAGCAATTCTCTCCTCGTCTCATTCCGCAGATTCCAGAGTTTGGGCTCTTGCATATCCGAATGAGTGCAGCTCTGTGAATAACAATAATTTTGTCAATTCTGTAAGAATAAATTGAGAATGGAAATGGGTAATGTGTCAAACCGATAATAACCCAGCCAAAGAGCAGAAAACAGCAGAAAGCCACCAATGTGTCTTCAAAACCAAGAGAAAATCCCGCAACTGGAGGCGTGCTTCAGCTAAACAAAAATGTGTACAAGTTCATTGATGATGAATGTTACACAAAACTCCAAATCATGAACTAGAATAAAACTTTTGAATTATCCAAGACTAACAAATGCCAGAGGCTCCTGGCTTTGAACAGGCGCAAAAATGCGGAGGGGTTGTAAACGTCTTAAACATGTTTCAACCCTCCCTATACATATAGTCAATGTAGAAAAAACAAACACATGACAATGAACCGCAAAAAAATTGCCACACAATTAGACAGTAATTAAAATTAGGCATTATGAATATAAGACATCGGAAACGCTTTATTGTAACAATGTGTAAGTCACTAGAAAATTGCAAACATAATCTTTGGAGAACAGTACTGACAAAATAAAAGCGCATCAAGCAATTGATATCTACACATGCACACATACAATTAAACACATGAAAGCGAGATAAAAAGTATGTATGCATATAACACAAACATTCGAAGTATGCATACATTAACGCAATAGTGCAATCAAGCAGCTAAAACACAAATGCATTGAACTGCATGCACACTTTACTAAACAATTAACATGATTAAGTAAATAGTAATTTTAAATCTACCCAATTTCGTTAAATATTTTCCCGTATACGTTTATAAAATTATTTAATTAGGAGATTAAAATACAACGTTTCCCATGAAAACATCAAACTGAAATTGAACCCTTCTAATGCCAACATCAAACTAGAATTGGACCCGTCTAATGCCAACTTTATCGATGCAGACACGCTTAAATTGGATGTGTACTGATATTTAAAAGTCTAATAATATGAGTATCAAATTTATGTTGGTAATCAATAGTTAGTAACTTACACTATTTAGTTTAACTTCTTTTTCACAATATACAGTATTGCCATCCAAAATGAAATTATACTATTGAAGTCCTAGGACTTGTATATGAATGTTCATAATATACAATCATTCCTTGGTTATTAAATATACAGGCCTAGCTAATTATATTTTCATTTGTTTTTAATTATGGCCTAAACTTATTTGAAATTTTACCAGGGGCGGACCCAGCCATTTTAAAAGGGGGTCCTAATCCGGGACAAAAGGGGAAGGGGGGGGGGGGGGTTCCAACTATATGTCCCCATTCAAATGTATTGATCGTCCAAAAAAGGGGGTTCCAATTAACCCCCAGGCCACCCCTGGATCTGCGCCTGAGTTATACCAAACCAATTAATAAGCTAGAATCTAAGATATCTTAATCTTAAGTAGTTACAATGCCAATAGAGTGGGGCGCCGAGTCATATTCGTCGGGGACACAATTTCGCAAAATTTAGACACTTACCGCAAAGGACCAAAAAACAGACAACGATTTTCAGCCAATTTCCTGAATGAAAAAAATATTTCAAAGAATCAAAGAAGTATTTCTTAGTAATTCTTTGACCGATTGCCCCAAATTTCAGTTCTTTACACCTATGAAATGTCTGCTATTCATCTATAATGAAGTTGATTTGATAAATACGTGTTTAAAGCTGTACTGAGTTATTTGGTTTTAAATAGATGTGAAAAAACGGCGAATCATGTGTCCTCTTTTGACAAAACATTAGGAGATTTCAAATATCCTTTAATCTAACTTTTCAGATGATTTTTTTTTCAAAGAAACACATTTTCAAGCTAAGTATATTTTGTTTTTGATGTCTAGCATGAAAGATCATGAAACCCTGCACGATTTGATCACACGGATTTTGAATCTTATCCGGATCCCAGCATCAACAATGTTTTCTTATTCGAAAGATGGGGAGATAACTTTTGGCGGGACTATTTTTAAGATGAAAAACTAAAAAAATATGACTTTTCCTCTGTCAAAGATGAAAAAAAGATGGGTGAATCTACTTTAGAGAAACTAAAAGAACACTGAATATATTTATCAGAATACTAGACTAAACAATCTTTCGTTAAATAGGACACGTAGACTCAAATTGGTAATGAAAAACTTCATATATCTCTGTAAGTGTAAACTTATTTTGCTAATGTAATGCACAGGAGTTTGAAATCCTATCAATAAGGGGGTAAAAATATACCAAAGTCGACTATCACAGTAGAGCTTCTCTCGAAGAGAGAAGCGACAGGAATGCAACGCATTTTCCTACTTTTTTTAAAACGGACGTATTGGGTCGGAATAAACGCTATCCGTCAATTGCAAAACATATTTTTACTTCAATTTACCTTTTAAACTTCTTTGCAGGTCACTAATTATTCATTTACAGCTTATTTTGTCGTCCAGACAGGACTCCAGATTTTCTGTAACTCCATGCACGGAAGTCCTAGTAGAATGAGGATCGCACTGAATATATGCAAATGAGGTATTCTTATTAATTAAAAAAAACCGTCGAAAAAATGATACAGATTTATTAGGCACTTCCTAGTAATTTATCCTAAATTATTATGATGGTAAACTATTTAAAAACCCGGTCCTTTTATTAATTTTGATTGTTCTATTAGCCAAGGGAAATAACTCATCTGAATAAAAGGTTTAAAAAACGCGGGAAATTTAGACTACTTTATCCATGAAGGAATCATTTATATGTTGAAAGTATTTGTAGAAATGGGGATATGAATTAAATTGGTATTTAATGGGGAAAATAGATATCTTAAAAATACAATTAATATATGCACAGAAATTAAATATTGAAAAAATTATGAAAAAGATTTCAGTAACCTTTGATTTATGCTTCTAGAAAAACAATATAATATCAAAAGATGGTGCAATGATAATCACTCGTTTTGGTTATTTCATTGTTTCATAAAGTCTAATGAAATATGTCTGTTAACTCTTAAAACAAGATTTCAAGGCTTTATATGCTTTGTTATTCTTACTAGTATGCCAAAAGAGATATGATGAATCGCAAATGTATTTTCATAAAATTGAGAATGGAAATGGGGAATTTGCTTTTTATGGATAAATTTAAAAAATATATATATATGTCAGCTGTACAATATACACAGTAGCACTGAGATCTTGCAATACAATTTTTTTTTAATAACTGTCATTTTCAATTCCTAATCTAATGGGTGAGCACTGATTCTTGAATACGTATGAAATGTCTTTCTTAGAATCAATGATATCTAAATATTCTTGAAGCAATCTTTAAATGATAAATAAAGTTGTCAGTGTTCATCGATCTGATGAGTTCAACCCATTTCAACTAATTTTTACCCCCCCCCCCCCCAACCCCCTTCTCCCCCCAATGATCCAAGTCAGTGTAACTGCATGCATGGTAGTTTAGTGGTTGTCTGTCATATTTGTTTTTCGTCAATAGTTTTGTTGTAATTCATCAGTCCCACCTCTCCCCCAACTAATATAAAATAGGCATGTCATTCTAAATTTTGAAATGAGCTCAGAATAAAACCAGTACAAACATATTGAGTGTCATATCTCAGACTATGTCTGATCGATCTTTATTGGAATTGGTGTGTGCTGTCTCCGTATTTCGTGGATCCAAATTCCCAAACATAGTTCGTCCTATTACTCATCTTATTTTTAGGACCTTGTTTTGTACTTTTGTCTTTTTATTTTGACTGACGCTACTTTATTCGCTAATTCCGCGAATTCATTTTAATAAAACTCATATGATAGATACAAGGGGTAGAAAATGTTGCAACCGAAGAGGGCGGGTTGTGTTATCCAACTCTGATATATTTATTTATGTAGTTCAAAGTAGTGAAACATCACTCCCCTGATATGCCAAAGGGGGAAACTGAAGATCTATAGCGATAGTTCAAGACACAAAAAAACAACAGCGAACTAGAACTAGAACAGCACAGAATGACAGTTGACATGCAGTGGCGGATCCAGCCGGGGGTATTGGATTCCCCTTGTTTTGGCCAATCAATGCATTTGAATGGGGACATGTGAATGGTTTGATTCACCCCTGACACGTAAACGCCCAAATTAAAAAAGGAATAAAATACGAAGTCCCGTGAAACGAAAGAGTGATGAGGGTAAGGACTGAGCAGTTGCAATAAGTATGTGTATCAACTCAAATATACTGAGACTAATATACCGCTTGAGAAGAATACTGGAAATGAAGACGGACAACCACAAATATTATAGGGAACCGAGTTGGATCTTTTTAGAGAAAATTTACCCCGTTCACTTAAGACAGATTCATTGTCGGAATAATGGGTGTCCGGATAATGGGCTGTCGGAATCATGAGTGGGCTTTATGAGAAATGGGCTGTCGGAATTATGGTTGTCGGACTACTGGGATGTCACCAAATTTCCTATAGCTTCAAATTTTATGTGTCTGTGTATTTACGAAAAAAACATTAAAAAGGGTTCAAATTGTGTACTATTTAAGACCCGAAACCAATGCATTCACAAGTTTGATAATTGTGTTCTAACAATTACACTTTATAAACCGATATCGTTCATTTGTATATGTTCCAGACTATATGAGTATTTGGACCGTACTCTTACGGTCCCGACCGTATACGTATAGTCGTACGGTCCGACCATACACGTACGGTCGGACCGTACGCGTATGGTCCAGTACGAGCTGATCTTACATGTTATTGGATCATCTGGGTTAGATTTAAACAAACATTTATCACAATCTTTATCTTTTAGTTTTACAAATTAATATTATTACAATTAGATGGATAAAATAAACGAACGAACAATTGAAATTAAATATTTGTTAAAATTGTATATCTGAATCCTATTCTGGTACTCTCGCCCAAGGTGACACAAGAAACGTAATATTTTTTATATTTACATGTTTGCAGTTCATGCATATTACTTTGCATTTGCATTTTTTTTAAGTTGCTAAATATTCTAAAGCAATTGTCCTCCCACATTATGTTTACTTCCGATATCTTTAATTTCATTTATTTCAATTATAATTGAACTTCAATCTAATGAGACGTAGTACAGTGTTTATGATGATGAACTTTTCATGTCATTGTTAACTATACATAAATTTACTTCAAATTTCTTTGTCAATGGAAACCAAACTGGTCGGATTAAGTGTGTGTGTGTGTAGGTTTAATTTTTTTTCATCAATATTACTTTTTGTGAGGGCTGGCCATGGGGACATACCTCTTTTAGTAGAATATCTTTTATTACATAGAATTTCTAAATCTTCTCTGCTGTTCAGTAAGCTTCTCACACCGTTTTTAATAAAAAAAAAAAAAAAAAAGCTGCGCCATGGACGCATGATACGTCCGTCGAGTTTTCAAATATGAGAGTGTTGACCCTTAGACATTTAGGTTTAACAACTTGTGAGAATTGGATATCACTTGATATCAACTCTAACTCGTCATTTAATTCAATGAGTAATAACAACTCGGCGAAGGCTTGTTTGTTATTATATTGAAATTAAATAACTCGAGTAGATTACAAGCGATATCCATTATCACTCGTTATGAAATCTATAAATAATTTCTCAATGTCATATAAAAAAAATGCATGAAAAACTAAAGGAAGGTTACCTTAATCTATATAAACCAGTCACCGTAGTTTTATGAAAACTCCTTAAAGCACTTTAAAAAATATTTTAAAATCACCCCTTTTTAGTTCACCTGGACCAAAAAGGTCAAGTGAACTTTTATCACTTGGCGTCCTTTGTCGTCTTCCATTAAATTTTACAAGAATCATCTTCTCTGAAACTACTTGACCAAGTTCATTATAGATAGAAATAACTTTAAACAGCAAGAATGTAATATGTAAAGTAAGATCCACAAACACTTCACCATCACCGAAACAGAGACTTTTGTAATGAATTTTATTTTTTTCTTTAATGTTAAAGAGTGTACTTTGTTTTATTTGCACTGCAGCACATAGACTAAGGTGAGCGACACAGGATATTTAGAGATTCTAGTTTGTTTAATAAAACCCCATTACTTGAGGTTACAGCTTTTTCGGGTTATTATCCGACATGCTGACGACGGACGAACAATAGTATACCATAATCCGTCCCGTATAAAAACTCCAGGGTTCACCACGAAAAACATTATTAACCGAGACAACAAAAATACCATGAAATGAAGTTAAAATGATTCCTCTTCACTATGTTCTAAAGATCACTTTTTATAAAGGACCCAATAATTTAAATGTAATACAAGAAAGGTTTTCATAGAACACTTGCCAAACAAAAATGTGCATTCCTTAAAAAAAAAAAAAGGGTAATTTTTTATCAACGTGAGGTTTTGGTGATTTATTGACAATATGGGACATTTTCTTTTATTTAATTACGGTTATAAACTAAATAAAAGGTCATTTTTAAAGTCAAGAATACCTTTTCTATATAATGACAGGCACAAATGCTTGGTTATGCTTGCATATTAAAAATTTGAAAACATCTTTTAGAAGTTTCATTTTTTTGCACAAATAAGGCCGTTAGTTTTCTCGTTTGAATTGTTTTACATTCTTATCGGGGCTTTTATAGCTGACTATGCGGTATGGGCTTTGCTCATTGTTGAAGGCCGTACGGTGACCTATAGTTGTTAATGTTTGTGTCATTTTGGTCTTTTGTGGATAGTTGTCTCATTGGCAATCATACCACATCTTCTTTTTTATATTTGACTTTATCTCTTAAATCTGTAATTGCGAAATAAAGATGGGCCCCTCTAGGAACCTTCAATACTTTTTAAGAAGAGTGCACACGCTGAAATGTCTCGCCTTCTTTACTAATCATTGATATCATGTTGATAGCCCTAAATATAAAGCTTTATATAACTGTCACATAAACTTAACATTAACCAAGAAAACTTAACATTGACCAATGAACCATGAAAATGAGGTCAAGGTCAGATGAACCAACACTAGGCAGGCATGTACACCTAACAATTCTTCCATACAACAAATATAGTCGACCTATTGCTTATAGTTTAAGGAAAACAGACCAAAACACAAAAACTTAACACTTAGAAATGAATCGTGAAAATGAGGTCAAGGTCACATAAAACCTGCGCGATTGACATATAGATCATAAAATATTTCCATATACCAAATATAGTTGACCTATTGCATATACATGTAGTATTAGATAAAAAGACCAAAACTCAAAAACATGTACACATTACAGTCCTTCTATACACCGAATATACAAGACCTATTGCTTATAGTATCCGAGATATGGACTTGACCACCATAACTTAACCTTGTTCACTGATCCATGAAATGAGGTCGAGGTCAAGTGAAAACTGTCTGACGGCCATGAGGACCTTGCAAAGGTACGCACATACCAAATATAGTTATCCTATTACTTATAGTAAGAGATAATTTAACATTTCAAAAATTCTTAACTTTTTTTCCAAGTAGTCACTGAACCATGAAAATGAGGTCAAGGACATTGGACATGTGACTGACGGAAACTTCGTAACATGAGGCATCCATATACAAAGTATGTAGCATCCAGGTCTTCCATTTTCTAAAATATAGGGCTTTTAAGAAGTTAGCTAACGCCGCCGCCGTATCACTGTCCCTATATCGAGCTTTCTCGACAAAAATCACCAAGTTTGGAATTTTATTGGGTATTACGTTTACTGGTTTATATACCCAATTTATTTAACAGCTGCATGTATACAAGATATAGTTCTTGTAAATCCAACCCAAACCAATGTTTAAAATTAAATGGTATGCCTTTGACTTCAACTGAAGCGTATTGCTGGTATAAATATATGTAGTATATAATAATTCTATTGATCTATACAAATATACGAAACATATATTTCTCGTTAGAATTTATGAACTTGTCAGAAGACCAAACTTTTAAAGCAACATATATAGTATATTTACACGAGATATGAAGCATAATATGAATGAAATTATCAGGCTTTATATACCATTATCAAATTAGAATATGCCTATAATATAAATAATATCACGGAATAAGAGTGTAAATGCAAATTAGCTACATGGATTTCATTCAGAATTCATACCACAACGATGATCTTGAGAGGATAATCTTTTGTATTTTTATACAAAAACTAATATATATATATAATCTACTTCCAATCTGTTATCGTTAATACCTGGAAAGACCACCATTGTAAATATAGTTCAAATCTATCAGAAATTTTGTAGTCTCAACATTGAAAATTGGTAATAGGCATAGTGACAACGATAATCATAGTCAACCTAATAATAAAATTGATCTCTTCAGTGTAATCGACTGCTCTATTTCCTGATGATTTAAATCAGCTTGCACAATGTAATAACCACAGACCCTGTTTAAATCTAAATGGAGGGCTCAATATTATTCAAATTATTCTACTTTGTGAACTGTTATGATCTGTTACTGTTGTATTTTGTTATAAACAAAGTTTTTTTATACCATGCATATCAAATAAAATTATAAACTGTCATCATACTTAATACTGCATAAGACAGATTATCCTGAATTATGATACAGATTGACCAAAACCAAAAAAAACATTGACCACCCAAAAAATGCATTACTGAATAAGCAAAAATCAACACATTGTTTATTAAAAACAAACCATGAATGCCTTCAAAGTTATTGTTGAAAAATAACCTTTTCTATGATGAAATATACAGAAAAAAATGGACAGGGAAGTTCCAACTTTTCTCGTGTAATCATACAAATGTAGGTTGATTTACAAAACAAAATGATTATATGGACAAATGCATTAAAAAAAAGGTTGGAACAAATTGTTAGGTCTGATTTATAAGCAGTTGGAACGATTGGACCATTGACTCGGTACGAATTGACCTAATCTGGGACGAGCTGAATAGGGACGAGTCTGACTGAACGAATTTACCTCATTTGCATATATTCAGTGCGATCCTCATTCTACTAGGACTTCCGTGCATGGAGTTACAGAAAATCTGGAGTCCTGTCTGGACGACAAAATAAGCTGTAAATGAATAATTAGTGACCTGCAAAGAAGTTTAAAAGGTAAATTGAAGTAAAAATATGTTTTACAATTGACGGATAGCGTTTATTCCGACCCAAAACGTCCGTTTTAAAAAAAGTAGGAAAATGCGTTGCAGTCCTGTCGCTTCTCTCTTCGAGAGAAGCTCTACTGTGATAGTCGACTTTAGTATATTTTTACCCCCTTATTGATAGGATTTCAAACTCCTGTGTGTAATGACAGGGCTCAAAATGAGTAGATTTATTATAATGAATCATACATAAATAAACTCATCATCGATACCAGGACTAAATTTTATATATTTACGCCAGACGCGCGTTTCGTCTAGAAAAGACTCATCAGTGATGCTCGAATCAAAAAATGTTAAAAAAAAGCCAAATAAAGTACGAAGTTGAAGAGCATTGAGAACCAAAATTCCTAAATGATTACATGATTCAAACTGTTAGTAGGCAGTATAAAATTAAAAAAATTTCTCTAATTCCCTACTTAAGATATAATACACCTTATCGCTATTTGTCCCACATTACTGGAAATCGCACAGGTTCCTGTAAAATTTTGACGCCATTAAACAAAATATCTGACGCCACAATGGAAAAGTGATTGTTGTTGACGTCAAAAGCTCAAGTGGCCGGGTCAGCCGGGATTAGCAATAAGGTGTATTTACAAGTTTCTGAAACACCAAATTAATGCAATTTATATCTCTTATACATGTAAGTTATATATCATCGTGTGATGTGTTTTCGTACTAATAACAATTTTCACTGTTCAGTTTTTATTCACATGTGTACACCAGTTTTAAAAGCATGTTCTGTCGAATGATTTTAGGTATGTATCTAGATTTTTTTGTCACTTTGCTAATTTAAATTACTACGATTTTTTACTGTTTCCAATTATTTTGCGATTTTTGTATGTCAAAAAACCGCGTCATATGTTTCGTATGAAATATAAACTGAATCAGTACATAGACAGGAAGTGACTATAAAATCCTGAAATGAATATTTTTTTAAAGTCTTGTTTCTGGTTATTGCTTGATTCATAAAAAAAGTTATATAAATCTTTTGAATTTTTAGTACTAAAATGAAGTAAGGCAGCAACCATTTGATTTTCTGGGGGGGCTATGGTTTTTTTTTTCTGTGCAAACTTTTTTTTTCGCCTTTGGCGAAGAACAATCTATTTTTTAAGCGACAAACCGAAGACAATTTTTTTCTTTCAATTTTAGCATTACATATAGTGGCAGCTGAGGGTGAAACAAACATTTTTTTTTTACTCAGGGTCCAAAACAAATTATTTTTTTCACCAAAACCTGGAAACAAACTTTTTTTTCCAAAAAAAACCATAGCCCCCCCCAGAAAATCAAATGGTTGCTGCCTAATAAATAGTTTTTGGTGTATGTTTCATGTGCTGAGATTCTAACATTTTGATTGTTTTTCAGATTGGCACTGGGTTTCTACTAACAATGACTAAAGACCTTATTTTTTTAAAATTTGAAATGCAGATTTCAAATATTGTGATTAAATGAAAAAAGCTAAGACTGTTTTAGGTTGTATAAAAAAATTGTCAATAAAATGTTGAATGAATGGAGTTTGAACAACCATTTTAAAATGTTTTATATAAGAACCCAGTTCATTTTAACTCGCTGGTATGTAATAAAAACTTATAAAAAAATACATGACAGTCACATATCTTGAAGACCCGATGTCTGACAGACAAACAACATAGCTGTACTTCATGTAACCCTTCAGACTTTTTCAACAACTATTCTAATGATGCATATTTTTGGCATTAAATAAAAATGGCTGAAAGAGGTCAGTTTTATTAAATTTGTTCTAATGTCTTTTAAAGACATTTTGAATATGTTTTAAAATTGTCAAGTTGTAGTGTGGTTGTTCCAAATATAGAAACCGAAAAACACGTCACAATATACGCCTGTGCAATCGAAACCTGTCAAATATGGATGATACGAAAACATTTGACATACGAAAACATATGACTCGACGATATCAGAAGCCTTATTTTTTTTTCTCGAAATGTACAGTTTGTCTATATAGATTTCCAGAAGTATATATCAAATTTCAAGGTTTTATTAATGAAAGAATTATGCCAATATACATTGAATAATCAACTCTTAAATTGAATTATATAATCATCATGATCATTGTGACATCCAAAAAGTATGACAAAATGCATGATTCATTTGCATGTGGAAGTTAATAAAATTGAGAATGGAAATGGGGAATGTGTCAAAGAGAACAACCCAACCATAGTAAAGACAACAGCAGAAGGTCACCAATAGGTGGAACGATTTTTGCCCATTTGTTATGAACCATCACACATAATAAATTAATGGTAAAATTGATCATAAGATGTTAAACTAAAGCTGTTATCAATCGATCAATCAATAAATTTTAAAAATAAGTTCCTTAACAAATGTGTTAAAGATGATACAAACATTTTTGGTAGTTAAACTTTTCAACATTTTTAATTTATTTCAAAATTATTTTTCTCTAGGTGAGTTTATTGTTTGGTGCTCATATACCCTTTTAAACGAAATCATTTGAGCGTACGCAAAGTACTAAGAAATGTGTACTCCTCCACACCTTTATTGGGAATATATATTTATAGACATTTCATCTTGGCATATTTGTAACGTTGGAAAACCAAATAAAAAACTAAATAATTTTGTGAACATTTATTCAAACCAAAATATTTTTCATGTAATACTTGATAATGATCATGATGAAAGGTCAGATAAAACAATTTATTTTTATAAAGGTTGGTATAATGTTTTTATACAACCGCAAAAATTAAAAAAATTTTGGTCATATATTGTTATCATGTTGGCATCGTCGTCGTCGTCAGAGTCGTCCAAAGACAGATTGTTTCTGGATAATAACTTTTGAATAAGTGAAAAGAAATCAATAAAATTTTAACACAAGGTCTATAACCACAAAAGGAAGCTTGGGATTGGTTTTGGGGGTTATTGTCCCAAAGGTTTAGGAATTAGGAGCCCAAAGGGGCCAAAAACAGCATTTATCTAGTTTCAAGACAAAAAGTTGTGTATTAGTATTTCAATTGTTTTGATATTGTACCATAATGTTTAATACCATGAGTAGAAGGTTGGGATTTATTTTAATGGGTTATTGGGCAAACAGTCTAGGAATTAAGGGCCAAAAAGGGGCCAAAACAAGCATTTTTCTAGTTTCAAGACAATTACTTGTGTGTAACTGTATGGATCTCTCTGACATTGTACCACAAGTTTCCATATAACTCAGGGAAGGCTGGGAATCAGTTTGGGGTTAATTTTTCTGAAGATGTGGGAATAAGGGGCCAAAAAAGGGCCAAAAAGAAGCATTTTTCTAGTTTACTGACAATAACTTGTGTTTAAGGGTATAGATCTCTATAATTTTTTACAAGAAGGTTCAATACCACTAAAGGAAGGATGGGATTGATTTTTGAGGTTATGCTCTCAACAGTTAAGGAATTAGGGACCAAAAAGGGGGCCCAAAATGATCATTTTTGTAGTTTTCAATCAATAATTTATGTTTAAGTGTATGAATCTCTCTGAAATAAAACCGCAAGTTTCCATACCATGAAGGGATGGTTAGTATTGACTTTAGGGGGTTATGGCACAAAAATGTTTGGGAACTAGGGGCAAAAAAGGGGAAAAACTAGGTATTTCTGGTCAATGGACAATTAAAACAATTTAAAAGCAGTGTAAGGGAGGTAATTCTAAATCATTTAACATACAATGTTGGGTATGTTCGAATTTACACTACTTGTATATTATGTATATTATGTCAGGTTTTGAACTAATTGCAAAAAAAAGGAGAAGGGGTAGTTGTTTTCAATTTTTTTTCTTCATATTTCTCAAATTCTAAATTTTTGAAAAGTTAAAAGAAGAAATCTTTAATTGCACAATATTGCGCAATAGATTTGTTAGATCTTGACACTTGTTTTGTGTCAGAAACACATATATATATATGTCAAAAATTTGATTGCAATCCAAATTCAGAGCTGTATCAAGCTTGAATGTTGTGTCCATACTTGCCCCAACTGTTCAGGGTTTGACTTCTGCGGTCATTTAAAGCTGTGCCCTGCGGAGTACCTGGTTTCTTCTTATTTTGTATTATACTTTTGAAAAATGTTAGTTGACCACACCTTTTACTTTAATTTTTTTATATCATGTTATGAGAGCTATTTTTTTAATGTTTTATTACAAATTCTTGCATTTATTTGTCTTTTTTTATCTCAAACTAAAGCTTTTCCCATGTATTGTTAATTCATTCATTCAAAACATGCAATTTTTCACAATCTTTATCTTCAAAACAAGTACTGGGTATTGAAAAGATGTCATTTTTTTTGCTTATAGGCCCATAATTCCATTTATAGCTTTTTGGTGACACCTCATTTCATGCATTTACCCAATGGTGAGGTCTTTTGATGTCTATCTAATAGAAGCTCAGTGCAGGAAATATTTTTGACTTGTCCCTTCTGGTTGTGCATTACAGAGGTAACCTGCCCATGAAAAGTAGCTAGAGTATATTTTCTTGTCTGGGAGATTTTGATATAAGCTGGATATGCATGCCATTCTGGTGATGTTTTATACACTTCACAAATATTTTAATGAAATCATTCAAATTCAGTATTATTCAGTAAAAAAAAAAAGAAGTGAAATTTGAAAAAAGCAATCCAGTTTGAAATAAATAATTTTTCAAGGTCATATGTAAAAAATCCAGGAAAATTCATTCTAGCAGTTTATAAAAATAAATTATCAAAAAGACCATCCACTGCACCATAATGACACCATTGCACAATCAGTGACACCCTAATACAAAAAGCATGTATGAAAATTAGAATATGTGGTACAAATATTTCAATGAAATCATTCAAATTCAGTAATATTCAGTAAAAAAATAATAATGTGAAAAGTGCCTATGAGACAACTCTCCACCAGAGACCAACTGACATAGAACTTGGCAACTATAGATCACCATACTACCTTCAATAATGTGAAAAGCCCTTCTACACTGAATATCAAGCTTTTAAAGGCTCTGAAATGATCAAACAACAGAACTAAAGGCCTGATTTATATATAAAACAATAAATGCAAAACTTTAACTGTGATACACAGAAGTGATGGACAACCAATTAGCAGGCTCCTAGGTGACTTGGGAGAGACACATATATTATGTACTTACTTAACCATGTTTGTGGGCAACTTTTTTTTTTTGAAAAATTTATAGAATTATACCACTGCTTTGATACAGAGACCAGCAGATAACATTTTTTTTTTAAAGTTTACATGTACTATAATGAAAATTCACTGAAAAACCTGAAACAGAGCAGTATTGGTTTTGTTTGAAGGGATCTATACCTAAATTTCACCAATGGTGGCAATTGAAAAAAAAAATCAATGTGAAAACCTGAGTTATTTCCCTTTGTATAAAGAAAAACATGTCTGAAATTTCATTTATAAGAAAGAAAATACCTGTTCTTCACATCATTGGGTCTATAGTTAAATGTTTTCTCATATAAATACTTCACTAAATCACTTCATTGTAGAGGGATTCAGTAAGGATTACATCATAGCTGATTTGATTAATTATGATTTATACATTAAAACTTGCATACATTAGTTTTGTAAGTGCTGTAAATACTTGCTAAATAACCCACAAAAGAGTGTCCCACTTAAACCTCTTCTATGTCTCTGTGTCATCACTCAATCATGACCCTCCATTGTGACCCAACATTTCCATTGACACCAAGAAATGTTGGAATCATTCAGTTGAATGAAAAAGTTTAAAGTGATAAAGTTTGCTTTATGTTCATTTAATTATGTGTAGTGGAACTAAATTAATTTAGAAAAAGTGTTCAAAATTATCACTCAGCAATGGATTCCTTAATTATGTGCAGGAGTTGACCTAGTAGCATTAAACTTTTTCATGTTAGCAATGATGACCAGGTTGTTGGTTACGTACAAAAGTAGGCAGTATGAGGAAGCCATTATCAATCCATTTGCAAAAAAAGAGGACCGTTTCAATCCAAAGAATATTAATTCCATTGAAGCAAGAATAGGATTATATAAGACTGATGATTTTGGTGTTTTGCCCATGACCTTTCAGTATCTTTGTAATTTGCTGCTATATAACTTAATCCTGATGCCATCTGAAATGATTGTCTTATGAATAAGATTCTAATATTTCTAGAAACAAGATGCTATTTCAAAATTCCTTGTTTACAAGGAATCTATACAAAATTTCTCCGTAGAGAAAACATACATGTAGAAATTGACAATTTGACAAACTAATTGCCATTTACTCATACATGTAGCTATTGGCATAATTAAATATAAGCCCTAGCCTAATGCAAACATGTTTTACACATTTTATTATCTGTTTGTAAGACATTTGGCAGTCAAACGAATTAAGGCGAAGGGCTGTAGCTCAAATCTAAAAATTAATGGGAAGACTTAAAAATGAGACGATTATGAGATTTTTTTTTAAATGACATGTAAAATATGTAAAACAAGTTTCAAACATATATATATATATATACATACTGACATCTGACAGACTTATTTTCAGGTGAAAATTTGAAGTTTATTATTTGATAGATCTAAAAATTGAAAAGACTTAAAATGTTTATGTGAATTTTAAATTAAAGGGCCAAAACCGGCATTTTGATACTTTCTCTTTTTGGCAGTGAGATTTCAAATGGTCAATTATCTTTATGGTCATTTAGGTACTAGTTGCATGGTTTCCGAAAATTTTGCTGGTAATTCTCTTCATGATAATTTTATCTTATATAATACAGAATGAGATTCTCTTTTTCATAGGGCCTTGCAGACAGCAGTGATGAAAACAGTGACTTAGAAAGTTTAGATGGACCAAACGTTCGAAACTTGGAGGATGAATGGCTACAGAAGTATAAAGATGTCCAGACAAGCTTAGCAGGAGATGACTATCATGACAATGTTCCTAGTCACTTAGAACTAAGATGTGAAACACAACATCATAACAAAGATTATCACAAAGATAGACACAGTCATAAATCTGAAGATTCATTGCCTCTGAATCACCCATCTGAATCTTCATGGCAAGATAAAAATAACTGTGATGATGGATGCAATATTCATTTTAATGCAAACTCGGTCAAGTGTTATAATCAAACAGAGTTAAAAAATCACCTCTATCATGTAAGTGAAACAAATTCAAATGCTTCATCTTGTGAAAGACAGATTAAGCAAGCAAATGAAATTAATCCTGTTGATTATGTGAAACATAATCAATTGAAAGAAACTAAAACTGATCTTGAAATTTGTATTGAAACAGATCTCCACAAGGAAAATACATCATATTTAGAAACTTTTTTGGCAAAAGAACCTGTGCAGGAAAATAAAACTGATTGTTATGATTCCAAAGGAAATAATTTCCAGCAGGAATACACAACTGATTTTGAAAATTTTAAGGAAGGGGATTTCAGTCGAGATTGTACAACTAGTTTAAAAAGTTCTGAAGAAAGGGATTTCCGGCAAGAATGTACAACTGATTTGGCTGTTACTGAGGGAAAAGAATCTCTTCATGAATCTACAAGTGATTTAGAAAATTCAGTGGAAAAAGATTGCCAACACCCCACTACTGATTTATACAATGATTCTGTGGGAAAACAAGTTTGGTCTGAAAACATAACTGAATTAAATGAGCACAAGGCTAGAACTCCAGACAACAGTTGTGTTGAACCAGATTCACAAGAAAGTGTGGCATTTGAGAGGAAGATGACTTCAGGAAATGAAGCAAGTTTAGAAATTGGTACAAATGAAAAGGATGTTTCAGCAAAAGAAAATACCAATCCAAGTCTACCTAGTCACCAGATATATAGAAATTTACATTTGGTAACTTTACGACCTACCAGGGGAGTGAAGGTTAAGCCTGAGAGAAAGAATAAGTCTCCTATACATAGTAAACAATCCAGTTCAAGATTCATTGATAGAAAACCGAATTTATATAGTGCCAAAGCAAATGTGGATGACTCTCCACATGCTCTAGAGGTAATGAAATCTACAGATAATTTCAGGCATATAAAAGTCTGAATTGTCTGAAACTGTTTTATTAGTGAAAACCAACAACTGTAAATTTGTAGAAAAAATATTTACACATGTTATAAAACCATTGTTTTTACAGGTGAAGGGTTACTTGCAAGATATTTTTCTTAAAAAATGTTAGCAAAGAAATCCATTATCACAAAAATAAGAGATTTTAGTTCAGATGACTTTACTCAACAGGCTAAATGCATCAATATTATATTATAAACAAAATCTATTATTTGCACTGTCATGACTGTTTAGCTTTCATAATACAGAATGGATCATCTAAGATAGTGGTTACTACAAATGGTTACTTCAAAATTCACAGCAGTCCATAGTGAGCTAAATGGCTGAATCTCTAATGTATCAATCTTTCTACTTGGTGTTATCTCTCAAATGGATAGTTTCATTTTCATGTACAGTGTTTTGCAGCCACATTTTGACACATGACCACTACATTTATATGCATGTAAAATAGTATTATTGTGACATGTATAATTTGGAAAAATTATGAAAATGTTATGAGTTATATAACGAATAAATCCTGTGTCAGCTTGGTATGTATTTAGTATTCATATATCAGTATACTAAACTAATGAAAATGTTTTTCTTTTATATCATTGTTGTTTGAAAAGTTAATCATGAGTAAAATTTTATTTATTCATTCAGTCTAGTAGAGGGGATACAGAAAACACACCAAACAGGACAGGAATGGATGGATCCTGTCATAGAACTGCTGACAATACAATTAAAAGGATTCAACGGTCCTCACCATCTGTTTCCATGGATGCTGAATCTAAGGGTGGTAACTCTAACCAGAAAGTGCCTCCATACAGAGTTAATGCCACACAGAGATGTTTGGACAATACAGAGTACCTATACAGTAAACTAAGAGCTGTGTATGGAGAGTGTACAGACGAAGCTGTGAGAGAGGCTGTGGTACAGCTGAATACCAAATACAGTGGTTATATGTTGTATTTCTGTGATACCTTCCTAGACCCAGCACTAGAGCTCATCAAAACTTTGAAAAAGGTAAGGACAATGATTACCAGATAGTATTAGCATAGAGTACATGATAACAGACTGAAAAAGTCATGATCGATGAAGAAGGTAATTTTTAGGGTTAAATATATTTGGACTTGTTTTTAAATTGATGGAAAATAAGCATTACATGAAGCTACATATGTACATGTAAAACTTATCACATGTTAAAGAAGAAAATCTTTCAGACAATGTAATTATTAGTCATGTATACATGGCTTAAATTTAACTGATGTCAAACACGAGATTTTTTTAGATGTTTTAAAAAGAAACAACTTTAATTATTTAATAAACATTTTAATGTTAACATACTAAGCAAATGCCTTGCAAAAATTTTGTTTTTCCTTTGAGTTTGAGTAAAACATGAAATACACTTCATGTGTGAATATATCTTTTTGAGTGATGATACTGTGGTCTGCATTGTTGACAAGCATATTTTCAAGTCATATGGTCAAGATTTTGCTTATCAGTAGCTGAAGCAGGCCTGCAGGTGCAGGAGTTTCTCGCTACATTGAAGACCCATTAGTGGCCTTCGTCTGTTGTCTGTTCTTTTGTCGGGTTGTTGTCTCTGACACATTCCCCATTTCCGTTCTCAATTTTAAAACCCTTGAAAAGTGAATATTATATCTACAAATTATTTAAAGTTTTAAATACTCTAAATTTGACTCTTGTTAGTATGAAGCTGCAAAACCAAAGCGCTTATGGTCCTTTGTGTATTGTTATTGTAATTCCCAACCATCTATAGTTTGCAAGAACAACACAGTTATAGCCTTTATATGAGGTCAATATGAGGATATATATATGTACCTGAAAGAAGTATGTTGACTTAGGACAAAAATAATATCCCAAAGACTTTAAGAGCTACGGTTCCACAGCTAGACCATGTGTAGCATTTTAAAGCTTATAATTGAATGTCAATGATATATTGTTAGTTATAAAATAAGTACCTGTATATAATCCAAGAACTAACCTTGTCTTTTTTCTGTAAACGTATATTAAGCCTTGTAAATTTCTTGTACCTTGATTAGGCATGTAATCCTGTATTAGTAGATCATATCCTTAATTAATTGAGTTTTATATATACATTATTCAAATGGAAGTTAATGGCTTTTTAAATTTTTAAGAGACTTAATGATGATTAATGCCAAAGTCTATAAGAGCATCAGTTTACTGCTAAATAGATTTGTTTAGTCACATTTTTAGTTAACAAAAGATTTATATGGATTAAATTACAATTAAAAATTGTATTCATAGATTAAAGATGACAATTATTTTATGCAACATCATTGTTTTGAAATATTACAAGTTTATTTGGGACATGGACTAGAAAAGGGTGGGATTAAAGACCTGAAAAGTTAGAAATTGTTTCATTGTATCTTTGTTCAATGTATTTTTGTCCATTAAAATTGTATATTTCATACCAAATTGTAAAATGACTTTTCATTTATATGAAAGACCTCAGCTCTTAAAAGTAGAAAACCATCATTTTGCCGTTACCATATTATGATGCCAATACCCTCAAAGGTATAACTAATTGATTGAACTGTTCTAAATATATGTGACAATGAATAATGATATTAATGAATGGATGGCTGTTTAATGTCCATCATCATATTGAGGACAAGTACATATTATGACATTGAATTTGAATATGAATCCTGCTTTGTACCAAACTGACACACTGAGACATATTTTAAAGTGCTAGTTCACGAAGTTTAAGCCTGCAAGAAGACATGTAATCATAACTTGACATCTTGTTCTGACTCAAAGCTGAGTTTGACCTCACCAGGGATTGATGCTTACCACAGTCAAACAGAGTCTGCTCAACCACGACACCAATTGAGGGGGTTGCTATGTATTGGAATTTCATATTTAACTTAAAGCCTATTGCATTGAGTGTGTATGTAAATGTATCTTTGGTTAGTTTGCTTGCTAGCTGAACTGTGAAGTCAATATCAGGTAAGGTAGACTAGTCCTACAGACAGATAGTTTTGTTATCTGTTGGACCAGTCTTCTCTTAAAGGAGGGTAGTTTACCTGACCAAATAATGACTTCATGGCTCAGCTAGCAAGCAATCTAACAAAAATATTATCTTCACCTACACACTCAATGCAATTGGCTGTAAAAGGTTCCAATTGTAAGTTATGATAATGAAAGAATTGCCTTATAATGCATGGTGTGAATAGGCACAGTTTTCAATGACAGAATTTCTAGACCTAAAAAATCCTATATTTACAATTTGTACCAGGGTGAATTTAAAATATAACTCGGAGTCATTGAGTGAGAGAAAAAAAACTTCCTTTTTAACTAGTTATAAGATACAATGTATTGGAATTGACCAGGGCTAATTAAATGCAAATTTGAATGATATACTTTGTTATTGTGAACCAGTTGTAATAAATGTCCATTATATAGGTGACTAGCTGTAAATGCCCACCTGCGATCAAAGTTGTAATGATCCGTAACATAATTATACCTTGATAAGTATGTTAAGGTATAAATCCTGTAGACTACCCAGTAATAAAACAATTTATCTTTTTGGGTGAACAGCTATTGTAAAAGGTATGTACCTTTATATAAATTTAAAATTTATGAATGGGAAGATATTAATTTGTTCAGATCTCTAAATATTAGCCATATTATAGCTAGTATAGTTAAAGAGAAAAGAAAAAATGTAAATATTTTGCTGTACTGCCTACCAATAGATATTGAGTACCGGTAAAAGTTGTATTAAAGAAGTATTAATTTGAAACATAGATCTTGAATATGGATGCATTTATATTTATATTTATAAATAGAATTCTTTGTGCAGAAATTTTCATCATAGCGCTAGTTAAAGTTATATCTGTTGTCCCAAATTGTGCTCAATAGAAATTTTCAAACACAGTTACTTGTCTTTTTTCCTTTTCAAAATTAAAAAAATTGTGATATTCATTATTTATTGCTTTTGTTTGTTAGTATATGAAGGCTAAGAAATTTTATTCTTTTATTCAGTTCACTAAAAACATGATAACTTAGAAATGTCACAATTTTTAAATCATATTTCAACAAAAAATAGATAAGTCTGTTTCGTTTGCAGATAAATGTTTGAATGCATGACTTAATGATATAAGATTTTACAGTATTATGTATTCCTTTGATGTTGTCCCATAATCAAAGAAATCACTTTGTACAGATATGTAGGTATGTAATAGGCTTATAGTTATCGATATTAGGTAATCTTTATGCATGTGATAGGGTTGTTTTTTTCATTTACTATTGTATTTAAGAGTGAATTCAATCTTTTCCCTTTGTTTTAGTACCAGGGTGTGTAATATAATTATTTTAACTAGTACTTCAGTTAGAAACAGAATTTAAAAATCTTTTGTTTGCCAAAGCCTAACTGATAAAAAAAATCTTCAAAAAATGAAAGATAGCTTTATGTTTAAGCTTAGTATTGTGTGTATTGTTACAAAAAAGGTCCAAAGTTTTCCTTTTTATTTGTATGTGTATAAACCTTAAGATATTTAAGTTTTAAAATTTGAAACATGTAGGATTGATTATTTGGAAGTTTTTATCTAAAATATTTTAAATTTAATTTTGATTAGATATAGTTAAGGCATAAGTAAACAATTGTTTAAGCCTAATGTAAAGTAAAACTTGAAATTTACAACTTGAATTGAGGCTTGTTTTGAATATAATCTGTGGAATCAAACACCCCCATTCATTATTACAAAAACAAACTTAGTTCTTTGTTGGATTTAGTGTTCAAAGTATTGCCAACTTAAATGTTGACTCAAAAGATAGGACTAAAAATGCAATCACATTGGTTAATTCCCCTTGTACAGTAGTTGATGTGCTGCTTACCTCCCCTTATTAAAAAAAAAACCAAAACAGGCAATGACTATAAAACCTCTAAATGTTGCATGGTAAACATATATATTATGTAAATGAACAAGAAGTTTTACGAATACACTTTAAAAAACAATAAAAAGAAGATGAAAGGGAAATAGGTCCTTAGAAACAGTTTAAAATTAGGGAGTAGTGCAGTTTTATGCCCTAAATGATTTAACTTGTGATATTTAAAATTCTGATTTGTATGCTTGCTGCATATAAATTATATTTAAGTTGTGAATAAGTTTAAAAGAGATACTCTTATTTATTTATCTCAAATGTGATTTAAATGTTGTTCCAATGCATACCATTTGTATACCATTTGTATTTTGTGTAAATTCCTTGTACGTGAGGAATTTATAGATGAAATGTTTTTCAGTAATTTGTTTCATTTGTATATACATGTACCTCTGCTGCTAATTAAACATATTTTCTAAGTTTGATTTTTTATTATATTTTACAAATACTTGTTTAAAAAAGATCTGAAGATAATAAATATCTTATTATCAACAGTTGTATCAGATGCACAAGTACAGTTCTGCAGGGTTGTTATAGTTTGTTTGTTACAATCTCTTTATTTTGAATTAAACTAAAGGATTCCCTGTCTGATTATAGACTGATATATCTATCTGGGTGGTATATAACCACATTATCCTTATATATAATTATATATATACTGACTAAATTGTCACATTTTTATTTTAATTGCTCAAAACTATTTTAAAAGGTTTAAAAGGTTAATATATGCAGGATGGATTTTTTTTAGGTATTTTTATTATGACAAATAATTAAGTAGTGTTTGTACCATTACTTATAAGGTTACTGAGTCTAAAGGAAAATGACCTTATGAACATGATGAATGGATAAAGAATCTGTTAATTGTGTTGTTATTTTTACCTAACTATATCAGGTTCACACAAATATATACTGGTAAAATTTATGAAATTATTGCCACTATTCATTATTGCAACAAGTGAATGTATATGGACACTAGTTTTCTTGTTTGAATTGGTTTACATTTGATGTTTTATGGCCTTTTATAGCTATGCTGTATGGGGTTGCTGGTTGTTAAATTCTGTAGAGTGGGGTGCTCATTTTCGCCATAACTTTCCATGTTTTCTGCAGTGTATGTTCAGGTTTTCATGGTTTTGAAGTATACTGATTTTCTTTTATGTAAAGTTAACATTAAAAGCAATATATTCTTAGCTTGCAAACTTGTTTCTTCGAAAAAAAAATACTGAAAAATTAGATGAAAGGCTGTTTGAAATGTCCTGATATTTTGTCAAAGGGGGACATGCACATATTCACCGTTTTTACATATCTATTTTAAATCAAATAACTGCAGCTTTAATAATTTTTTATCAAATCAATTTCATTATTGATGAATAGCAAACATTTCAAAGATGTAAAGAACTGACATTTAGGGCAATCAGTCAAAGAAATATTAAGAAATACTTCTATGAAATCGTGTTTTTCATTCAGGAATTGGCCAGAAATCTTTGTTGGTTTTTTTTGTCCTTTGAGGACTAAGTGCCTTAATTTTGTCTAAGTTTCAAAAATAATCATATTTGGTATAAAATTATAATTTACCGGCATATTTCTTCCATTTTAGCCATCCTTTGCAGTTTTTACACCTCAAAATCATAAAATGGCGAAATTGTGTCCCTGGCGAATATGAGCTCCCCGCTCTACAGTGACTTAAAGTTTAGGTCCTTTGGTCTCTGGTTTATGCCACATCTTCTTATTTTTGTATTGGGGTTGAATTGAAAGAATTTTGCAGAATGTACTTCAATGAATGCAATTATTAAAACTGTTTTGAATGATAGTTACTTACTAGTGTATATGGTATATGTGGAAATTTATGAAATCACATTGTTATTTAGCAAAAAATGTGCATGCAGTAATTTCTCAATTCACACTTTTAAATGCACATCATTTTTTTGCCAAAAATGATTTGGGAAGATATCAGTCTGAGAATAAGGTTAAAAGGACTTTGGACGATCAAGAGGCAAGACTATGAGTAGACTGTAGGAGGTGTTTTATACGTTAAATCTAAATATTAAATGCTTTAGTATTAGTGTTTTACGGTAGTTCACAGAAGTATTAAATTCAAATATTTGCTCATGGGTTTTGACTGTCTTAACAATTAGATGGTAATTTAATGAAACCAAAGTTAAAAGTACAAATTAAAGTTGACACAATACATTTACATATTGTGCAAAATCATGACAGAGTCTTTAACTTAATTACCCAATTGCATAAATTGAGGTTTGATATGTACTATGTCAATATACACTCATATCTGATTCATGTTAAATGACGGAAGCCATTTACGGAGTCCTTTAACATGGCAAAGAGAAAAAGACTTTTTCTTATCTTTCCAACAATTTTTCTGCCACATTGAGTTGAAAATTACTTTAGATTTACCATATAGATACTTTTGAAAATGTATTTTTTTGGTTTGGAATTGAAAAGATTTAAAATAAATTATTTGGTGTTAATTTTCACAATTTTTAATTTTGCTTTATCACTTCGTAGAGAAACATTGTAAGAAAATAGTTCTATATAAGATCATTACAGAAACATTGAAAGAAAATAGTTCTATGTAAGATCATTTATCAAAAGAAATTAAACATTTTTATGGTATATATTTGTAAACATAATATTTCGTCTGATCTAAATCAGTGTGTATTACTCAAGTGAAAAGGCAATACGGAGACATGAATAATCATATTTCACTTGTATTAAAAAGCAATTTAGATTGACCCATAAATAACAAGGAAATAAGACAAAAGAACACACCCATGAAATTTAAGTAAGACCTTTTGTTTATTCACTCCATTAGCAAATTTTTACCTTTCACATGAATGAAAGTCAATATTATTGTTTTCGTATGTTCAGTGGTGTCATCGTTTTGTGTTTCAATAAATGATATCTTCTTGAATAAAAATTTCATTTTTGAAATCGTGAAATTAGGTATCATACACGGTATGTAAAGTTTTCTGATTGACATATTAGATAAATATATGATACATCTATATTCACAGACAATGTGGGGATAGTATTTCAAGGGAAGGGTCTTATACCCAAAATAATTATTTGTGTAACACAAGTATAGGGTCCTATACCAATTTGTAATTATTTGTGAATCACATGGGAAGGGTCTTATACTAACAGGTAATTGTCTGTAATGTATTGGAAAATTGGTTCTGTAACCTTACTTTTACGGGTGATTTACCATTTATTTAAACTTTGTCACAAATTTGTCGCATGATTTCCACTTTAATTTATAGCAAATTTCCAAGAGGTTTTAAAATTATAACATATATATGAGTGTGCATCTGTATTCAGCTTATAATCACCAGACAAATTTTTAGAAATTTTTAACAAAAAGTTGTCCATTTTTACTTAGTCTTATGCTTATTTACAAAGCTAACATATATTGAAACACGAATGAGTTTTTCTTGAATTGGTTAACTTTATACTTACCAAGATATGTGACAACTTATGACTTGTTTAAAATGTGTGAGAAACAACAGTTGCGGATCCAAAAGGGGGTTCACATATTCCAATATTTTTTAGTGGAAGAAGACGTCAAGTCTTCTGAAGACTTAAGGGGCCGACCATTTGCATTGAGTCTCCGTATGCCGCATTCATTTCGTGTATTACAATTTCAAAACGACTTAGATTCCTGACACCGATTTTTACACATGATTAGGCATCTGAATCATTTAATTTGTAAATTATGATTGTAAAACAATCACTATCGTAAATATGACCCTTTTATTTATGTAAATTATTAGATTTCATCTCATCCACATGAACGTTATTTGTTTACTTGTAACAGGATGTTTTAACTGTAGATATTTGTATTACGCATGCGTGAATTTGGTATCGGGACAACTCGCCCTGTTTAGAAGTTCGCCCTTGAAGTTACGAATTTGCAATCCTGCATACAAGAAGATTTTGTTTTTATATAAATAAAAGGATATATAAAGTGTTGTCTTTATTCATGGTTTTCCTTTGTCATGTGAATTAGATGCCCTTCGTAACATACATGTGAACCTTCCGTTAAGGAGAAAAAACTCCCGTGTATGAAATTTTTCAGACGCCATATTTGATCATTTCTTACAACTGTACGGGTGTAATTGACACCTGTGTTAAATTTTACCTGAACATCAAAGAAGATGTATAATTATATGGCTTCACTTGACAGCTTGGGTGTCAAACATACTGGTAATCAACGATGTTTACCTCCGGCTAACTGCCGTTGTGTTATCAAAACGATGTGTATTGGGAATATTGAAATACTTTTTTGTTACTTCCCTTTGTTTTATCCTGTTTTCAGTTATTTTGCTTTTAAAAATGTAAATTGTAAAAAGACTATAAATGATTAATATTTTAATCAAATAATCATAAAAGGATGTTGATTAAATGAATTTAAATGATTTTGGACAAATAAAAAAATTAAAATTTATAAATTATTTTAGCAATCTAGACCTCCTTTCTAGGATTAAATTGAAGTTTATATCATAAATTTGTTGACACCTGATTAGAAGGTATCATACAATATGTGCAACTAGACTAATAAAAGGTCTAGTAGTTAGATTAATTCCTAGTAAAATCTTGAAATTTAAATTTGTAAATGTTAGTACATATTAGATTTTATTGTGTAAGCTAAGAAATAGCAAGACATTTTACACTGTTTTTAGTCTTTTTTAATAAGCTTTCTACAAAAATGACTTTCATAATGCTTAAAATCCATGCAGTACTAGTGTTAGTGTATGCTATTTTTTTTAATTAATTTACGATGTTGCAAATATACATGTGGAGCTTATTTCTTTCTTATTTGTCTATACATTTACAAATGATAAGGAGATGGAGACATGAACAAAAATATATACAGATAAGATATATAAATATAATGATTCATTTGCAAGCAGTGAACAATCATTTGTCAAAAACAAAACAAAACAAAACAAGAAACAGATTCTTCTTATTATTTTATAGAGAGGCAATAAGGGAACTATAAACATTACAATTTGATGGAAATTTGAAGAAAAAACACAATTTCTACATCATTTGGTTACATTTACGACAAAATTTATGTCAATAAAAAAACATGATGTTTTGACCATTCAGTACTTAATAGATGCATAGTTCTTGGGGAAAAGTTTCATCAAATAATATGAATATAAATGACTTTTTTTGCGCTCATTTTTTACAGTGGGTTGTGATGATCTTCCAGTTAGGTTACCCTCATTTGGAGTGTTGTTCCCAACCTGTTAAAGGTCCATCTGCATAATTCAAAATTGGAAATTTCAACAAGCATCTAATATTCTTAATTTGGAAAATAAACCCTTGTCTGCTAGCTTCATGTATATTTTTTCTATCGATTTAATATATAACTAGAATCATGCAACCAGACTTAAGGAAAAGGCATGTAAGTTCATCATACAAATATGACACTTTTTCTAGACAATCCAGATCTTGCAAAATACGTCGCTAAAAATTGTAACCTTTAAAATTGTTGTTGTGCAGTAAAAACCCATATGGGAACTTTCAAAAGTTGGCAGGTATGTAACAAGTCTTGTTATTTTAATGCTCCATTTATGGGCATTATGTTTTCTAGTCTGTCCGTCCGTCCTGCTTCTGGTTATAAAGTTTATGGTCGAGGTAGTTTTTGATGAAGTTGAAATCCAATCAACTTGAAACTTAGTACACATGTGTTCCTCTTGATATGATCTTCTTAATTACTGCCAAATTAAAGATTTTACCTAATTTTCATAGTCAACTGAACATAGAAAATGATTGTACGGATGGGAAATCCATGTACTTATGACCTTTTCTTGTTTGAAGAAAAAAAAATACATTTTAAAGATAATGGAACAAAGCAGCCTGGGTAAGTGGGGCTGCTTTTATGGTAATTCAAGTTACCTTTTATTCACCTTCTTCCACTTCAGAGCTATCAGCTCTTTGATTTATGTGGAGGATAGATATAAGTTCTTGTTTGTAATGAACACACACACATCAAATGTATTATTGGCTAGGGTGTGTCATACACTGACCTTGAATTTGACCCCTATGATAGTAAAACCTTGTCTGATTGTGTCCTGCACATAACTTTAGTGCTGTAGAACTAATGTTGGCCAAGCATGGTATGATGATGCATTATAGGACAGGGGTATGTCATATATTACAGTCATATTACTGTGACCTTGACCTTGAACATTTGACCTCCAAGATAGTAAAACCTTGTCTTGATTTGTGTTGAGCACATAACTTAATAAGTACCATAGATCTAGTGTCAAAGTTATCCAAGCATGATATTTTGATGCATCATGGAATGGGGGTGTTATAATTTTAAAATGAACAGGTCACTCTGACCTTGACTTTGACCATTGACCCCAATGATAGTAAAACATCGTCTTATTTGTGTATGTTGCATAACTTTTGTTTGTAGCACTTAGATGACAAAAGTTTGTATGCTGAAGTATCATGAGATCAGGATGTATTAAATACCAAAATTAAGTCACACTCACTTTGACCTTTGACTTGTCTCAATACCACAACTACAATGATATACATGGTGGAATTAGGCTTGCTATGTAGACACCTCTAATTTGGTTTGCATTGAGGAATTGCTGTCTCATTGACATATACCATGACCTATCTCTTCTTATTCACTCAGATTATACAAAATCTCCATTACAGAAATGCTATACTCAGTTATCAATAGAATTGTAAGTAGAGATATTTTGGTTCTATTCTTTATTAATTGTCATTAGAAAATACTAAAGATCAATCAGGAACTTGTCAGTACATATTAAATAATGATCATTTATTTTTACCTAATTACCTGTACACAGGTGTAATATTATCTGATTATATTGTCATTTATGTCACCTTTATAGTTTTTTAATGCATGTAAGTCCCACTAGTCTGATGATACATTACTAGTAAATAGTCCAGAATATCATGTATTTTCACACTAGAGTTGTCGGGCTCTCTTAGAATGAAAATCATGTATTTTCACACTAGAGCTGTCAGGCTCTCTTACAATGAAAATCATTTAGCTGACTGGATTTTGATTTTATGGGAAAATGTTTTCTTTTTCATAATTTAGTGAATCAATAAATTACATGTGTTTGAAGCAAGATATGACAGTCAGTCTGGGCGCAGGATTTTCTTGCTGCGATTAAGACCCATTGGTAGGCGCTCTTTGGACCGGTTGTTGTTGTTTCTATGACACATTCCCAGTTTCCATTCTCTATTCTAATATAGAAAATAAGGCATTGGAATGACTTTTTGGTTCAGAAAAAACATGAGAAATTCTTTATAAATGTTTGACTCACCTATAATAAATGCATATTATATTACATGCCATTGTATGGTAGATATGCTAATTTGACCACATCTTAATGTTAAGTCTCTATCGGCATATATTGTTTGTCCTTGACCTTTTTTTCATGGTTTTTTACTTTCTTAAGTGGCTCACATTTAAGTTTTCATTAGATGGTCAGTTGTCATTAGCTTTTCAATGTTCCCACTTCTGAATTGATCAATCATGCTATCCATTGACCTAAGAAGCCAGTAAGAAAGAACAGATTAACATTTTTTGACCATTGACCAAACTGGCATTCAAATAGTCCAACTCAAAAGTGTGTCAGGAACTTTAAGAAAATTCTGAAGAGGGGTTACGTTAAAACTTCAAGGAAATTAATTTCATACCCAATCAAATTTTTGGTTTTCTTACTCCATTCTAGAATGATAGTAAGGTGTAACTGAAGTTATAATCAGTTGTACTTGGAAACTTTTAAATGGGAGGATTAAACCAATTAACAGAATACTTTTGTAATTGTGCATAAAAATCAAGGAAGTCCAGCTCTGTTGGTAAAAATTAATCGCTCACAAAAGTGTCAAGACATTAAGAACCAAACGTTATGACTGAAATATTTATATGAAGTGATGGTATTATCTATTGTAACAATACACACTATCCTTAGAAACTGTTTTATGGGCACAGAACATATTCACAGTGTGATAGCTTGGTATTGTCACCTTTATAATGTTCAATTGTATAAATACCATGGAGAAGTATAGCACAGTAACTGTTACAAATATTTATCTTCCTTTAATGGATTAAAAAAAAGGTTTAAAACCTGTCATGTTTAGTAATAGATCATTTGTAAGTCCCCATGGCTACTAACCCATCTTCACCCAGCAATACTTATTTTGTATAAAACTTGTTGAATACTTAATTTGAATTGAGGGATAAAAGATGGAAAAAGTTGAATTTTTTTATTTGCAATTAAGTTGTATTAGGAATATCTGTTAAAAAGTTATAACATAAATGTACAAAATTTCTTTTAAAAATATGGAGATGTAGTATGATTGCCAGTGATACATTAAACTTCTATCTACCAAAGTACAAATGAGATGCAAGCATCTATAGGTCACCATTATACATTCAAAATTTTATTTTATTCTTTTATCATATATGAATTTTGTATGTTAATTTTCACATTCAGAAAAAATAAACATCACAGTATTTTTAAACAGTCAAACTCAAAGTTATGATTCTTAGAACTCATATGTATATTTATTTTCAAGACTATAATAGTGTAAACAAATTGAAATTTGAAGATTTATCACTTGATAATGAACATGTGACAATCTTGACGTCCAGTATACCTGTTTAAAATGGCCTACCTGGACACAAAAAACACAGGTGAAATTTAAACCCTGAGACTTTTGTATAGAATCAGAATGCACAGCAAATATGATTAACAGATAAAAACTTGTCAATATTTTAAGTATGGAGACATAACATCTTTTTATTATTGTGAGGAGTTTACGATCTCATGGACACAATCGGTTAAGTTTTTTGTCACCTGTGTAGTGGACGGTTTGAACTGGTCATATTTTGCATAGGTTTATGATATAAAGGTAGGAGATTTTTTGTACTTTTTACGAAATAAATAGATTAATAACTTTTAGGAAGATTAAATTTTGCAGCAAAAATAAGATAATGCCTTATTGAATGAATGAAAGTTGTCAGATAGCATTCAAATGACAAAATTATAAAAGCTCAAATATCTAAAGATAATTTTGCAAAATTATACTACAAGGAGAGAATCTTCCATAGGTCAAATGAAAAGATATGGAAAAACTTTTATACTTCATCTGTAAATTAAAAAATCTGTTGATGTAACTTTAAGAAGGTGCATAAGAATCTAGCCTGCTACAAACATTTCTGATGGGTATTTATAAGAGTAGGGACTTAATTTTCACTATATTTATATGTATGCAGAAAAAAAAGGGGGGGGGGGTATGTCTGCAACCCTGGTTACAGGTTTAAGAATGATGGGAACTGATTTGGTCTATTAACACATGCATTAGTTTTATCAATGAAAATTTAACTTAAGGAACATTCAATTGATACCATTAAAAATTATCATAAGAATTAAAAATCATCTAATATTATTCATGTATTCAACGGTTATTGAATATATAGTTAAATATCATTTAGGCAAAAGATTGAAGTGACAAAAAGGAAATGGCCTTTTCTTGTTTTGTATAAAATCACACAGCTTGACTTTGTTTGAAATATTTTGACAAATATAAGGTCCTTTGGAATGAAAGGTGATATTAATTTTTGTAACAGCAAGAACCTTTCAAGGAAATGGGTTGATTCCTGTCAGAAACTAGTTACAAATGTTAAATGTACAAGGATGAAAACAAAGATGAGTAACAGTAGTAGAAATTTTGATAGTTTAACTCAGCAAACATAAGAATGCTGACCACAACATTTGTTTTTTTATGACACAGGCACTTGTGCTGCTTTTTTTTTTTTTACCTTAAAAGCAATATTTGTAATTATAGATACCTTTTTAGACTGAATTTGACAACAGACCTAATTAAGAGTAGCTAGGCTGTAGAAAAGAAAATTGCCATCAACTGCTACAAATTGTGTTGCATGTTTATTGATGTTGATAATCATTTAACTAATAATGGCATCTCTTCTTATTTTAAAGGAAAATTAATGAATATGTGCCAAGTCAAAACTAAATGCTTGATATATTTATACTCATAAATCATATTACTTTTTGCCAGATTTTTGGACTTTAGCACTTTCCTGCAGAAATGTCTTTTACTTATTCTAATAATGCTATGAAATTTGCAGATTTAAGTTTCATACTTAACAAATAATTTTTTTATAACAGCCTAAGAATACAAGAAAATTGGTCAGTTTTGGTACACAATTACAATATTTAAGTTGGTAGGAGTGTAACCCTAATACCACCGCTTTAACCTTTTCTATTGTACCACTTGTCACATGATAGGAAATCTTTTCTTTCTAATAACCAGATTGATGTATTAACTTATTGTGGAAATATTTCAATCTTACATGATTTAAAAGATAGGGGTATTTGGGTTACCACCAATGGTACAGAAAATGTAAGAATTTAAAGTGAATAATTAATGGTATGTCAATTTTTGAAATTTTAAAGTATTGTTGTAACAGTTACCAGATTCAACCCAAGAAAAGGTAATTTTTTAACAAACGTTTATTTTGCTATTGTTGTTTAGTTAATAAGAGAAAGTCATTTCATCACAGAGGCACAATCTTTCATTCCCTTAAGTTCAGTTTCCACACATCTGATTTGATTTTGCTTAATATTATTATCCTTTAAATTCTGTGGAAATTCATAGAAGGCCGGGAAAACAATTTTGGAAACAAATTAGTATGCATTATTAATTATGAAAAATTATATTGTAAGCATTTTGTTAATGCTGAAATTCTGTTTCTGATCATGCATAATTGTCGGCTCAAGCCTAATGTATTGGTGTTGTCACTTTATGTTTAATGTGTTGGTGTTGTCAGTTCATACCTAACCCCATTATGTGGAGTTTTTTGTCAGTTCCTGCATAAAGTGTTGTTCACTGTTGTCATTTCATACCTTGTGTGCTTGATATATCAGTTCATGCATTATGTGGGGAGTTTTGTCAGTTCATGCATAAAGTGTTCGAGATATCAGTTCATGCATTATGTGGGGAGTTTTGTCAGTTCATGCATAAAGTGTTTGAGATATCAGTTCATGCATTATGTGGGGAGTTTTGTCAGTTCATGCATAAAGTGTTTGGGATATCAGTTCATGCATTATGTGGGGAGTTTTGTCAGTTCATGCATAAAGTGTTTGGGATATCAGTTCATGCATTATGTGGGGAGTTTTGTCAGTTCATGCATAAAGTGTTCGAGATATCAGTTCATGCATTATGTGGGGAGTTTTGTCAGTTCATGCATAAAGTGTTTGAGATATCAGTTCATGCATTATGTGGGGAGTTTTGTCAGTTCATGCATAAAGTGTTTGAGATATCAGTTCATGCATTATGTGGGGAGTTTTGTCAGTTCATGCATAAAGTGTTTGAGATATCAGTTCATGCATTATGTGGGGAGTTTTGTCAGTTCATGCATAAAGTGTTTGAGATATCAGTTCATGCATTATGTGGGGAGTTTTGTCAGTTCATGCATAAAGTGTTTGAGATATCAGTTCATGCATTATGTGGGGAGTTTTGTCAGTTCATGCATAAAGTGTTTGAGATATCAGTTCATGCATTATGTGGGGAGTTTTGTCAGTTCATGCATAAAGTGTTTGAGATGTCAGTTAATGCATTATGTGGGGAGTTTTTTCAGTTCATGCATAAAGTGTTTGAGATATCAGTTCATGCATTATGAGGGGAGTTTTGTCAGTTCATGCATTAAGTGTTTAGATATTCAGTTCATGCATTATATGGGGAGTTTTGTCAGTTCATCCATAAAGTGTTTGAGATGTCAGTTCATGCATTATGTATTGATGTTAACAGTTCATGCCTATGTGTTTGAGATGTCAATTCATGCATTATGTGGGTGGGGGGGGGAAGGGTGTTATGAGAGTGCTATGTTTGCATACTTGCAGGATCAATGGAATCGATACAAGCTTGGATTGAGGTTGAAGTAAAAAAACAGTGCACCTGTTTGCCTTTGGTCTACAGTTTTCTCATGGAAATCTTGGGAAATTTTGAAGATTTTTAACCTCTATGATGTTTAATAAGAAAACCAAATCTGTACCCTAATAACAAGTTCAATCATAAGTTATCTGTTTAAAGATCTATACCAGACGGACTGAAATAATGTTGAGTTTGTAGAATAGAAATTTGTTGAATTTTGGCATAGGAGAATATTTGTATAAAATAGCTATTTGTTTATTTCATATCAAATCTGTGTATTGCATATTAATCGATCTTTGATAAGGCTGATATGAAAAAAGATATGTTAAAGTAAATAGTATTAATTCTTTGATCCGATAAAAGGTGAAATGCATGTTTGAACATTTACAGTTTATATTATTAAAATGGTAATGAATTACAAAGCTGTTTATTACAATTATTAAACAACACAGGTAAGAAGGATTGTTCTTATTTCAAATTAATTTTTTCTAAAAGTTTTAAGACTTATTTTAACAATGGTAAATGTATTGCTAAACAATTTTATTTTATATGTATGCTTCGAATAAAAAAGTACTTCATCATGAACCCAATCAATTTAGAACCAAAGATTTTGTTTAAAATAGACAGTAATTTAGTTTTCACAGGGTTCAATTTCTAAAGGATGATTAGTTTACTTTATATAGTTGAGTTTACTTTTGATGAGTTTGATTGTAGTTGTAATTGAAAATAAGAATGTCTCTGATCAGGCTCTTCTGCTAAAGTAAATGTTTTGGATTGAGGTGTCTGCACTTGATGATTCAAAAAGAAATATATTTTACCATTAGATCCATTGTATGTAACAACGCACTTGATGAAGGGATAGAATAAGATTTAATTCTGATGTTTTTAACGAGTCATTTCCTTTAGGTATCTTATTATATTCTTGTTTATTTTGTTTGCAGTGTTTTTCTGCTAGATGCCTCTTAAAGTTTTGAAATGAGACATGCCCTCAATTAAGAATATCATTTTGGTTTGATGAAAGTATTCTTAATTGTTGTAGTTTAACTGTATTTTTTTTCATCAAGGGTGAATTTGTACTTTTTATTTAGAATAAAATCGGTTATCAAGTCTTACATTTAGTTCAACCTAGCTTCCATTCATAGACCTTGTTTAAACTATATATAAAAACAAAACTAACATTGTCACTACAAATGACTAAACATGTATTAGAGTACTTTGGTTATTTTATACTGAGGTCATGATGATCATAGCAGCGATTAAAAACGTATTGTTTGAAAAAAAAAATGTAGTTTTGTTAATTAAAAGAGATAAAACCATTTGGTCAAAACTAAAGTATGAAATTACAGAAAGAAAATGCAATATTACTGGATACCATGACATGCATTGACATTGTTACAAATACAAAGTTTCCGATTGTAGTATTTTCTAAGGAACTTGGTGTAGATTTAATAATCAATTAAAAAATCTAGTGACATCAGAGTATACTTCATGAGGCCTTTATAAACAATAAAACCCTTGGTTGGAACCAGTTTCACAACTGAGATTTTTGTTTTAATTTTGAAATCTGAGGCTTCAAATTAACAATGACTTTCATTACCGGGTTTACTTTTTAATGAGTGTTCACGATTATAAAGACAAATTTACTCACTAGTATACCTTTTTGGTTTATTTGCAGAATTTCCAAGAACCAGGATGTCCTAGCACTTTTCAGTGGCCAGTGTGTTGTCAAGGATCTATTATAATTCATCTGCAGGACACCAAACAACTGTTACCAGGGCAACAATATATTTACATCAGAAGGTCATCTGGAGGTCAAATACAGCTTGCTGTTAAATATTGTTCTCTACAAGGATTAAGTGATGTGATTTTGAGGAAAAATAATGACATTGCAAATGTTTTAAATATGGAATGGTCCAATCGATTTAAAATGAGGTCTGATGAAGATCTTGGAAAACTACTTCAAAAAACAATGGTGTCTTTTGAAGATAGTATACAAAGAATAAAACTAGAGGAAAGTGCTGATTCATGCAAGGATTGTAAGAGGAATAGACAAATACCAGATGGAAAGAAAGTACTGTCAGCACTCACCAATAGATCAAGGTTCTCAAACAGACCAGGTAAGACCAATTGTAAAAATTTCTAGTCTACAGGGGTCTATTAGAGATAGGTCCATCTGATTTCATAATTAAATCTTATATGAAAGCCTGATGGGTTTTATATTGGAGGCAGATTATTTGACAAATGAGTTGCCTGCTCATCTAGTTCTACACAACATTAGCTGTCAGAAGTTTTTGCCTGCTTGCCAAATTAGACACATAGCAAAATTTGCTGATTTTCAGTGCAATGTAGTTCTTGCTAGAAATTGGCACTAAGATGTTATGATCTTTGAACTGTATTTGACCTCAGTATAGTTTTGAATTTAATATATTATATAAGGAAATGTGGCAACTCTCCACTAGAGACCAAATGAAGTAGAAAATGGTTAGCAGCTATATAGGTCACTTAAAGGCCTTCAACAATGAACAAAATCTACACTGATTGTAAGTGATATATACTCAAGTGGCACAAATAGACAATCATAAAGTCTAGGATATAACTGAAGTGAAAGATACATAAATTGAAAATGAAATAAGAAAAGGGGCTTGATGGGACATTATCAGGCCATAACATTTTTAGGACACATTTCAGTTTGCACATAAAAATAGCTTTAACCAATTATTTGATAAAACACCTTCAGCATATTCATATCACAAGTTTTATTTGTATTTAATACAATTGATTCAGAATTGAAAAATGAAACATATATTAAGAAATATGTTCCAAGGTTACAGTACAATACAAACAATTCATAACACTTGTATTTGATGAAATTTTAATGTATGGGAAAGGAAAAAAGGTTACAATTCAGATCAGCAATGTCTTGTTTCGACATAGATCAGTTCACTTGAATTATTATTACATTTTAATGTACAATAGTAGAGTTCACAGAAGCTTTCTTTCTGATTTTAACAATATTTTTGTTTAAGATAGTTTAAGTAATTTAAAAGTACCTCACTGTAACTTACCTTTATAATCGTGATAATAATGTAGGGATTTGTGGTTAATAAAATATCTTAAACTGTTTGCTTGGCTGTTTTGTACATCAAATTAACTTGCCTTCTTTACAAGCTTTATAAGCCAAAACTTCTTGTCTGTCTGGCTGGCTAAAGTTTACAAGTCAGTTAGGGCCAAATGTAGCAATGGCTTTCTAGTCAGCTGAAATTAAAATATACTTCTTCACTGTGTTGTCCGAAATCAAAACAAAGATGCCTACTTCGCAAGCTGACTATATTTTAGTGAATTACCTACAGGAATTACCCTTGCAAAAAGAACTGAAATAAATTTGCCTGCTTTGTCAGCTGAAATCATAAGTTTTTGTCTTATACAAAAGTTGGCATGAAAGGTATATCTTACCAGCTTAGCAAGTTGGAGTGAATAGTTTGTCTGCATTGCCTGGTAATTTTAACTATCAATGTAAATTTTTGGAGCTATCAGACATGCTTGAGGCCAAGGGTGTTCAAGCGAACCAATAGAGTTGTTGGCTTTGAAGACTGTTAGATGATAAATCAGGTTAATGCACTTCCTATAAAGTTAGTTCTGTTTTCTTACTGTTTCCATTAAAAGTTATGCATGTGTATTTAAAAAATTTTGGCTTCAATTTTGTATTAATAATAATAATAATAATAATAATAGCAAAACGGAATTGCACAACAGGCAGTCTATATAAATCCTCTCCAATTTTCAATTTGGCCTGCAATTTTGTGATGTGAAATGTTCACTATCAAAATTTTTTCTTTGAATAGAATCTTCTCCTTTTTTTCTTGAAACTTGTGTGGACTTTGAATGTTCCAATTTTATTATTTTTTAAATTAAAGCACTCATGGCTCCAGGAGTGAGCAAGAGTAAAATTGCTATGGAAGAGGTGACATGAAAGATTTATGGAATGAGTTTATTTGATCAGTGTTCAACTTATTTACCAGTTAGCAATAGATTCTAGATTTAGATTTACATTTGTGTTTTGTTAAATGATTTGTGGTTGTCCAGTTTGATTGACATGATCATACCTGTGTGGCCATTTGTTTGATGGATATATTAGTATATAATAAGGATAGGTGAACTGATGACAAGTATACTGTTGTCTGAGGACATTATCCTGCAAACAGGTACTTGTATAGTTAGATAGGTGAACCAATCGTCATTACAGGTGTGAATTAATGATCATCTTAATAAGTGTGAAACACTTTTACAGAAAAGATGTTCAAGAGTTCATTATATATAGGGACAATGATATTCAAATTTTGCAGTGAATATCTTCCTTCTTTTCAACTATATTATTATTTTAATCGTAAATAAAATTGAGAATGGAAATGGGGACATATTTAGCATATAAACTTAATTTTTGATATATATATACATATATATATGTACTTAGTACAGGAAACTATTCTGGTAAGCTAATTTTTTTTTAATTTTTGTAACTCTAATATGAACATGATGAAGTATACTTTTAAGACAATATTGGAAAAATATGAATGAAAATTTAAATAACTGAGTATTATAAAAACCCAATATGTCTGACATGTGTCCTAATATATCATTTATACCCGATTAATTTGTGTAATGAAGGAGATTAATGATAATCCGTGAGGTTATTAATTTCCAATTAATGGCACTTCCTTTGACCAATTAATACTGGGCTTACAAAAAAATCATTCCATTGTGACCTTTAATTTTCCACACAATTACACATGAACTGTCGCATGCATTTTTGAAAATCGGCTAAAACTGACTGACGCCAGTTAAGGTAAGTCTGTCAAAATATGATGTAAAAAAGTATTTCCGTTATCTGGTTACAGCAAACTTGGTCAACACTCCCTCTATAGTACTGTGGATTATTATACGTTGGATTCCAATTTTCTGTGGATTTCATGATTACACCTTAACTGCCAAATTAATGTTCAACTAATAAAATAATTGCTATGTTGGCTTGTATGCTTGACTTTGACAAAACACTGAAATTAAATATTCATGCAGAAGTAAGTTTTCCTTCATCATAGAAAATTAGTATCTACAAAATTAAAAGAATGCACAGTAGTGTCAGTTCTATCCACAAAAATAAAAAATGCTATTAATTTAAACTTGGACAAGGACATACCATTAAATGTGGCTACAGGTAAGATATTTTAGCATATAATATAACAATAGGAATATCTTTATGCAAAAGGAAAGGAGATTTATGTTTTTGACCGCATGCAAACATTACAATTAGTTAATTTTGCCTTTGAACATTACAATTTGTAAATCTTGCCAATTCAATATTACAGTTTGTAATTTTTGACTTGAACATTACAATTTGTTATTTTTGACTTTGAACATTACATTTTGTTATTTTTGACTTTAAACATTACAATTTGTTATTTTTGACTTGAACATTACAATTTGTTATTTTTGACTTTAAACATTACAATTTGTTATTTTTGACTTTGAACATTACAATTTGTTAGACCAGACACAGGTTAAAAGAAGATTACTTTAAGGTTGACAGCTGTAGAATGTAGGGCAGTATATATGCTGCTTTAATTTTACAATTTTCTCTTAAAAGATCAGAAAGCATTCCAGTGGTGTATGGTAACATTACTAACATTAAAGTATTCCCATTCACATTACAGGATTAAAGTTGGACTTTAAATGTGATCATTTATGTCATAGTAAATCTGTTAAGGTCCACTATTTCATGTCACTTTATAATTGACCTTAATTTAGGGACAATATTGATGATTATATAAATGTTCACCCTTACTGTAGTCAGGTCAATGTAAATAGAATAAGTATTCAACTTCAACATAGGCTGTGACTTGTAAATGTTTCACTTTGAAATCAAGAAAAAGTGAATAAAAATCATTGGCCAGGTTGAATAAACTTTGTATTTTGATGGGAAACAAAAGAATTATTTCAGTTAGTTCACAGAAAATTGTTTTGATACACTCTCCCATAGTTTGGTATATTTCACATCCCCATACATATTTTTGGAGCTATCAGACATGCTTAAGGCCAAGGCTGTTCAAGCGAACCAATAGAGTTGTTGGCTTTGAAGACTGTTACGATGATAAATCAGATTAATGCCTCTTCCTATAAAATATTTCTTAGCGCACCCTGCAATGCAAAGTCTGTAGTATATGAATACAAAATCTTTAACCACATTTCAAAGGTTATTCTAAAATTGGCCATCATCTTAATTATAGTTAATTGTTTGAGTCAGATCCAGTGGAATATTTACTGGAGCCAACGTCACATTTAATTTGTCACTTTGTTTTAGTTTGTCTCTTAAATGTTTTTTTAGGGGCAAAGTTTATGGACTGAATAAGAGCTATTAATTTTATTTATTTATTAATGCAACATTTAGTCAGTGACAAAGCAATATTGTGTCACTTTGTCACCTCTTGTCACTTTTTCTGTAAATACATGGATTGCTGGTCCTGATTTAAGATGACAGAATTGGTTGAAACTTATTGAACTGTTATTACCGGTATAGATCTGTATATATGTTAAGGTAGCACTCCACAGTTAGGAGTGTAGTTTCGCATTTTGGCCCCTGTGGATTTTTCAAATATGAGAGCTAGTGTGCAATAAAATTCATTTTTGGATAGCTGAGTATTAAAATAGCCTTTGTATTGGGTTTATATGAACACCAAGATTATGTAATGTATGTAATATAGGCTGTTTTCTGTATGACAGTCCGTATTTGCATGTCCCTACCATACATTGGTCCGGCAATTATTGTAATGTTTTTTTCCAAGTTTTTATCGCACGAACTTTGTGATTGGATTTTACGAAAAAATGAGGCGAAAGACACCCATTTTTTATTTGATCATTAGGAAGATTTATGAAAACAGTTTCTAAAAAGGTATCACTGAAAGGCATTGAAATTCTAGTTTGATCCAAATTTTGGGGGGATATGTGACATGTCCACCCCCCTTTTTGCAATATTTTATGGTAAATAAATTCAGAATGTTGCCATGGATACACATAAAGGGAATTAATTTTCACTCTTTTAACTTTTGAAAATCAAATCTATGGTATATACTGATTACATACATATGCACATGTACAACACAAACAGTTAGGTTAATGTATTAGAAATCCAGGAATAGGAGATGATAAAACATTTTGTGGCTCATTTTTAATTTTATTTTCTAACTGTGGAGTGCTACCTAAGGTTATGTTCTATTATGGTCCAATATCCAAAATCTAAATACATGGCCATGGATTGATTCAGATTCTGGGAAATAATATGTCTTCTTTTAGCCAGTGATAGAGTTTGCTTTAGGTTAATATAATAAAAAGTTTTAAGACCTGGAGAAACTGTGATCTGTTTCAATGTTTATTGTTTTTGGATATTGATCAGTAAGTTAGTCCAATTGTTTATTGTCCCCTGAAGCTTTTCTTAACAATTAATCTGTCAACATGCTGTCTTGTAGCCCTACTCTATCCTAAGGATTGTATCATGTATATAGCTTGACTGATTTATATATGGCAGTGAGCTTAATGACTTACTCTACAAAGAAAACATTCTTGAGCTTTCTGGTATCATCTAAGCACATACCATTGGAGGACTTAAGAATGCTTAAAAAACTTTATTAGTTCATAATAAGTATTTCATTGGTCTTTTCCAGATAAGTTTTATGTTAAGTCCTAGATCTCAGCAACTACATATATTTGAGTTATGACCTTGCCAGTTGATGAATAATGTTAATTGGCAAAGGCCAAATTTAAAATTATGTCAACTGCATTGCATTTTATGCAAAGATGACTATGGCTAGGTTTTTGTTTTTGTTTTGGTACAAATCATAAATGTGCAGTCTTTGTCAGATGATTCATGTGAAAAGTTTCATGTTTCTTTTCAGTTTTGTTTGAAAGTAATATTTATTGCATTTAAGCCCTAATCATGCTAATGGAAACAACAAAACTAAAGAACTTTTTTCTAAAGTTTTTAAAGGAAGTCCTGCCATCTGCTTTCATCAACAATAAATATAAATTAAAAATGATAATTCAAATCTAAGCAACGTATAGTCTTGTAGAAAGAAATTTTAATTGGTTGTCATACATGTATAAGATAGATTGACAGTCCTTTCAACAACCATCATTGCCATAAGTACATTTTAATTGAATGATTTTATATGGGAAGTTCTGTATCCAATTCAATATATATATAAGAATAATAAGCTGTCTTAGCAGATTTTCCATTTCTTATTTACTCATTTAATTTCCTAAGTCTGCATTTAAGTAAATACCAGCCATGGAAGTGTGTTTAACAAAGAAAGGTTAATTTAAATGTCTTTTTATAAAGAGTTAAACTTCACTATGTACATTTGTGAACAACTGTTTAACATTCTGTCATTTATTTGTTGACATCTGACCCTGTAATAAAAGAAATCTTCAATTAGACCTGTATTTGACAAAATAATCAAATCCACATTCAATTAAATCAATAAACTTTTCAAGTCAGCGATTGGTTCTGTCTGATATTTAAATTAATTGATTGAAGTTTTAAAGAATAAGCAAATCTAGACTGTGAATTTCACCATAAAGAAGAAAGTGGTGTGTCTCGATTTTGTGAATTTTAATTTAACGCTACTCAAAGGTGTTTGTTGGTATTTGTTTACAGCAGTGTGATCTTTATGAGGTTTACAACAACTGGACAAAGACCAGTCAATTGACGATGATTTGATTTTTGTGAATATTCTCGTTTCATTAATGCATGCTCATGAGCGGTCGGTGATTTAGGATCATTTTGATGAAAAACTTCATGTGAACATATTAAGTTTCTGTACGAATGGTAGAAGTGACCAAGATTTTGTTAGCTGGATTTTCTACATGGACAAAACTATTTGAATAATGTGTATGTAAGCATGCCTCTGAGTATATATAATCACTAGATATATTGATATAGGTATTTAACTTTAATCCTATTTATATATTTGTTTTGGTGGATTGGGTCATTATGTTTGAGATAATAAATTTTATTATGCTGATAATGATCAAAGTCTGTTTTAAGATTAATAAGGCATGACAAAATTAAATTTTGATAGGTTTATTTTGTTGTCATTACCATTTATCCTTAATCTTGGGTCTCAAAACTGCTTATTTTGCATAGTTTGAAATGCAAGAATGGGAAAATCTACAATGGGAGATTGACAGTTGAAAATTAAGATTATAAAAAAGGCAAATGTATTAAATGAAGAATATAATTGAGTCATGACCTGAGAGACTAGTGCATTGATTGTGACAAATAAAGCCTTCATGTTTCACACATCATTATTTTTGGAATTTACAGCCACCTTTATTTTTTACACAACATTAATATACTATATAAGTTATTTTACTTGATTGTCAAAAATATGCATGAAATATTTGCCATCACACAGTTTGCTAACAGCGTTAATTTAATTTGTAGCCTTCTTATCTAAAAATTGCTATCATAATGAAATTATCACTTCTTTTTTTTTATGATACTTATTTTCATCAAAAATAAGAGAAAGAGAACGCGAAGTCACAAAAGTACAATATGGTTTGACTACGTGATATTTGTAAATGTGCATCATACTGTGAATTCATTACTATTTGTTGGATAACAATTTTTGTGGATTTCACGGTTACAAGATTAATACTAATCAAAATGTTCAAGGAAAAATATACAAATTTTCTACAGGAATGTATGCAAACTTTGCCAAAACCACGAAATTAAATATCCAGAAATATTCAAGTTTTCATCAATCCTCGAAAATTGGTACCCACGAAAATAAATAAATTCATTGTAAATATTAGTCTTCCATAAAGAGTTATCTTTCATAAGCAAATGTGGGTTTTGTAATTATGTTTGTAAATTGTGCAAAGGAGGGAAAAAGAATTTACATATGCATACATGTAAAGTTAAAAGACTTTTAAGTTATTCTGTTGTACCTATCAAAGTGACAGAGAGTTTAGTACACACAACAATAACATATCAGTCCTGATTGGCTGACATAACATATTGATATTGACTTGTACAGTGTAGATAGCACAATATTACAACACAGTCGACTTCCACATGGCTAAGTGACAAAAATCATTGTGTAATATAACAATCCATTGTAGATCTTAACCAAGCATCTGGATTTTATGTGTTTTCTGGATAAATTTGATGGTCGAAGGAGAGGTTTTCCCCGTTTAATATTTAATGTCAATATTTGTATTATTAGTGGTAAAGGAATTAATTACGGAGATCAGAATTTGTTTGTGTTATTGAACGAGAGTGATCATTCATGTTATTGACCAAGTGTTTAGGATAATATTTAACTTGAAGGTCTTGAGAAAATATTAATAGGATATTTATAGCTTTGATTTATCGATATTTATATTGATCAAGGAAAGCACAGACAAACGCAGTGTTGCAGGTTTGTTAAATTATTCTAATTTATTTCAATAAAACATTCTATTTTATGATGTCTGAGGATCAAACTCAGTCAATGATCAAATTGGTTAAAGTAGCAATTGTTGATATAGATCAGAAATTTATTTTAAAAATTAGATAGGTTTTAAAAATTGAACTGAAAAACTGTTCTAGTTATTTACTGGTTAGATGCATATGAAAACTAGTGCATGAAGCTCTAGCTCTCTATTTCCCCCCAAAAAACAATTTATTTAGAGGGCTGGGTGTATAACTAATTTTATTTTCCCCGATTGCACTTGAAGCTAGTACTAAGATAGATAGTGCATTGACCTTGGGGAAATCATACCTATGTTTCTTTCCTGATTGATATTAACGAGATAAGTATATATAGCCAAGAAAGTGTTAAAATTGGTAAACTGATGCTGACATGAATGTTGACAGTTGTCTGATACATGTTATTATTAAAAAGGGGGGGGGGGGGTAAACATGACCCTCTAGAAGTCTGATTTGACTCATTGTTGAAAGATTGCATTTCAGATGTGTAATGTGATTTGATTCCACTGTAGGGTAGCTGCCTCATTGGTATTTACATCTATGTATCACCTCTCCTTTTCTAAACATGTCATTTATACTTGGTGAAGACAAATAGATGCTCAAAATAATTTATGTGAAAGAATGAATACATGTATGTGACTCAAATATATACAATGTACAAGAGAATATAGATACATGTAATAAGTGCCAGATCATTGTTCTTATAATTGTCAGAGAACTACATCACTTGGAAATAATGGTATGGTTGAGAGTTCAATCAAGTTATAGATAAAAAGATTTTTGAACTGCACACCAACCCTATTTTTCCTTTCCAAAGTACGTTTATACCATATTTCTGTTGTGTTTCTTGTTATACACTTAACTGTTAGTGATATTTTTTTTAATTGAACCTGTAATTGCATACTTTGGGAATATTTTAAACGATATCAGTATTGTGACTTGAGCCGATAATAGATAGTTACTTGACTATAGTTTCATGCCAAAATCATTTTCATTTAGTTCTTTTTAAAACTAAACAAATTGCTACTTTTCATTAAACATTTAGATACTGTCTTGATATAGTTGTAGGTATTGCAGATTCCTCATAATAAATTTATAGTACTTATCCCAAGGGTTTCTTTTATAGGTATATCATATGTGCTTCAAAATATTGTTTCCTAAATTAATCTTGTCTCATGACAATTTCTATTTATAGGGCAAATATTGTGACCTAGAAAAGATAAAATATTCTAAACTGTTGAAGTCAGGGTGATTTGACTTTGAAGTTGAAACATTTTTCCTTTTTAACTGGCAGGTCTGATGTGATTGTACTCTACTTACAATACACCCATGAAAGGCAAAAACAGAGAAAATGTCTATTTGTGATGGATTAATTAATAAACATTATCATAGTTTTTCAAAAAGCAGAGCTTACCTTGATAAAAATTTGTAATATTCTCTGTTTTTAGAAACTATGCATGATAATGATCATAGGCGGATCCAGGGGGGGCCCTGGGGGGCCCGGGCCCCCCCTTTCGTGGGAAAAATTTGGTTGATTATATAGGGAATCATTGAAGCATGACTGGAGCGGGCCCCCTCTTAGGTCAGTCAACGGGCCCCCCCTTAGGAAAAGTTCTGGATCCGCCACTGATGATTGTTGATCATAAGATATTAGTGGAAATATTTAATTCATTGACTTATAAATGTGGCTATATATAATCATTTTGTATTGCAACTTCCATCCAAGTTAGGGAACTTCATGGTGGCTGAGTGGTCTAGGTAATTGAACTTCTGTATTACCAGCCAGTCAACACTTAGAGGTTGTGAGATTGATTCCTGCACAGGGCAGGTGCTCTCTACTCGGATCTTAATTGAATAGGACTGTCAGTTTTCCTACTGAAGGTTGGTGGTTTAACTCTCTGGGCACTCTGGCTGAATTAAGAGCACAATAGTGTTGAAAGTGGTGTTTAAGGAGGCTCGAGGGTATAAAAATTTCAGAAAAAAATCAAACAATTGTTTTTCATTACAAATTCTATTTATTTCCTTTTGTAGTTGTTACTTTATCATATGGTACAAAAATCATTCAAAACAATCAATTTTTGTTGGCCCCAGATGACTTTCAAAATGTATACATCATTGAAAAAGTTCCAAATTATCTCCCTTTGGTGGAAAAATGCAATTTTTTGGCTCTAAAATTGAAATATCTTTTTCAAGTCATCGGTGACCTATCTTTTTTAATATAATTTCCATATAAGCTGTACTTAAACTAAACTATTGTGAAATTTTAGCGATTTCTGTAATAAATTCTTTTTTTTTCTCTCGATATTACCTTTATCCCTCCTATTACTTCAACAGAAAAAAAACGCCTTTACAAAAATGTATGCTGCTTTCGAAGGCAAATTGTGAGCGCAAATGAACGGTGACCCCACTTTTTTATTTTATGTTTCTATTAACTATAAGATAAAGTTCATTTATAGAAAACTATAGAGAAATCCTATATAAATGATTTAGACCCGCGAACCCCCTTAACACTAATCAATCCATCTAACCAAGTTCTGGATAACTTTACACTTTTTACAAATTTTGGCATTCATTGAAATCATTGAACTTTTTTAATTTAGAAGTAAACAGCATATAAACTAATAATAAAGCAATATTGATGCATTTCAAGGATAAAGATTTATGGAGTACAATAAGGAAATTAAATTATTGAAAAGAATTTTTGATATTCTCCAAAATGGAAAGTTCTTATTCAGTTGATGTAATATTTTATACCAATGAAAGAACTATGTACTCACAAATTGCAGACATTTGTCTCCTTTTCTCTTTTTTTTTTCTCTCTATTTACTAAATTAATAATTTCATTGAAGAATAAAATAGAGAGTGGTTTTGGATATTTATCAGATGTATATATGTTTTACTTTGATGTTTTGAATGAATTAGTTTTTTATATTGCTTGTTTGATTTTCTATTTGTATGATACCACAACCAAAATATGTTCATTCAATGAAGTGGTTACAGTACAACCTCAATATTACGGTTCTAATTATCTGACACTCAAATTGATTTTACTGTAAGTTTATGAAGCTTCTCATACAATAATGTCTGACCATCCTGTATACTTGTCAAATACATATCTCTCTTGTGTTGTCATTTGTTAGATGACCATAATCAAATTACATGTCTTTAATTGCCCTTCCTTTGTCACCTGTCCATTCTCATCTGTAACTGTTTGACCAGTCACTGCAATATTTCTGTATATTTTAAGGTTTACATTTTAAATCAGTTATAAAGGACATTTTTAATATTTACCTGACCCATGGCCGCATTTATTGACAGGCCATTTTTGTACCTGAATATTTTTCTTTCTATAAAATCTCTTCTGATAAGCATGGACAGCCTATAAGTCTTTTACCCCTTTTATTATTTAAATTCTGTACAAATTGAACTTGCCATATATGTATATATACATTTTTGTACAAGGTGTAATTTTGTGACCTCTTTGACTGTAATCTAATCTGCATTGGCCTTCCATGTTTATAGATTGACAACAAAATTATAGACTTGAGTTTTAGAATTATTTCCAGTCAATTTGATACTCTGTCATCCATTAACCCTTTCACCGATTGCTGCCCAGACAGAAGCTACTCTGAGACGATGGCTTCCCTGGCTACTTTTACTCAAGTGGGAGATCTTCATAATAAATGTCAATAAAAACTTGTTTGTAGTTATTTGTTTATTTATTTCATTCACTAACACCAAGTTCACAGGTTTTTTTATGTATTGATAATTTTTTCCTCATAAAGTATTCAAATTTTCAATTTTTCGGCATTATTTCAGTGAAATTCTCAAAATTCTGCTTATTGACCCCAAATCGTAATTTTTTTAACCCAAAATGGCAAAATTTTGAAAAAAATTATGAGGCTGTACAAATTCATCACTGAACGATGTCCATTCCAAGTGTTTTGAACATAAAACGACAATTTATGTCAAAAAAGTATACTAGTTTGGCTTCAATTCTTCCATATTCTTTCTAAAAAATTGTTCCCTCATTTCAAATTCTCGTAAATTCCGTAAATTTCCTCTGATTTTGACACGGTTTTTAACAAACTGAAGCGTCATGTTTACACTTTCATCCGGGTTATTCATCAAAGAAAGATAACTCATGTTTGCACTGTTTGAGCGGGAAATATAAAAGATGTATTCCGATCCCGGTAAAACGGGACTCGTCGTCAGCAGTCTGAAGTGTGAATCCCGGTAAACCGGGACTCATCGGCGAAAGGGTTAATGTGATAATGAAGATAATCATGGCAGATAAATTGTCCATTTGTTAGGGACAATAAAATTGGTAAAGCTCATTTTGTTTTTATGGTTGTGTTTATTGTCAACAGAAAGAATTCATTGGATTAGAAGCAAGCATGTCATTTTTAATGCCAATAAATGTATGAAATACATTTTCTGTTTGATAAGTTAAATGTTTGAAGTTAGCTTTCTGGGTTTCACACAGGCAAATATGAGATGTGTTGATTCACAACTTCATACATGTACAATGTATTTCTCCATGCATTCAGCCTTTACTAAATCAATTCATGTTACAAGGTGAAAACCACTATATCCTTCCATTATGATAAAATAAAAATACTTTTATTGCCAATATTTATTAAAAATTGAATTTTCTTGTAGTAAATAATTGAAGCAAACATAATTTTCATTCAATACCAACATGTTGTTAGTACATAGATATATAAGTATGTATATCAAGGCTGTGACAGAATATTAGTCCTTTCAAGTGAAATAATGAAGTTATGTCTGTCTGTGGATAAAGTCTTCACTTTAAAAGCTTTCCCTGATATATACATTTTTGTACATATTAGAAGTAAGTCTGTTCTTACTACTACAGAATTGATATGTTAATTATTTTGTTTTAGTTTCTTACTCTGCTTAATGGAATGAGGAAGAAGTTAGATTGTACAAATCTAGTAAAACATTATACATGAAAGATTGTTAGAATTATTTGAGTTGTTTTACCATGTTTACATTTGTCATTTTGGGGCCTTTTAAAGCTAGATATTGTGGTATGGGTTTTGCTCATTGTTGAAAGCCTTATGACAACCTACCGGTATAGGTGTCAATTGGTCTCTCAGGTGGAGAGTTATCACATTTGCAATCATACCACATCTTAATTTTACACCATAGAAATTGGTATAAAGCCTATAAAGTAAAATTGCAATGCTATAGTAATGTTTGTAATTCTATTCATCCAGTATGTCTGATCTTTTGACTTTTTTGTCAGCAAAATATATATATATATATATAATTGACATACTGGTGGAGCAAAATTATAGGACTTACTAATTCGACTGTAATGGTTGTTTTGTGTACAGCAGCTAATAAATATATTCACCATAAACAATCAAAAGGTAGTTTTTGGTCACATGAATGTAGAAGAAGGGGATATACAGAGACAGCAACCCCCATTCGACCAAAAACAAATTCATCCAGGATAAAAAAAAAAACTGCTACATTGTACATCCAAAAATGAATAATGCTTATTGACATTTTGATTTAAAGGCAACTGGCATTTGGACTTGCTTCAAATAAAAGAAAACAAATGGTTTCTTAAATTTGCTTTCTTTTTTTCTATGAAAAATATTGCTTTGGTGTTTTTATTGGGTGGAGTAACATTCTGCCCTGGCAGCTGACATTGTTTGAAGTGGAACATTAATTTCAATGAATTAACTGCACTGTTGGTGTAACAGACTTAAAAGTCATTATATAGACAACCTGTTGCATTTTATTACTTATTAATGTTTCTGTTAGGATTTCCTAGGAAGAAAAGTAAAGAAACATTATCTATATATCTTTTTGTGTTGATTTTGTTAGGTTTTCTTAATCTGTTGTAAAAAACATCTATGACTTTATATTTGATTACACTGAAAATCTCATGGAAGTGATTTTTGTTGCAAGATTTTTTGGCAGATTATGTTGCTAGCTTTGCTGAACATAGTCAAGGAATTGAACTACTGTAGAGCCTACTTTGATTCAGTTTGATGTCAGTTCTGTTTGAAAACCTTTATGTTCTGATACCAAGATACTCAAATGAATTTCAAATGGATCCTCACATCAATTATTGTAACTAACACTTTTTGTTGGCATTTTGAACTTTTTAAGATTCCAACATAAATTTTCATTAGGTTTTAAAGGTATCCTTGACTCAGTAGTCTGTAATCAAGTGGCTGTCATAGGTGGCTTATTGAGCTGTCAGTCATATTTGTTGCTAGGTTTATTGATTTGTACATATATCAGGCCAATAGTTTTCTCATTTCAATTCTTTAATATTTTGTCAGGTCTTGTTATAGTTAACTATTACTATTACTGTTATAGTATCATGTATTAGTTTTCTGTTTTGCTTTTTCTAATCATATTGTGTTGTAAAATGATGCCCTTTATGGGTTCTTGATTATCTTATCTTATCTTATCTTATCTTATTACTATACTGTATGAGATATGCTCATGGTTGAAGGCCTCACAATTACCAGTTGTCCTCTGCAGTTGCTTTTAAAAAGAAAAAAAATGAAGACAGATGAAAGATTGATAAAGAAGTGCTTAAGAAAGTTCAACTTAGGCAGTTCTTCTAATATTTTATTCACAGTTACTGAACCCAGTGCAATTTAGTGTGAAGAACCACTTCTACATTTTTTTGAGTAATGCAAGAAACATTTATAAATAGAATGTAGCATTCTGATTGTTTTGCCAGCTTTAAATGTTTATGATTGAATTTAGAAATGTGTTTGTGACTATCAAACTAGCTACATGAAGTCATTGGCTTTACATTAGGTATAAATAACTGAGATGAACAAACTGTTGGAAAAGTATCAAATTTTGAAATGTAGCTTGTAATTTGTTTCACAATCAGTCATGCTGGGGATGAATAATATACAATAACTATGTAAATTATACATGTTATAATGGGGGAAATAGTGAAAGACTTAATAGTACACTTATGGTCAGATCATATGTTTTCGTAGTATGGCATTGTTTGTACTAGCAATGATTTTTTAATGGAAATTGTGATGTTACAATGCATTTTTAATAGCATGATACCAAGGATAACAGGATATAATGTATTCATAGGAATGTTGAAATAGGTCAATTTTATATTTTTCTCTCAAAAAGATATTTGGCCTAAAGTTTATTATAATAAAAAATGTATAAAAAAGTGTGGAATCCACAACAAGTGTCCAAAAACTTATTATTGCATCTCTTAATTAATTGATTCAGTGAGTGACTTATGTACTTGATGGTGGGATTATGGGAGGAAAGATTATCATAACTATCTGCATGTTAATTGATCCCTTCCACTGCACAATGTGCATTCATTAGCATTCCTGTGATCCCAATTGAGAAAAGTGAAAGTAGGAGGGTGTGGGAGCATAGATGTTTATCACTTAACTGAAAGTAAACCAGCCATGTGCTTCACTTTCATCTGATTAAATTAGCAGTAATAATTGGAATTAGCAGGTAGAAGTAATACTAACAATAACCTGCATTGATGCTATTGTCTAGTGGGAGGTTAAACAAGTTCACGGTACATGTTGGTAGTTAATAGACGTGGTTGTGACACAGTCTCTAGTCTGTGGCCTCCTATTTCAGTTGTGAGAATTGTTTTAGTCTTTATTAGGTATAATGTGAGAAGAAAACTTTTATCATTTCTCAGATCTACCTAATCAAGAGGTAATTTCAAGGGGATGTCATTGATTACAGCTGTAAGACAATGAAGTTTTTGCATTTTTTCAAGTTTTCAGAATTTCTAAAGAGAAAAAATGTAGCTGACAATTGCCTGAAGTTATCATTTGCTTATTTTCAATAAGATATTGTATAGTACTAATAAAGGGTATTTGAATGAGGTTATAAAATAAAATCCTTAAAGAAAACCTTTGTTATAAAGACCTCAGTAGCTGATTGGTTTTAGCAGTTAATCTACTGTATCACTAGCTTGTCAACACTGAGGTTGTGAGTTTAAACACTGCAGTTTGATTCCTAACTTATTGACTAGGATGGCCACTGGTTTTCAATAGACGCTTTTGCTTCCTCAGGTAATTGTTCATATGTGTATAATTACTACTTATGGGTTTCACAGAATGGCATAAAATTTGTCCATCTCAACAGTGGTAGTATTTACTGCATGGATTGGCACCAAGGATTGACGAATAATAAGTAAAACTTTTGTCCTGAATTCCAGACAGACTTAATTACAGATTACAAGGCTTATATTAGTGTAATTTATGTGCCAGATCATATATTGTTTAAGATTTGACAGGACAGTCATAGGGTGTGGGTGTATGTTATGTAACAAATATACTGTAATGAGTAATGATATCAGGGGCATGACCAGCATACTCATTATAGTAGAATTTTAATAGTGCAAGATCAAAATCTAAGCCTAAATTATAGTGTTGGGGGTTCTAAGCCCCGTCAGCAATATTTGTGGATAAAATTTATGATGGTCACAATTCATTTTAGTGCAATATATACACTTGTTTTTGCATTACATGTTCTTTTACGCAGTATAATATTCAACAAGAGTTCTGTTCACTAATGTGTCTTGTTTATTTTCAGATGGTTACTACCCACAGATGAACAACGATTTACAATGTAATCAGCCTCGGAGTCCAGGATTTTATAATCACAGAACTCTGGATGTTCCCAAAACTATCATGGATGTAGATTATGATCTGTTACAGTCTGGGATAGCTATTCTACCAGGTAGGTGTAGTAAACAACATATTATAAATAAGAAGATGTGGTATAATTGCAATGGGAAAACTCCGCAGAGACCAAATGACATAGAGGTTAACAATATAGATCTCTTTTCATCCTCCAACAATGATCAAGACCCATACCATAGTCATTTTAGACACTGTTGCTATACTGTCATAAGTTGTCTTGCTCTTATGTGGCCTTGCTTGCAGTTGCCTTCCTTGTATGTGTTTAATTTTCACTTGTCTTAGCTTTTATGTTCAATGCCTTCTTTCAGTTGTCTTGCTCTTATGTGGCTTTATTTTCAGTTGTCTTATTCTAATGTGGCCTTACTGTTAGAGGTATTGTCCTTAGGTGGCCTTCTTTTGTTTGTCTTGCTCTAATTATGAGGCCAATCATTCAGTTATCTTCTCATGTGCGGCCAAACTTTTAGTTGCCTTGTTCTTATGTGGCTTTTCTTTCATTTGTCTTGCTCTTTTGTAGCCTTACTTTTAGTTGTCTTGCTCTTATGTGGCCTTACATTCACCTGTCTTGCTCTTATGTGGCCTTACTTTTAGTTGTCTTGCTCTTATGTGGCCTTACTTTAAGTTGTCTTGCTCTTATGTGGCCTTACTTTTAGTTGCCTTGTTCTTATGTGGCCTTACTTTAAGTTGTCTTGCTCTTATGTGGCCTTACTTTTAGTTGTCTTGCTCTTATGTGGCCTTACTTTTAGTTGCCTTGTCTTATGTGGCCTTACTTTCAGTTGTCTTGCTCTTATGTGGCCTTACTTTCATTTGTCTTGCTTTTATATGGTGGATAGAAGTTTAAAAAAAAATGTAATGTTTAGAATTTTGCATCTGATTCTAAACTTAAGTTGTCTTAGCTTTCTCATTTGTGGTCTTACTTTTAGTTGTCACAGTTTTATATGACATTAAGAAGTATTAGAAAGAAAAAAAACATAACGTGCAGAAGTATAAATCTAAATCTGTATTAACTTTGTCTTATGAGCCAAAACATCTAAAAGGATTAGTGTCACCCTTATGACAGGTTAAAAATGAACCAATATCAGTGAAATATAGAAATTTTCAAATGCAAACGTAAAAAGATTTAATTGAAGGACATATATATGTTATACATAATTATATATGCTGACAAGGTTAACACATATTTGACATGATATAATGAGCTTATCTAATTATGACAAATGTCATGTACATGTATCAGCTAAAATAGATCTGTAGGTTCATATAGTGTACGATATATATATGTTTTTGTATTGAATACCTTGACTGGATTTATAATCAAACCATTGAAAGAAACATGTCTGATAAATTGGAGTAGTCCAAAACATGTTTGATTTTAATTCATTAAATTCCATATATGGATTAAATCTTATAAGAAATTACACCATATGCAGTGTGTGTAAAATATATCTGTCAGAAATTTAATTAGAAAAGCATGAAAATAATGACTTATTCTACAACTTTTTTAGCTCTTAAAACTGAATATATACCCCAAAAAAATTATATGGACACACATCATCACAAATGCTATGATAATTAAGTGTTAGTGTAGTAAAAACTGAAGATAAAAAAGAATTATAATCTTTGAAACACAAATTGAATCACAGACTTCAGTTTGAGAAATTTCATAAGGCCAAATTATTCTATCAAAACAATCAGCATTCTCATAAAGCTCTCAGCATATTTTCAAATGTAAAAAGGAGCATTTATTTGTTTAGATGTTAGATATTGCTGCTTTATAATAAAGATAGACGGCTGCTTCTTTAGTTTTTTTAGTTTCAACATTTTAGCATGTCCATTTTTCCTCATTTAAATCCTTTAGATGTCATATGAAGTGGAGTTATCAAGTTGAAACTATACAATTTTTTTTACATTAAAAACCTAAATATTCTTAAATTTTTTAAATAGATTAATTATGCATCAAGTCCTGTATTTGTCAATTTATTTTGATTTAATTCTGATGATATATATATTTATATATTATGTCATCCGTTGTAAAGTTTACCACCTACTGCCTAACTTTAGAATAATATTGTGGCATTCCTATCCAATGTTTGTCTATACTAACATGGAATAGAGATTTACTCCAATTTGTAAAGTAAACATACAAAATTAATCTGTTGGGTATTAGGCTCTGAGGTATTAGGTCAGTTTGTCATGTTTCTGTCCCCATTCACTCAGTGAACATGTCTAAAGTCACATTTTTTGATATAGAGATTTAATATTATCAGACTTAGAATCACCATTAAACTTCAAAATTTCCTCAGTTATTAATGATGTAACCAATTTTCCTGGATTGAGGAAAATTTGAATTTTCGTGGATTTTTGATTTTGTGGTTTTGCCAATTTCTGCATGCAAAACCTGTAGAAGACTTATAATTTGTTAAACATTTGAATTCGTGGTTTGCCTCTGCCTACCAAACAAACAAAAATTGGTATCCAAAAAATAATAATGAATCCACAATTAGGATAAAAAGATTTGGCATGATTGCAAATGCAACAAATTTCCATCAGAGACCAAACTACTTGTATGTAAGTAACTATAGGTCACTGTATTGCCATTAGATACATTTTCTTGACCTTTGACCATGACAGGTGTTATGCTTAAGATTTTCAATGTAAATTGATCAATCATAATCAGTAAAGCAGGTGAAAAATTTCATAGTTTGCATTCTCATTTACTATAACTGATAACTGAGGTGAAAGTTTAGAAAATAGTAGCCTTATATCTATAGCAGTGGTCCCGGGGGTCTCAGATTTTATCAATTATCTGCTACAACTGCAGTAAATATAGTACAAAATGTTTTTGGTGCAGTAGAGGACTATTTCCTATTTGACCTGCAATTCAACATTTACTTGACCTTGAGTTGACATACTTTGATGTCATCTTACTTTTCTTTGCATATTTCTTATGTCATAACAATGGTTACTGAAACAACATAGCAGTTTTAAGAATATGACTCAGTGTTAAGAATTTAGGACAGTTTACTCTACTGTTTATCTAAATGTTTTTACTTTATACGACCCTAATGTAATATTTACACTAAACTTGTAACAGATTAGCTAAAGTTTGAACTAAATATTTTATTGATACTAAAAAACGGTTTGACTCTTAAATGTATTTGTTGTTATGAGGTTTGATCTTGGTGAGGAATTTATGTGACATAATAATATTGTCTGTGATCTCCTCTTTGAAGTACCAGATCAATATCTCAGCGGAAATCTATACCTTTGCTTTCGTAATGTTGTCTATAAGATTTGAGAATGGAGCACAAGGATTTGTCGACTGCTGTTAAAATAAATCTGTGTTTAGTATGTAAATATTCAGAGGGCTTTGAAATCTCATGAAATCCTACTACCCTCAAGATTTAGTAAGTATTCAAATCCCTCTAGTAAATTTTTTAAAATTTTAAGATTTGACATGAATGTGATGAACAGTTATCGAATTAAGATTACTATGTCATTGAGGACAATGTGTTCTATACTTGGACATAGTGGTTGAAGTAGTTCATTGAGACCAATGTTCTATTGTAGTCCTTGGTGGTCAGAGGTTTAAGTAGTTCATTGAGACCAATGTTCTATTGTAGTCCTTGGTGGTCAGAGGTTTAAGTAGTTCATTGAACCAATGTTCTATTCTAGGCCTTGGTGGTCAGAGGTTTAAGTAGTTCATTGAGACAAATGTTCAATCTAGGCCTTGGTGGTCAGAGGTTTAAGTAGTTCATTGAGACCAATGTTATATTGTAGTCCTTGGTGGTCAGAGGTTTAAGTAGTTCATTGAGACCAATGTTCTATTCTAGGCCTTGGTGGTCAGAGGTTTAAGTAGTTCATTGAGACAAATGTTCAATCTAGGCTTTGGTGGTCAGAGGTTTAAGTATTTGAATGAGACCAATGTTCTATTCTAGGCCTTGGTGGTCAGAGGTTGAAGTAGTTCATTAGAATCATTGTTCTATACTAATTGGCCTTGGTGGTCAGTAGTTTAAGTACATCATTAAGACAATTGAATTTGTTCTATACTTGACCTTGGTGGTCAGACTGGTTTAAGAGGTTCTTAGAGACCATTGTTCTAAACTTGGCCTTGATAAAAAAAAAATATACTTGACCTTGGAGGTCAGTGGTGTAAGTAGTTCATCACTGTATTACTTGCCTGTCAATATTGAGGTGAACCTAGCATCTCCCATATGTGTTTTATCACAATCACTATTCTGACAAAGGCTGTTCTTTCTCTCAGGGTATATTCCTGCTTCTTATACAAATAAAAGCGGACCACTTCCAAAAAGCCAATAGTGCAGAAAGTTGTGTTAGAATAACATTGAATCAATCAATATACTTTATAGCTTTTCTCTAAAACTGGATAATGTTTTATGAAAAAAATCACTAACTCATAATGCATTTATTTTACAAAAGACTGTCTAAACATTTTTACAACACAATCTAGGAAAGACAAAGACAATAATTTTTTATCAGAGAAAAAATTTCCAATGTTTCCAAATTTAAACAAAAACATAAAAAAATAGACCTAATTGGTTGTTAATTCATAGTATTACATGTAGTACTTTGTTATGACCTTATAATGACATTTATATAACAAACTAAGAAAAAGTTTATACAATTTAGGTATGTAGAAGCTAAATATGTCAAAATGATTTTGTGTATAAATAGTAAATAGGGCAGGTTTAAGATTTTCAAGGCCATTTAAAACTAATATGTCACAAAAGTTATTCTTGAATTTAGTGTACATCACATATTTAATGTTTATTTATTTTTACTTTTTTCTAGGATGTCGAGATATGCGAGGAGGAGCAGTAATTTTCATATTCACAGGAAGTTCTCTCTGGAAAAATCAACAGGTATCCAGCTCAGAGCTAGCCCGACTCCTTTTGTATTATAGATCTGTTCCCAGGTAAGTAGCCTGTAAAGAAGTATTTCTGATAACAATATATGCTTCTTCAGAAGTTAATAAGCATAACAATACACATGTATATACAATTATAACAGTACCAAAATAAAATGAAAACATTGATGTATACCCAAAACCTTTTCTTCATAGCAAGAAGTCATCATGCAGCTAGACAAAGAATCAAAATGTTGACGTCATAAAATGAATTCTAAATTCAACAACGAAAACCAAGCATCTGGTGAAAAAAAACCCAGACAAAAACAAATCAGATTCCCAATTCCCACTTCAAAGTGATAACATGCTTTAATCAAGATTTTGAAGAAACTAATAAACTGCCAAGAATACAATGCAAATTATATCTTGAAGATAAATCAGAAACTAATTATAAATTACAACTTGCATATTAGATTTTAAGTTGTTGTATATACTTAAAACATGAAAAGCAATGGTTCCATTACATGTACATGTATATGGAGAGTAAAATTGCACATTCAATCTGTTAAAGAGACTGGAAAGATACTAAAGGTATATTGAAACTCATGAATTTAAAATAAACTGACAACACCATAATGGCAAAAAAAAAAAGACCAACAGACAAACAATATTACACAAAACACAATATAGAAAACTTAAGACTGAGCACCATAACTGTAAGTGATCTCCTCACCAATGAGCACCATAACTGGAAGTGATCTCCTCACCAATGAGCACCATAACTGGAAGTGATCTCCTCTCCAATGCTTTGGATGGGTATTACAAAACTGATCAGTGACCGTTAAATTAATGTTACAATTTTTGATGGTTGTTCAGATGTTATTATTGTATATTTCAGAGAGGAAGTTAAACAGAAAGGTCTGACAGTTGTTGCTGATGTCAGAGGATCCAACTCTTCTACAATTAATACTTTGTTAGAGGCTATATATTTACTAGAGGTAGATACATTGTTAGAATCTAGGTTTTTGTATAAAATACACCCACAACAAAAACAGGACTGCTTGAAAAAATGGCCACTGCTATTCCTATATTTGATTGGAGAAGGGCACTCTTTTAATCTTTTTAGACTGCATATAATATAACGTATTGGTAGAAAGTAGTAAGAATAAGCAATTCCTTTTGCTCATACGGAAAATTTGGAGTTCTTTGATTACAACTCTTGTAGAGAAGGGGTGGAGTGTGTGCAAGAACAACTGTGAAGGTAAATTGTAAACATTCACACAAAAAAAAAACTTGACCACATGACTTGTAGTATGTCCCAATTCAGGGAACTGTGCCTGGATGAAGATTGTTTTCATCTGTGCAACTGACACTCTTGTATACTAATCCCATGTAAAGAAAGTGCATAAGGTCTAAAGTTTAATAGTTCTTATTGTATGGAAAAATTGGTTATATCTTAACAAACTTCATAGGATCAGTGTCAAGGACAAATATATTTTTCAGATGATGGCTGTATGTCTAGATCACGTAAAAAAGTTGTTGTTGGCATTATTTCTTTGTAAGATTGTTGCCAAACCTCTTATGAAGTAATGTCTTTAGACAAGTACTTTACAGAGGATATTATTCACAGCGTCTTACATTTTAAAGTGTTAATTTTTTTGCTTGCTGAGAGAAGAGTTGGATATTTAGAAAAAATGTATTTACAGTATCATTTGTGAAGAAAACAAATTGACAATGTTGAACCCATTTATTTTTCAGCAAAAAGGATTGAAATTTAGCAATAAAAAATAAATTTGTTATAGGACAATGATTTTGCTAGGATAATATTTCACAGCCTTAATGTCAGATGATTATTTCATTATTCTTTTTTCCATTTTTCAGGGTAATATACCAAATTGTATTTCTTCATTATTGTGTGTCGCTGATCTCCATACTGAACCATTGGTGCTGAAATCTCCTGTGTATGACAAAAAGGCAACTTTTAAGGTATAGTTTGATATTGCTATTAGGGTTGCATGTGGCCACTGCAAGCTGTAGAGCTACTTCTATGAATATCAAAAAAAATTGAAGAGATTTCTGATGAATAGTATAGGACAGATTTGAGATTATAAAACTATATTAAGAATTCAATTTGCCTATTGGTTTAGGGAAACTGCTTTTAATGTGGTTCATATTTTAGTTGAGGAAATCATTATATGTTGGTGTTATAAAGAATTATATCACAAATTAATAAAATCTTAAAAGACATTCAAGAAAAATCTTTAGGAATACCTAAATCATATCAAATTTTATTTCTTTCAATTGTCTTTAGATAGTTACTTTTGTTTACTTTGAGTATAGTACTATTTAATGTGACGTTATATTTGATATCTAAAAAAGCAGGGCTTATATTACTGTTCTTCATATGAATTTATAAGAATAAAAAAAAAAATGTATTCGGACTATTGCATGGAGCTGGAATGGATATTGCTGAAGATGGAAATTAAATGTTTTTTTATTAGAAGAATAAAGAAAATTTGATCAATCAAGTAAACACTGGTTAACCAAATAAGAGTAGGATTTCATTTCTTTCCAATAGATATTATGAAATAAAATCTATTATATATGATACCTTATATACTTTACCATTCTTTTATTAATTTTCAGAGCTCTGTTTTACTGTCAGTTGAACAACTATGTGATTCTATAGAATTAGACCAGCTTCCACTTATATTCCATGGATTGTTTGTATACTGTCATGAGGACTGGGTTAGATTTCATATGGTATGTCAAATGATTCATCATAATCTTTCTTGTGTCTAGAAATTTACAGGAAGTATTTTCTTCAATGTCATAACAAATGAAAAATAAGTAAAAGTACCTTATTTGGAATAATTTAAAACCTTTAGGAATATATCTAAAATTTCGAATTATTCTCTAAAACTCAATGAAATATAAAAAAATTAAAAATGTATAATATTATTAATCCTTCATAGTCTGCTGGAAACCATGCACCGCGTATGATGGAGAATTGTCTCATTGTCAATCATACCACATCTTACTTTTATTCAGTTTATTTTTTTGACGAAAGACCCTTCCCACTGTTAGTTATACCAACATATTAACTTATTTCAATAAACAAGACAATTATTTATTTATCAATAAAGTTTCAGACAAAAAGTCTGATAAGACAGATATTTTAAACCATTTAGAGCACCAAAACCACAAACGCCTAAACTGTTTAGCCGAATCTGTGTAAGGTCAAATTCCACCAGAGGGAGTTACAACCTTTAATAGATTAAGTAGAATTACATCATATTAAAATGAAAATAACCAATTATATTGTATGATGTAATTCATGATTGTAACAATCACAAGACAGCACATCTTCCTTAGACATGAATTATGAATTTATATATGGTCATATACTGAGGATTTTCTACCCCAGAAATATTACTTTTATAGCTAAGTATTAATAAACCTTTCAAAAGTTGTCCTCAATGCTCTTCAACTTTGAACCCTTCACTTTTTGTATTTGAGCATGACATATCTGATTAGTCATTTGTATAGAAAACGTGCATCTTGTGTACAAAATTTTGAGTCTGGTATCTATGCATAATGAGATAATTTAGGCTTAATAGTCACCCACATCAATCTTGAAAGCTGTACTGTCTCAATGGTATCATGAAAAATGCATGATACATATGTCCTTGTGCATGTTCTACTCATGGTTTTTTTCAATGCATATCTTTCATTTCGAAGTTTGAGCTTGAATTCTGAAGTTTTACTTTTTTTTTAATCTGTGTTTATATTTGGTCTCTTTTTTTCTTCTTCAGAAACTGGATCCATTTTTGTCCAAATTAAGAGCTACAGCCAAATATTTAATATGTGTAATTCAGGATTTATCGGACGTTGATGTTATGCCAAAAAACTTTGATGAAACAACTCGGACAATCAAACACCATGAAGAATCAGTGAAGTCGGCTTTATGTGATCAGAGATTAATTTCTTTACAATCTGATGGAAAAGGAATAATAAGTGATTTACAAAAAGAAGAGGAATATATGTCACATACAGAAGACTATAGGTAATGTCCTGATTATACCCCCACTAAAACAAAGTGGGCATATACTATTTTATCTTTGTCTCTCTGTCCCTTTGTCCATTCGTCCCATGAATAATTTTTGTCGCATCTTTCTCAGGAACTACATTATAAGGATTTCTGAAATTGTATTTCAGGGTTTAAATAAGTCATCTATACTGTGAAATGCTTTTTCAGATTCATCACTAAACAACTTCCTGTTTACTGAACACTTACATATTTTTGCACTTTTAAAATTATCCAGTTGCAGAGGGGGGTCTCATCAGTGAGCAGTAGCTCGCAGTTTCACTTGTATTAACACTGAACCCCATAATATTCATAAATATTTCAAATCTTTGCACTCTTACCAATCGATTGTTCTAACAAATCTTTTAGAACCTACTCTAGGAAAAGATTGATGTAAGACTAGCTAAACAATTTAACTAAGATTGTTGTGAACATTCTAGGAACTGTATGAAAATGGATAAATTATTAAGATGAATTATATTTTTGTGTTGTTAACATTTCAGGGACTGCATGAGAATTGTTGAGAAATTATTTATATTAATTATATTTTTTATTTTTTTATATTTTGGGGACTGTATGAGAATTGTGAAGAAATTATTTTGATCAATTATTTTTTTGTGTTTTTACCATTTTAGGGACTGTATGAGGACTGTTGACCAACTTTACATTCAGTTACAGAATAGTATGGTTAAATTAGTAAAGCTTTCAGAAAACAGATTGAGAAAACTGGAGAAATGTTTACATCTCAGGGAATTTGAAGAAGAAAGTAATAAGGTTTGTTGGTAACTTAACTGTTATATGAGCAGTTTGTGCATGTTGGATAAGTCTTAGGAAATTTATGTTGTGATGTAAGGGAGATAATCTGAGTTTAATTTTCGTAATCAATAATCATATGATGTTGTCTATCTAATTATTATCCAGAAAACATTCAAATTTCCTTCTAAATTATTTTACAGTATGTATTTTATCAACCAAGCTGATCCTAAATGAATTTATATTCTATTTTTGTAAGCCATTTTGGTTTTGATGCTAACATTAGGTGACAAAAACCTTTTGCATTCAAGAAATCTGATGAAGCATATGTCAGGAAGCTGAAATTGGTATCATCAATTTATCCTGACAGTATATAGACATTCTATATTGGAATAAATAAATTGCACAGTGATATACTTGATAAGAGCCCTAGACATCTCATAAGGAATTTTTACCAAAATTGTTTTTTGATTTTGTGTAGAACGTTTTGGAAATTTCCACATTGTGTGTTTGAGTCCATTCATTGGGTTCCACGATGTTATGATTTCCTGATATTTCAAAGGTCCCCTTGATGAACATTGAATTGAAATATATCAATAGAACTGATGCACATTTTGTAATCAGAGCTAATCTGAATCCTAATTTGCATTACATGTACATGTATAATCTAGTATCATGGGTGCATATCATGTCCGGTTCATATGAAATCATAGAGCATCCTCTCTAACTAATATAGATATTAGAAAGGGCGTTGATGTAATGTTTTTAAACTTGAAAGGGAGGTAATTGTCCTTGACTGTACTGTTAAATATGATCCAGGCAATTTTAGATAATCCTTATAAATGTCAAAGCAATTATTGTTAGTGTTTATTTTGTGAATCATTTAATTCCTTCCCTGTGGTAATACCATAATACTACAATTAAGTCATATGATGTTTACTAAATGATTTGTACTTGGTGTAAAGAGATCACTGCAGATCTATTAATCCGCAGTGGCGGATCCAGAAATTTTCATAAAGGAGTCCTCCTCCAGTCATACTTTAGTGACTCCCTGAATAACCAACCAAATTTTCCCCCTCTGATCTATTATTTAAATGAAAAAAAATTATTTCATAAAAAGAAGAGAGATGTCCAATAAATTTGTTTGGCAATTTAAGAATCAAGATTTTAGGTTACCTGAACCAGTGTGAGTTATTGGTTAAACTTGACATAAGTTTTCTAAAGATGTGATATTCTAAACTTTTTACTGGACAAAATCATCTCAAAGCACTTAGAAGTTAAGTGAAACCAACTGGCTGTTTCCCATAACAAAAATTGTTAGCTAAAATAATGATTTAATTTTTGTTATGGAAAATCTATTCCAATTGACCTACTTGTCCAAATAAAGTGAAAATAAGTTTTTCCCACTGTTCCTCTAGGCTCTAATTTGTAGATATTTACCTGATAATTTGTGTATAATTAAAAAAGATGTTATACCATTTGACTGTCTTTTGACCTAGAAATAACAGCTGATTGACTTAGAAAAGTTTCACCTTCATATTTATTCCTGTCAGCAGATTATTTGCCACTCCTTGGATTACAATTTCACCTAGTACTTTTTAGGGAAATTTTGGGAATATTGTAGATTTTTTTCCTTCATTGTCAGCCCTCTTTGAAATTAATCAATATGTATTTGGTATATAATTGTATATTTAATATCTCATCTGAGTTTAGCCTTGGTTGTTCTACTTTGAGCACAATTAACTCATAAAATTGATTTTTTTGCTCAGTTAATCTTTTGAATATTGTGCTGCTCAGTTTAGTATCAAATTGTATAATGAATTATTTGCAGAGATTGTCTTGGTTGACATATTAAGATCCAATTTCAATCCATGGATTTAGACAATTTCTTGAAGATGAGTTTTGTCACTCAATATTCAGTCTTTATAGCAGACATGCAATTAATTGCAATCTATAAAGATCTCTTCTGAGCACATTATATCAACATGCACAGAAACTGCTGCCTTCATACAAATCAAAATCTATGGAATCCATGATTGGAGCTCAAATTTGTAAATTTTCAACTGGAGATCCACTGACATTTTCTCATTCTAAGTTTTGAATATAGGTTGGTATATTTCCTGCAGAAAGACATTTTATTTGAATAGTGAACATTTTCATGGGATAGAGTGTTTAAAACTTCATCTAGAAAAGTTCTAAAAATTTAGACATTCTAATATCTGGAGTAGACAATTGATTTAGAAAACAGATCCTTTGTCCAAGCTTTAATATCAAGGATCTGTGAACACTTTGTTTGACTTTCAGTTCTGGTAATTGTTCAATCAACCAATTAAAATTTCAACCTTCAAATTTTGGAAGATTTGTAATAATTAGACAAAACCAAAGGATCCTGAAAGGTATTAAAAAACAGAAATTTGAAAGCTTGAAATCTGGAGGTTGACATGTATATATGTTTTTGGGCAATGCTTTACACAACATCTGTAGCAAAGTAGGTGCTATGATGTCTTTACTGAGGCATCTGTAACTTATTTGTAGGTGATCTTTAAAAAAAAAAGAAGGTTTGATTTATTGTTTTTTATAGTCTAGTAAAAACCCTGAGAAAAAATGAGCTGGAATCATTTGAGATCAATATCAATACAAAAAACCCGTCCCCACCCATTTCAACCTGAAGGTGGTCTGGAAAGAAAAAAAACTTTACTTTATTGCATTTTACTCAATAAAATGATGGAACAAGGAAAATCCCTGAGAAAATATTGGTTGTAAACATTTGAGATCAATGGATTATCCATATGTTTCTCACCATTGTAACATTAATGTAACATCAGTGTTGAAATCGATTGCCTTCGTTACGTAACTTGATGAAATGTAAGACTTATTGATTCAAGTATTGGCTGTAATTGTGTGAGGCTGTGAAACTTAACAATGTTTGTATCCCTTGTACAAATTGATGAGGTGTGGGATCAATCTGCAATTCATTATCTCTTATTCAATCTCAGTAATATGTTTTGTAAATTTGACGGTATTGAGAGCACTCTTGATGTTCTAATTATTGGAGTTTGATTTACAATTGTCCCAGTTGTGTATTAGAAAAGCAAGAATGTTGTTTAAAGTGGAAGAAAATAAATATCTAGTCAGTGACAGTGTAAACTGACCAGTAATGTTCCTTTATTCGTGTGTTATGTGTTGTAGAACAATTAGAATACTAAAGTTCAGATATATTCATACTGTTTCTTTATTATAATGGGTCAAATTTTATTTATTTAAGAACAAAACCAATATAAATATAAAAAAAATATAAAAAAAATATTTGTTATTTGTGTAACTATATATAGATGTTGGGAGTATTGATTTACATATGTCTGGATATACATGATATACTTTAATATAACTCAGGGTCAAGCAACAGTTTATTGAGTTATAAGTGTCATGTTTGTTACATATATAAGTACAGTATTAATTTTTTTTTGTTGCTTTCTGTGGTGCATTTGAACTGCAGATTAAGTGGTTGACTTTCATAGAACCATTTTACCCTTTCTGTGGGAACAGTATTGTATTCATAGGATTGTATAGCAAGAGCTAAATTTATGCATTAAATGCACTGATTACCAAAAATATTGTGGGCCATGCGCCTGTACTAATTTCTCAATTGTTTTATGTGACAAAATATGTAGAATGTAGTTGAGTATCAAATTATAAAAAAATACAATTCTTGTAAATCCTTTTAAAAATACCGTATACACAATCTAAATATTATGGGCCCTAAAATATTTTTATCAGTTTATTATATAAATTGATATGTACAGTGATCTCAAGTTCATTCTCATTTTCTATAAATATAACATAACATTCCAACATTGACTCCACCAATAAAAACTGGCTGCCACGAAATAGCCTAAAAGCAGTGCTTTAAATCAAATAAAATCCAAAGTGAACTACTGGTGATAGAAAGTTATAGGAGCATTAAAACAACTGTAGTATCATTTTAAGAGCCATACCAGCAACATACCTACCCACTAGTCTATTTGTGAAGTAACTCTCTTGGTATGTTTCATTCATCACTTTACAATGCCCATCAATAACTTACTTCTTGGCACAGTCACTGTATAATGTCCATTGATAATTAACTTGGCACAATCACCATAGGTCTATATTAACCCAGCGTTCTTGGACAGAACTTCAAAAACAGATTGACACAGTCTGCTGTTTGTTTATATTAGCTATAAGTACATATTCTCTTTTTGCTGACTTAGCTGTCTGTATGATAACCATATGACTGGTCAGTAGCCAGTATGGTTAAGTCAGAAGTTCTCGACTTTCTTGTGTGAAGAATAGCAACCCTTTACAGTTTTAGGGGTCTTTATTCATAGTGTATTTGAAAAATGTCATATAGGCAAGATTGATTATATGTTTATCCAAGGCAATAAACTCCTAAATTTTAAAAAAGGAATAAGAATTTGTGTAGTTCGTATTAAAATTGGAGTTACTGCTGTAGATTATTAAAAATCTTATAGCAAGTTTCTCAAAATTTCCTTTGATCCTATTATGTGATAACTCCTTCTCAAGGAACTCATCTGAGATTGTTTTTTTTCTGTTTTTAGAAGAGTGAGAATGCATGATGTATAATGCTTACGTCATTGATGTTGTCAAGAAAAATAGTGAAAAGCAGATTATCTATAATATATCAAACTCCAGGAAGTTTCTCCTCTAATCTCATCTCAGGGTTATTCCCCTTTGATGAGATTGTATCTGAGAAACTCCCTCTTGTCATCTCAAAACTATAGATAGTACAATTCAAGCAGTGCTTATAGATGATAAATTAGTTATTTCAAAATATTCTCTCCAAAGGCATCATGTTTGACTACTCATTCAACATTTTTTTAGCAATTTTGTTAAACAAATGTTTTCATAAATTTTTATTATATTGACAGTATGATGGAAAGTGGTTTTCATTGTCCGTTTCTTTAACATGTTAGACACATTTTTTTTTTTCAAGGTAAATTGAGACATCTGCAATTTTCAATAAGAAAGTTATTGCTGTAAATAAGTGTCTAGTTTCAAAATGTGGAAATCTTAGCTAAAACTGTTGATCTTGTTTGACTTATGCTTTTATAAAGAAAAATTCGATTTTGGAAAGAAAGTTTATGTTTCAAAGTAAAGTCATTATTTCAATCAGTGTAAAATCTTTGATTAATGAGCATAATAATGGGGTAAAAAGCATGAAAAATCATTAGAAATATCATCTGACTAATTGGAAGGTTAATGATTAACTGTAAAAAATGAATAAAAACATGTTCTCACAGCAGACGGCACATGTCCAGAATGGTTAATAAGTTCCTTAGATTGTTTATTTATTTTAGTATGACTAAAAACATCTGTTTTTATGAGTCTTAACACCAATTTCTTAATAAATATCTAATCTAGAATTAAGCCTATTTTATCTCTTGTCTTTATCATCATCAATTCTACTAAAATCACAGAGATCATTTTCTCCGTTTTATAGATAACTGATGTTTTTGTATGTATTGGCAGATTCTCTGCTTTGATCCTAATTTTTGGTAAATATGAATTATGATAGTGAATCATAGTCATCTGTGTTACAAGGTTGTTTGATAACTTGCAGTTTCTATGGAGATTTTGATAAAGTTTTGAAGATGTGCAAGTTTTGAAATCTCTATAATCTTAATGGTTTATATAAGTATCTGTGAAGTGTGTCAGACTTGTGCCTCAGTAGATTATTGATAGTGATAAATATTTTGGAGTGTGATGTGGATGTATATGCTATCCATAGGACAAATATTGCCATATAATTTGTAATTTTTAAAGGATTGAGAGTGTATTTTGAGTGATTATAAATAAAATTCCAAAATGCATGATCGAATGCTGGAATATGTTGTAAGTATTTATTTAGATTCTTCAGAGACAGAGTACTAAATTCTATCTAATAAATGTTCAGGTGCAGATATATTTTCTTTTGGTGGCGAAAAACATATACTGAGTTATTAGAGATATTTTAAAATCAAGATTTTATTATTTTTTTATAAACAAAAGTAAAGTTTTCTTTCATTATTAGTTCATGCAAAGTGTTTAATCCCTAGGATTATCATTCTATTTATTTGATTCATATCTTCACAGTAAATGAAACAATTTAAAAAAAAAAAATGTTGAAATTATTGAATATTGCACTTGCATGTAATGCTAACTTAAGGAGGCTCGAGGGTATAAAAATTTCAGGAAAAAATCAAACATTTGTTTTTCATTACAAATTTTTTTTATTTCCTTTTGTAGTTGTTACTTTATCATATGGTACAAAAATCATTCAAAACAATCAATTCGTGTTGGCCCCAGATGACTTTCAAAATGTATACATCATTGAAAAAGTTCCAAATTATCTCCCTTTGGTGGAAAAATGCCATTTTTTGGCTCTAAAATTGAAATATCTTTTTCAAATCATCGGTGACCTATCTTTTTTAATATAATTTCCATATAAGCTGTACTTAAACTAAATTATTGTAAAATTTTAGCGATTTCTGTAATAAATTTCTTTATTTTATTTCGATATTACATTTATTTCTCCTATTACTTCAACAGAAAAAAAACACCTTTACCAAAATGTATGCTTCTTTCGAAGGCAGATTGTGAGCGCAAATGAACGGTGACCCCACTTTTTTATTTTATTTTTCTTTTAACTATAAGATAAAGTTCATTTATAGAAAAATATAGAGAAATCCTATATAAATGATTTAGACCCGCGAACCCCCTTAATAACGAAACTGCTTACAAATGTAGGAAATAGCAAGTAATATTCAAATGAGTTTGGTCTTGAAAGATAATTTGCATTCAGATGTTTGACTGAGCAGTCTGGACTATTGACTAGAAAATGGTGTAATCAGACATGACATTTTAGTTGTTAAGAAGTGCAGATGACAGGGTCAGTCACAGTAATAGAAAATAATTATTCATGAAAGTTTCTTTATCAATTTTATTCATCATCAATTTGCTGTTGTTAAGAGCTGAACATAAAATCATAGTACGTATTGGTACATTGCAGCTGAAATCAAGAACTTATTGTTTATTATATAACTCTTTAAGAACATTCATTGTAAACTTTTGAAATTTTATACTTTGGGTATCAAAGAAATATAGATTCCACAACTGCAACAAGTTTGTTACGATATTTCTCCACTCGAGACAGTTAAATTTTAATATTTAAAGCGTGAGGCTTGCCGAGCTTTTTAAACTGTTGAGAGTGGAGAAATATTGTAATACACCAGTTATAGTGGTGGAATCTGTTTCTCTAATGATTTTAATCCTCCTGTTTCAAAGAAGTTGTGTACTTTTTATGTGATGTCATCAGGTATGGTCTCCTTTTTTCATGACATCACAATAGGAAAATCCAGAAGAAACCAAGAAAATTAAGATTCGACCAATCATTTGCTGAGAACAGATTTTTCACTAGTGAGAAGAAATATTTTTTCTCACACCAGTCAGGAAATGTGAAAATAGCACAAAAAATAGAGAATCTTTGCTCTTTCATATTACCAATGGGACAAAAGTTTTTTTCAGTTGTTGTTTTATTTCTCCAACCGTATGAATTGCTCTGTCTTTTTCATTTATAATAACTGCTAGAAAACATTTTTTTTTTCTTTTTTTTTTTTATAAAAATCAAGTTATAGAACTCCACATGGTTAATTTTTTTGTTGCATGAAAACAATGGAAAAATCAAATACTGTGGATTCATTTACTTCTTTGATGAACTTGGAGGAACATTTGTATTTTGAAGGATATTTGATTTCATGGTTTTGGCATAGTTGACAGACAAGCCTATCGTTAATTTGTACTTGGGTGAAGGTTTGAATTCTTGGTTTACCAATCTCTGCAGCATACCTGAAAATTGGTATTCCCAATAATAATGTACCCACAGTACCTATTTATCAGGTTTTTAAACAGTTTGACTTGGATATTAAAAAAAAAGATTAAATATAAGAATAATTAAACTAATTGAAGTGCAAAAAGTAAACTGATAATAACAGGTTATCTGAAACTGACTTGAGATAAGGATGAAAACATAAATGAATTACAGCAAGATTCTGATTAAGTAATTAAGACATTGGGTCTCATTAGATGATCATGGACTCCCTCAATGAAAGATCAGTGTATTCAGTTAGATATTTTTCTCAGGATTATAACTCCAATCTTAGTTTACTAGGATTGTCAGTTTTCCTATAGAAGGTCAGTGGTTTTCTACAGGCACTCCAGCTTCATCCATTAATTAAACTGGCCGCCAAGAAATAGCTCAAAAGGGGCACTTAAAAGTGGTATTGAAACACAAACAATCAATCAATCTAAGGTATATTATGTGGCAAGAGAGAAAACTAGATAATTTAAGATTTCAAATAAAATAAAATCTGAGACGATATGTCATCTAAAGTTAAATGTCAGTCAAGTTTCACTTTACTCCTTTATTTTGCTTCATTACGAAAAAGATGAGTTTAAAGCACATTCTTTTATAAATGTAGGTTAAATCTTACCTTGACCTCATTAACATGGATCATTGGTTAAAAGTTTATTTGATACCTGTAGAAAACCCTTTATCTTGAAGAAAATTCAACAAAAATTATATCAATAACAGTATTTATAAAAGCGGGTGAGACAGTTTGAAGGAGGCGTTTCAGTGTAAGCATGCTTGTCTTTATTTCTCCTAACAATTGAATACATTAAGAACATAGAGGAAATATCTGGTCCCAACAGACACCAGCACTTTATGCTATGAATTGTATTCATTTAAATGATGGTGTCTTTTTCTTTAAAATATTCAATTACCTTTTGTTAAAGTATAAAAACAATTTTTTTAAACTTAATGAACAATATGTGTTTTACCTGTTGGTTTTCCTGTTTGGACCTCAGTAAAGAATGTGTACCACATGTTGTATTGAGTAAATGTAGATGATTTTATAGTTCTTAATGGGGGTGTTATTGAACATGTTAGAAATATTACTGCAAACAATTATATAGGTAAGCTAACATTTCTATTTTATGTCATTTCGTAGATTCTATGTTAAACAAGAGGTATAACCTATTTCAGTATACCCTCTTGATGCACATTTGTTAAAACAATGGTCAAAATTAGGGTTTTGAAGTATAATGTTTGCTCCTAATCAAACAGTTTACCCACATGAGTGACATAGAAATAGACTCAAGGTATGCAAGTTATTTTCCTTAAATGCACCAATATTTATTGATGATTTCTAGTGTAGAGCCAATCTTTTTTAGTCCAAAAATAAGAGGTCCCTGTTGCTTTTCAATACAAAATCTTTACTTATCTCCCTTGCCTATCAAGTCTGCACTGAAAAAAAAATTAACTCTCTTGTGACTTCTTTGTTTCTTTAGTGTGTAAAGGAAAATATATATTTATACATCTTTCAAATGAGGCAAAATTTGTTTGGTTATTTACTAATGAAAATTTGTCTGTACTTAAATATTTAGGGAGCTATATTATTACATGTCTAGATGTTAGACGAAATGTTAATTAATGTATGTAATAACAATGATAATTGTAATGATATTATGGTTCTCATCCTGCCTGGAACTAAATGTATTTGACTTTTATAGAATGAAGATAATAACACCTATCTGAACTTTTTTAATGTCTCATTTTATTATATAAAAATGTTTTTCTGTTACAAATCATGATGTATTGTTCTATGTATACATGTTATGGGCCCTTGATTGGAATAATAAAATATTCTTATTCTTATTCTTATTATTTTGCTTTTGGTATAGGGAAGAGTCCATGAGGTGTCAATTAATAATAAACATCAGGTGCACAACAACAACTAATTAGCCACAATCTTAATTGTGAATACCATACTTATATAAATGTATAAATATATGTATATATGTCTTCATTTTAATGACTGCACCCATGTTACTGATAACACTGCTGATTTTTAATATCACATATGCATGAGTTAATACCAGGTGTAAAAACTGCAATATGTTAAAAGTGTCAATGTTTTAGCATACAGTGAAAGGTCCTGTACTTCCATCTTTTTATGTGAATGATTTATTTCAAGATGAAATTCCCCCCAAAAAAGTTAAAATGAGATAATTTGTTCCATAACAATAATGTAGTGGACTGCCAAATGAAATAAATAGCTATAGACAAGTTTGAAGATAAAGATTATTCTGAATGAGATTAGGGACAGAAGTGTTGTTTGCCTAAATTCCAGTGGCAAATCTTTCACACTTGTTGTGGATGAGAACAAGTTAAGTAATGCATAAGATGTGGCACTAAGAAGTAGGTTGACTTGGTTGTAGGACAGGGGTATTTTTTGCCACTTGAATAATAAATGTTAAGTAGGTGCAAAATTTGACCTTGAGACAGGACACCTAGGGAGTCTAGACCCCTCAACAAGTTGTTTCAAGGGTTCTTTAATAGTGTTAATGTTCAGAGATCTTGTAGCAATGGTCACACTGTCAAACAAATGTCCCTCTACAAGGTTTTCATTACAGAATGGAAAATGTCCAGGTAGCAACTAATACTTCTATACCCTGGTTACCTAGGGATCCAATGACATTAGGAGAAGGTCCTTGCCTACAGGTTTACTAAAAAAAAATCTGACATTCAGATGTATTAGTATGTAACTTTTTATACCACATCAGTTCAGTCATGGATAAATTGATCTTATGTTAACTTTACTGTCTGATTTATGAGAAAGTCATCAACAAACCTGACTTTATTGTTAATGAATAGCTTTATACTAACTACCTAATGATAGTTAACTGTATTTGGATCCAATTCCAAAACCCATTTGTCCGACCATCTTGATAAAGATAAATCATGGTCACTAAAGTGACAATTACAGAATTCAAGTCAAAGGAAAAAGCCATCATTTCAGAATTTCCCAATCGCATCCAACAGGAAGAGATTTCTATTAATTTACAAGCTGGATCAATAATCTTCCCACTTATATATCTGTGTGTTTTACTTAATCCTGACCTCTCTTTTTCAGGTCATCAGTTGGTTAAAGAGCCATGGTGGACAGATCGCAGACCGATATGCTAATTTGGCTGACAACCTAAAAGCCATCCGATCTCAACAGAAAGACTTTGAGAAGTTTCATTTCAGCGCAATGGTAAGTGAAAAACATAAATATTTTGTTTTTATTTTCTGCCAGAATTATTATTTATTATATACTAGAAATCATTTTAACAAAATTCTTAAATGATTGATTCTGCCTATTAAAATAAGTATGCATGTGCATGTTACATACAACGATGTGAAAGATAAGTGCATGCAGATGTTCTTTTATTAAGTGCAAGCTGATAAAGATGCATATAAAATATCATAGCTTTATCTTTCTTTTATATACTAAGTCCTGATCTAACCACTCCCATAGCAAATGAGGTGCTTAAAAAAATAACTGGAATGACTTAAAATATTGTAGATACAGCAGACCGACATTGAATGTTAATCAAAGATTTTACATATTTTTAGCTACAATAACTTGTAAATAGTTTTGCTCAGTCTGAATATGTTGAGTATACATAAGTGTCTGATATTTTCATAAAAATGAGTAAAAATATCAGTCTAGAATAAAAGAATCTAAAGAGTATTGAAGTATAATTAACTACATCTCACTTACAGAAAGTTGGAACAATAAAAAAAAATATGACGTTCCAAATCCTATAAAGACTAGTTTGTGTTACATTCTGGCAAATATGTGTCCATTATTACCCTAAAAGTTATATCAGAAGGACATAATTGGAAAACCAGCCAGAGGGATTAAAGACTGCTTTCATCAATAATAAAATACAGAATTGACTTCAGATATAAAATTTGTGATTTCCTTAACTCTCGGCCAGATATAAAAAAAAAATTATTGTTGTTTGTAATATTTATAGCTGGAAGTGGCATGTACTAATTAGGGACATTGTTAAGTAATTCAATACTAAGTAAAAAGATCACACAAAAATTATTTGAATCTGTATCACAACTTAAGAAAAGCTTACTATTAATGGTAAATATAGATTCACATTTTAAGATCTTAAGGGTTACATTTTGGTAAAAAAATAAATCGATAATCACTGTTTCTGGTAACCTAATGGAGGACAGTTTCTGATGCTGAATTTGTATTTATAATTACATGGTTTGTCTGAATTACTGGCCAGAATCAGATTATCAAACATAATCTGAGGTATTGTATGTGCATGAAGGTTACTTCATTACTTAGTACATAAGATTAGGCTGTATAAGAATAAAAGGCTTTTGAAAAAAAGCCAGCATTTGAATCTTCGTGCGTATTGTTGAAGAGTGTTCATTGGACTCTAGGTTTCTTTGCTTTTTAGCTCACCTGGCCAAGTGAGCTTTTCTCATCACATTGCCTCCATTGTCGTCGTTGTCGTCGTACGGGGTCGTCTGTTAACTTTTATAAAAATCTTCTCCTCTGAAACTACTGGGCCAAATTAAACCAAACGTGGCCACAATCATCATTAGGGTATCTTGTTTAAAACCCGGCCCACAAACCAAGATGGCTGACATGGCTAAAAATAGTACATAGGGTAAAATGCAGTTTTTGGCTCATATGTCTGAAACCAAAGCATTTAGGGCAAATCTTAAAAGAATAAAATTGTTCATTAGGTCAAGATCTATCTGCCCTGAAATTTTCAGACCAATCAGACAACCCGTTATTGGGATGCTTCCCCTGAATTGGTAATTTTTAAGAAAATTTGGCAGCTTTTGGTTATTATCTTGAATATTATTATAGATAGAGATAAACTGTAAACAGCAATAATGTACAGCAAAGTAAGACCTACAAATTAATAAGTCAACATGATCAAAATGGTCAATTGACCCCTTAAGGAGTTATTGCCCTTTATAGTCAATATTTAACAATTTTCATAAATTTTGTAAATTTTTGTAAATTTTTACAAAATATTTTCTACTGTAACTACTGGGCCAAGTTCATTATAGATAGAGATAATTATAAGCAGCAAGAATGTTCAGTAAAATAAGATCTTCAAACACATCACCATCACCAAAACACAATTTTGTCATTAATCCATCTGTGTCCTTTGTTCAATATGCACAAAGACCAAGGTGAGCGACACAGGCTCTTTAGAGCCTCTAGTTTCTGTAGTTGTCGATGTTAAGCAGCTGTCATATTGTTTTATACCCAACATCTCTGTATATTCTTTACAATACTAGAGCTCATCATATGGAAACCATTTCATAAGAAATTGTTTCTATATAATGATGTGTACTTCTGTTTTGTATCAAGGAGGAAATTAAAACCATTTCTGAGCTAAATTAATCAAAATAAGCCTTAAAATGCCTTTAGCAAATTAACACTGAACTTGTTAGTAACAATCAATAAAAGGACAGCATCAGGTTTGATCATTTGTCACTTGGATAAGATTCTTTTCTTGGCCAATGGTTTAATTTGAAATCAATCATAAAATATCCGCAAGGCCTTCTATTCCAGTTATAGAACAACAACTCCCTCTTTATAAGTGATAACATTGCTTGGAAAAGTTGTTTTCAGCGGAATAAGAGAAATTAATTACGGAAGAATTCATCAAATTATCGTCTGAAATGCAATAAAATAATTTTTCACCATCCCATTGTTGGAGTATAATGAGTATGTGCCAGGTCCAGGATAAGATATCTGACAATGAAATTAAGTTATTTTAGATTGGTGTAAATATTAAATGTTGATATCTTATTAGAAACTGACACATTACTGACATTTCTGGGTTTATAGAAATTGATCTGATTGAAATGAATATCCTTTACTTGATTTAGCAATTTTTTTTCGTGAAAGTGTCTGAAATTAAGTATATGTTGTGTCATTAGTAAGGATAATAACTTGATAAAGAAGTTTTATATGGTACTGTTTTTATTTTGTAGTAATATAGCTAAAATTCTGTAATTGAGAATGATAGCTGGAATCCCTAGGTGAATAATTTTTGTCTGGATAGAATCCGATTAAAAGGAAAGCTTTCAATTGCATTTGTCTGTTGATATCTAAATGGAGAGTTGGAAATTGACAGCTACAGCTAATGTTACATACTAACATACAATTTTCTCCATAAATTTTTTTCTGTACACCGTAACAGTACATATTTTCTCTAAAATATAAAAATCAGAATAATTTTAAAAACAATAAATCAAATAACCTTGGCATAGTTTTTGTGACACAGTTTTGTACATTGACTCTTCATGATCAGGACATATTAATTTATTGGATCCATCTTTTTTACCAATTAGAAATTCTTACTGTGTATGCTAGAAAAAACAGTTACATTTTGTAGTTCATATATTTTTACTTTATTATTACAGTCTTTCATAGAAAAGGGAAATGATTTGTTAGAAGAGGCCAGTATTTTAGCCCAATCTGGAGACTTTGAAGATGCTACAGGGTACAAAGAATTGGCCCGGACCCTGAAAAAACATTTACAAGACTTTACACATAGACTAGAGGCCACCAGGGAAAGGATAGAGAGTACCACAAAGTGTTATCATCTCTTAGATAAGGTATGAAATATTACTGATGGGGATCTAACACAGAAGTGATATGTTCCCTTGGCCCTATACCATGGAATAGTGTATTTCTGACTTGGTCCAGGCTGGTAAAGTTGCTGTGTTGTCTAGGTCTCATACCTACTTGAGACAATGAGACAACTTTCCACAAAAGACCAAAATGACACAAACATTAACAACTACAGGTCACCGTATGGCCTTCAACAATGAGCAAAGCCCATACCGCATAGTCAGCTATAATAGGCCCCGATAAGACAAGTCTGCTATGGGTAGTTTTGTAGTTATGTCTTAATTCAAGACCGAAAAAATGAATGTATATAGTAACAAATTGGAGCAATGGGTTTATGAAAAAAGATAACCAGTATATATATTTTAGGTTTAACTCTGCCACATGTTCCTGGTTTAATGCAGAATCTGTCTGTGCTTGAAGGTCTTGACTTATACCTATTTTTGTCTTTTATTAAATTTGGTATTGTGCAACTGCAATGTCTTTGATAGCCTCTATTTAATTCATTAACTAAACGTTAATGGACCAATTTTCAGGTCTTTTTAATGAATAAGTTACATCCAAGGTCAATCAGTGAAGATTACATCATTGAACAAATGCCTCTAAATGTGATGTAATAACATAAGCATTCTTAACATAAGAAATGAACCAATATAAAAGTTGTCTTAAGTCTCTAGGCTATTTGTATTGATACTTCAACTTATCTGTTGATATCTTTTTTGTTTTGTATCTTTGCTATCATGCTTTAGTATGTCCATGAAAGCTCAATTTGGGTATAAAGGAGATATGATAATTTAAGGAGAAAAATGAATGGACTAATTGAACTAATTACACTAAGACCAGAATCATGATCATAACGTTCATCAGCATATAAAAAACAAACCAACAAATGTCTAATACAACTCAGAAAACAAGCATAAAATATCACAGAAAAAAATGTTTATTTTGAGCCTTAAAACTAAAAAGACATAAATACATAAGGTTGACGAAGAAAAAAAATCAATGAATCTTAAAGTAAAGCAAAGAAGTATAATATCTGCAAATAGATCTTATTGACATTAATGCATATCAAATCTCTCATCATTAAATACTATTTATGTGCCAGAAAATCTTGATATTTTTTATACTTTGTGAGAACATGATCTATAATGGATATGGCTTGTTAATTAATGTGTTTACATCAAAGACTCCATAACAAGTGGTTTATCCTGTTGATTTCAAGTGTTCATTGCCTAATACTCTCACACCTAGTAATATGCTTGGGAGGGAAAGTTGCTTCTTTTTGGAATACTGTCAAATTTCTCAAAGAGAATCATAATTCATGATTTTATAATACATTTGATCATTTTGTTGATAAAGAAAGAGAAAAATTCATTCAAGATTTTGCAACCTTAGAAGAAATTCTTTTCATCTGTGCTGGAATATTAAATTATTAGTCTTTTGATATTTTTTGTTCCTTTGGAACAGGATGTTAATATAATTGTACATTAATAATTTGATATGTTGTAGAGTTATGAATGGGCTTTAGAAGCAATGAAATATGTGGCCAGTATGAAAATGGACCATTCTACAACTTTAGAAGGACTAGAAAAATTATTACGTAGTCTCGAGCTTTACTTGCGTCACCATCCTGCCATGACGGAGGCAACATTTGCCAGTATGTCAGAACTTGCCCAACAATTACAAAACGATAAACTTCTAGAACAGTGTCGTGTTGCGAAAGCACGTTGTGTTGAAACAAATAATTTATTGAATCTCAGGCTTGGAACTTTACGAAGGGCAAAAGAAAAAATGTTACGAGAACAAAATTTGCAACCCTCAAATAGTTTTAGTTCTCCACATAGAAGCCCTGAACGGACTTATGCTAAGGATTCTAATCAGATGAGTCAGTCTTACGAAGTAGGAGATGGGGGGTGGAACCCCATTCTCTCCAGTACTCCCGCTGTTCCAAACCGTGCAATCCATCCAGCTTTTAGGAAATGTGTTTCCGAGGCAGCTTTTTCACCTCGTTCAGGAAATTCTTTTATTACTGAGGATCTATCTGATCATGTTGTTACTTCAATTCCAAAAGTGTTAAATGACACAACCTTAAAATCTTCTCGAGAAGATTTAACGGAAGACTCATCGGAAAGTGCTCAAAATAACAAGAATAATAATACTGAAAAACTTAATAATTCAACAACAAATTCAACAGATTTTGTTTTTACTCCTCCGTATGAGCCTGGAAATACACTTTCTTCTCATAACAGACCTGTGAAAAAAATGTTAAAACGGACTACAGTGAATTCTCTTGATACAAGTGGTGTCATTCAAAATGGACATACAAGTTTACAAAAACGGACTAGTGCTCCATTACCTAGTAATGTTATAATTGAAGAAGATGAATCAAAATTATCCCCCCCATTAAGAAATCCTCATCTGAAGACTGTTGAATGTCGGCCGGTCAGTATGATAACTGTCAGTACAGATAGTCTTTCAAGGTAGGTCACATCAGTTATATAAAGTTAACCAATATTGGAAGAGAATTATTCCCACCATTAAGAAATCCACAGACAAACCCTTGAGTATATTAACTGTTAGCACAGATAGTCTTTCAAGGTTTATAGTTGGTTAAGAATAACACAGGATATGGAGTGAATTGTGACCAGTTAACAAAAGAGCAGTGCTTGTATTGATGTCCTTCATCATAAAGGTTGCGAAAGGTTTTAAACTATGCAGCTTAATAGTTCATGGAATACATTATTATCAAGATGCACCTAGTTGTACTTTTTATCATATTTAAGATTGTTACATGTATCTTGCACATGTTGCATATACATGATATATGAGTATTGACATTTGTAAAAAAAAATGATAAAGGAACAAATGGCTATAAATGTACTAAGAGATTAATAAATATAGTACCTCAATATGCTTTCATTAGATATGACCATGATTACTGGGCAATGTATGTAAAAAAAAAATTGATAACAGTTAACAGTGTTACTGAGCTTAAAAAATACAATATTTATTTTCTACGGTTCAGTTGAATTGAGTTGATGATACAGGAATTTAAATCTGAACATACTTGACTTACAATTTTATTAAAGTCTGTATCTCCAAATTCATCAAATAAATTAATTGATCAGCAATCCTCTTAATTGATTAATATCTAACATGTCTAATGATAGACTGGCAATATTAGACTTAAATTTCGGTGTATTTTAGTTTGTGGGAAACTGTTACTTTTGGTATTATTATATGTGCTGTCAAATTGATTTTAAGTATACACATATACAAATTTTATACATGATAGATGAAGTATTAAAATTTGATTTATGATATATTTTTTTTCTAGTTTACCTGAGGAGGAAGAAGAGAATCAAGAGAATAGTTGTAACAGTCCTCAAAAGAGAGATTGGTCCAAAGGAGTTTGTGATAGTCCACCTACCAGAGAATGGACCCCAGTCCCTGTTAATTCACATCTGTCAGAGTTCAACAGAAACGTCCCAACTGGATCTTTAGCTGGTCTAAAACTTTCTGGAAAGGAATCAAAAAGGTATAGCTAGTCATATTGTGTCGACACTAGTCAATTGTGAAAGACTATGTTGACTCTTAGATAACCTCACATTCCGTTTCATTCATACATTGTAACTTATTGTGAAAGTTATTTATATACATGGGACATCAGCTGTTTCAAATGGAATTTTGTGAATGTATGTTGTTGATTGTATTGAATACTTCGGTTTATATTACAATGGAGACTGATGAACTCATTTATTAATTATGATATTAATGAATTATGTGAAAATGCACATTTAGTTGGAAATGCTGTTATTGTCACATCTATACTATTAAACGAGAAGACCTCATTTTTGGTGTCGCTTCTCTTCTTTCCACAATAAATTAATCAACACGACTCTGTGTCCTATATATACAGTGCATAGTCGCATTTGTCATCCATTCATATGATTATTCAGATTGAGTTATTTTGGGAGAAAAACGAGAAAAAAGGCATCCGGATATTGTCCTGTCATTGGACGAAATTTTAAGTCAGATTATACTTCCGGTTTGCGTTTTTCTGTATACTTTGAATAAACAAATAGTACGAATAAAGTGTATTTTAATTCTGTTCAGAGTTTATTAAATGGAGAGGATCTGTATACTATGTCAATTGACCACCATGGATCGATTACTAAACTAAGAATTGAAAGTAAATACACTTTATTTATATAGTAATATACAGATAAGCGCTAAAATTATTCATGTGAACTTTTGATACCTTTTCTGAAATTCTCCATTCATTAAATATTTTACAAAATTCATTGATTACAAAAAAAAAAGATGTGGTATGATTGCCATGTTGAGACAACTCTCCACAAGAGACCAAAATGACACAGAAATTAACGACTATAGGTCACCGTACGGCCTTCAACAACGAGCAAAGCCCATACCGCATACTCAGCTTTAAAGGCCCCGAAATGACGATGTAAAAAAATTCAAACGAGAAAACTAGCGGCCTTATTTATGTACAAAAAAGGAACGAAAAACAAATATGTAACACACAAACAAACGACAACCACTGAACTACAGGCTCCTTACTTAAATGTTCATAACATACTAAATGTATGTTCATATTGAAATTGATAGAAAACCAAAATTTGGGAATTTTGGAAATGAAGGAGGAGGTATAAAACTTCTAACAACACTTTACATACTTTTAACTCCGCTCTGAATGCCCGCGATTTCGCGGGTGTGTTCTAGTTGTTTTGATAAGAACACATTGCTAGCTTCTATTTATTTGAAAATAATCAATTAATGAAACAGTCAATGGGAGACTACTCTTGTTGAATTATCACAACTATTCTTAGATTGGAAATTTGGAATTATTGTGCTATATCATCTAAGTAAATTGTTTATATGAATTTGAAAGTATTACCTAAATAATGAGATTAATATTAGTACATGTGTAATACTGAGGCATCACACAACTTACCCCCCCCCCCCCAAAAAAAAAAAAAAAAAAAGATTTTTTGAACAACAAATGAATACAAAAGGTAATATGGCCCTGAAAATTACACTACTAAAATGATGGATCAACACCTATGAAGCTGCATGGAATATCAAAGTATGATATATATTTATAATTTTTTTATTTTATTTTCAGTATTTTGGCTCATGTCATGTGTGAGATGGTACAAACAGAGAGAGACTATGTTCAGTCATTACAATACATTATAGAAAACTATATCCCAGAATTATTACGGGAAGACGTACCTCAGGCGTTACGTGGAAAGAGAAATGTTATATTTGGAAACCTTGAGAAGATATATCAGTTTCATTATCAGTATTTCTTGAAGGAAGTTGAGATGTGTGAACAGAAACCTTTCCAAATCTCACATTATTTTCTTATGCATGTAAGTAGAAAGATGTTATATCAACATGATAGATATTTCTATGCTAAGTATAAACATATAGGATAATAAGGAGATGGTATGATTGCCAATAAGACAACTATCCATGAGACCAAGGGTTGAGGATGCAATCATTTATAGGTCACTTTACAGCCTTCAACAATTAGCATAAGGCATATATTTCCTGGCATGACAAAATGATCAAAAGAAAACCAATACGTTAAATCAATGGCTTGATTAAGGCTTGTTTTTGTTTTAACCAGTTGAGATGATAATTTAAGAGAATTAAATTATTCTTTTTCAAGTTTTTGACACAAAAGTTACAATCTTAATGTTAATGAAATAAACAGAAATAGTTCACAAAATACAATTTATCCATGTTAACAGTGTTAAAATAGAATTTAAAGTTTAATGGCAGAAGTTTGCATGTTGGAATCATTTTAGGGCTTGTCTTTATATTTCCATTTCTATATAGGCATAATGTAAATAAATGATATATCACCTTTCATGCTTATATTGAAATCCCACAAAGCACACATGCTTGGTTGTCATTATTTATAAAATAAAGGAGTTTAAGGGAAAAGAAATATAAGAGATTCAAAATTTGCCAAATACTCAACATGGTCATGATAGTATTTAAAGATTGCAAAGAAAACAAAGAATAAATTTGAGTTTGTTTTTTTTTGCAGGAGAGTTTTTTCTACCTGTATGCTTTATATAACAAGAATAAACCGAAGTCTGATTCTCTGATGGCAGAATATGGCAAAAATTTCTTCAAGGTAAGTTACTTTATAATATAAATACTTATGAATAAATGGATAAAATGTAGGATAAACATCTATGAGAGTCACCAACCCAACAACATTAAAAAATGTCAAAGAAATCTAAAGATCAACAGTACCAAATACACAAACTTCAAGTGTCTATACGGTATGTCAAGCTCATAATAAACACCAAGTCAAGAAATGTAAATAAAACAAACATGTGCTTGAAACAGTCAGAAATCATTCAAAATTTAGGTTTTGAACTATTGGTTTGACCCCATTCACAAATTGATTGAGGAATATATATATTTTTTTATTCCTTTCAAATCAAACAGAATGAGCAGATATACTATATATTACTGATGCTTTTCCAAAAGACAACTTAGCCATTGAATGCTTTTAAATCAGACCATGATATTTGTTCACATTTGCAAATATAAATTATATTTCTTGACGACACCTACAGCATATGTATGTATGACTCTAAAGTGTGATGGTACTCTAAAGTGCGATGGTCACGCTAAAGTGCGATGGTCTACGCTAAAGTACGATTGTGTATCACGCTAAAGTGCGATGGTTGTTTGTTTGCTAAAGTACGATTATATATCACGCTGAAGTGTAATGGATCAAAAGGGTAATTAATGTTAAAGGGCTTAAAACTTTAAGCAACACGGATGTTAATAAATAATCTTTTTGTAAAAGCTAGTATGCTTAGGTTTTATAACATATATGTGATAGACTTTATAATTACCGGTAGGCTAAGTGATTGTTTTTAAATCAAGAAGATCAACCACGTAGTTATTGCTAAAATGTTAATTTAAGTGTGACAAAAATCTATATATCCTGTATATGATTTTTTTTTAAATTCGGGCCGGTATCAAATATTTTGATAATTGGCGTTTCTTGCCGTTCACAGTCTATCACTAATGTGAACATCCCCCCTGAAAGATTTCATTGTAAATTGCAAATTCGAAATTCGTTTATTGTGTGACATTTATTTGTTTAAAAAATTATTGATTTAAATGAGAGGGAAATGCAAAGATTACCGAGCTTTTTCCTTTTTCGCAGTGAGTACAAATAAAATGTACAAACTAATGTTTTAGCGGACAATATATGATTTACGCATGAAAAAAATGTACCTTTATTTCACCGACTTTACTTTTCAATAAAATCGATAGTATTTTAACAGGGACCGCAAAGTAAACTGCAACATAAACAATGATTTTAATGTAGCCATTAGCTTCTAATAGAAACAAGATAAAGGATACTTATGCATTTTAAGTTGTTAATCAAATATTCTACAATTTTCTTACAGCATCTGCATGTTCATTTTTGTGTTTGTATAAACGACCGTTCACGTCATAATCCATAGTACGTTTATTACGTCTATACTTTCGGGGCAATCGCACTTTAGCGTATAGAGGCATCGCATTTTAGGGTGACCATCGTACTTTAGCGTCTCCATCGTACTTTAGAGTCCTACATGTATATAGTGTTTTGTATTATAATAGAAATCAAAAGATATTGGGTATCCATCATTGACACAAAATCAGTGCATGCACGTCTCCATTCAAAACAAATTCTCTTTATTTTGATGAAATGAGTAACTTTATATATTTGGAAGATGCACCTGTGATATGGCTGTCTTTAGGAGAAAAAAAAAATCAGAGTAATTAATATGAATATGTAAACTCTGCCCCAAAATATGTGTAGCAATTTACATGGTTATCTTATTATTTTGTTTTTTGTTTCAGCAAAAACAAGAAGAGCTGGGTGATAGAATGGACTTATCTAGTTACTTACTGAAACCTGTACAAAGAATGGGAAAATATGCCTTAATGTTAAAACAGATCATGAAGGAATGTCCCCAGTCTGATGCAGCTTATCAAGATTTAAAGGTTCGTAAACAATTATATAACTTACATGTCATTGTCAGAAAATGGAGGAATGTCCTCTGTCTGCTAGAGCTTTTTATGACAATTATATAACGTGTTATAGTCTGTTTGTTAATCAGAAAATAAGTATTTAAGATATGTAGAATTCTGACTTAAATAGTTTGGCTCATAACTCTCTTTTAAAATGTGATCTACAAGCAAATTATTAGTGATTTGTAGTCTTTAACCATTTTTGCCTGACCAATTATTGAGAATCCTGAATTATGTGATTATTTGAATATCACTTGTAAGTAGAGTCGGGCACTTCAATACTTTATATTTTATTTTCACGAAGAAAGGACATAGCATCTAGAAAACCTGCAAATCATTTCACAAAATATACTTATCAGTCATGAACATTTCAGTATAACTTACAATCAATATTTGTTTTAAGATTTTTTGTGTTACACATACCAATAATTTATTTCTGTAGTTAGAGTATATATGCAAAGGCCATTACTTAGGACAGAAACATTATTTTCATAAAAATGATAGCAGGTATGGAGTTAAGTCAATTCTACAGAAACAAAACATTGAAGGCAACAAAAACGCATGTTATTTATCAATTTTTAGTCATCAATGATTGTAATTGTAAGTATGGATTAGATGAAACATACGTTTATTTCCCAAAGATATGAAGTAACAATGTACATGATCCATTTGAGTAGATAATTCTTTCTGAAACAACCTGGATAATCTAAATCAATTTGTTTATTTGCATTGTAGGCAGCTGAACAAATGGTAAAATTCCAATTAAGACATGGTAATGACTTATTGGCCATGGATGCTTTGAAAGATTGTGATGTCAATCTTCAGGAGCAGGGGAGCCTACTCCGACAAGATGAATTCCTTGTATGGCAGGGGAGGAAGAAATCATTACGACACGTCTTCTTGTTTGAAGATATGATATTATTCAGTAAAACCAAAAGAAACAGACATGGGGGACCAGAATATTATGTTTATAAAAATAGCTTTAAAGTAAGTTTAATGTTGAATTGAAAATAGCTTTTGTTTCCAGCTGTGGAAATGTAAGAATATTTTAGTTTTTTTCCCCATTGTGCTTTAAAATCATTTTGATATGTTCCAAAAAGCTTCTTGTTTTTTACACATGAGACAAAAACATATTTTTTTTATGGAAGATGTTGCCAAAAATCGGTCAGAGTTAAATAAAAAATATTTTTAATTGAATCATGCTTTTAAAAATAGATTATTTATAACTAGATATTAATCCACCATTTGTTGTCCAAATTTATTTATGATCAGAAATAGCACAGGAAAATAAAGAAAACTGCATTTTGATGTGAATTCTAATGATAAAAGAGAGATAACTCTGTGTAAAAAATAAAACATATTATATGAACTTGGAAAGACACATACTTTTATTTGACGTTGACTTTTTTTCTTTTCAGATGGCAGATATAGGGCTGACCGAGAACTATGGAGAATCAGGGTATAAGTTTGAGATCTGGTTCAGAAGGAGAAATTCTGGGGATAACTATATCTTTCAGGCTCCTAACTCAGATGTTAAACTACACTGGATCAGAGGCATTTCTAAAATCTTGTGGAATCAAGCTTTAAAAAATAGGGGTGAGTGCACTTTGAATTGCTTGTAGAATTTTTATGTACAGTTTTAAATTGCAATCAGACAAGAAGAGACAAAAGTGTAATTATAAATTTGACATTTGAACAAAAAAACAGACAAGCAAAATCACCCAATTTGATTTAGAGTTAAACACTATATACCTGAAGCTAGAATATTTCTCCTATCTTATCTAGCAAATTGTCAATTGCAGAAGCATTTGACACATTTGATGACTTTATCATATTCAGGATGTAACTGCTCATCTCAATTCTGTTTTTATGCAAGTACTTCAGACAACCTTGGACAAGTTTCAGCATTTTTGTTTATTTTTTATATTCGATTTTTTTTTTTTATTTCTAGTTACCAGGAAGGGTATTAAAACCTTAAAGATTATAATAGTAATGAATGAACTGTTATGTTATACAGTTAAAATATATTCTACGATAAATAAAATACTGTTTAATTACTTGAAGAAATAATACAAAATTATAAGAAAACAGTAAATAGTAAAAAGAATGATTAATATGAACAAAATAACTTTTTCAGATCGTCACATGACCGAGATGGCTACCATGGGTATAGGAAACAAACCATGTTTAGATATCAAACCTAGTGCTAATAATATACAGGATAGATTTGTTAACTATGCTTTAGGAGGAAGGGGAGGTAATTACCTATATAAATGTTTACCATGTGGTTGGTAGGCAAATAAAACTTTAAACAAAGGTTTCTTCTGAAAATTGGACTCAAATTTTTCTGTAAAAAAAGAAGAAACTTAGTATTGGTGAATAAAAGTTCAATTGTGTGTTACAGTATTGTGATTAAATATTATTTCTCACAAAGAAATTATGATATTTTTTTTTTTTTTAAATCCATCTGCAGCAAAATGTTGATCATTCCTTAAAATATGTCTTTTAACAAGTAGCTTCTTTTAAAAAAAGAAAGAAAATATGAAACACATGTGAGATAGCATTCATGCTTCTTTGATTAATATTCTATAGGTAAATGTTGAATAAAGTGAAACAAATTGAATGCAATTTTTTCTTTTTCAAATATTAGAAGTGAAAATGTAATTTATTTTTAATTTATAACTCTTCTACAAACATTTTCTATTTTTAGCGAGGACCAGGAATTCAATAGCTGTGTCATCTTTTGATCATTCAAGGCTCAACAACAAACGACCTCATTCTATTATCTCCATTGGCAGCACATCGTCATCCAACAGTAGTCATTCTGGTCTGTTTATAAATCCTGGTGCTGGTGGGGATCCCTTTGATAGTCCACGACACACCACTAACACATGCTTATCTAATGGTAAGTCCTGGTCAATAAATCCTCTTGAATCTTACTTACTTATTGCTTTTGAAAGTTTTCATTTTTCTATTAACATATTTCCATCAAATCAATTTTTTATTTAAGGTGGTACATAACACTACAGGGAGTTAACTGTAAAAATCAGCTGAACATTTTAATCACGTTTTATTGTTAAGGACATATTAGGCTTCTCTAGGATCAAAGTTAGTGTTTGTCAAACTGCTATATATCCAATAAAATCTTTCCGATAAAGGTGTGGTTTAAGTTTTTTGAAATTTTTATACTTTTGTCAAAGTGTTAATTTAAAATTGTTGAAATGTTATTAACCAGCCAAATTAATTCTAGTCAAGGTGTTTGGTACCACCTTAAGATAATTGTAATTACTCTTTATAGAAAATATAATTTTGGGAAGATTCTGATCGTTCTTGATAAGGTTATCTTGGCGCACTTAAGCTTGTTTCATAAAAGTATGTTACATAAATAGTACTTTCAAAATAATAAACCATTAACCAAGCAAATGACTCCACAATGATCCCCAAACTAATACTGCAGTTTCTTATTGAATATATTTTTTCTTTCCAGAGAGTGGTATAGGTACTGATGTATCCAGTAGTTACATAGATCAACCTTCTGAAAGTTTCCATAAAGACATGTCACCAACACACCAATATCAATCACATAATAGTCCACAACATCCACAACAGTATCGTATGGCATCACAGGAAATTCCACCTCTAGCTTATAGTAGTACTGATGTAAGTTGGGTTATTATTTTGTTTCTTTGAATGAAAAATTTTGTCTCTTGTATATGCAAGATTTGTAAGAACAAGTATTTACTTTTTGGAAAGATTGAAACTTGTTTTAAATCTTTCTTAAGACACTGGCCTCCCTAACAACACGACAGGTTATCCACTTATCATATTCACTGCACAGAAATATAGTTCCCTATAGTTCTCATGTATGTGCATATAATACACATATAAACTGTGAAAAAATGGGTATATTTTTGGAGCAGTTCATTCAAGAATATATGTCATTAAGGTGTGTGCATGTGCAGGCTTTTTAATGAGTTTGATTAAGTAATTTAGTATTGATACAATACTAGTTAAAAATTTCCATAAAATAAAAAAAACATATGCTATCATATATCAAAAACTAAAATCTTAAGAATTGGTCTGATGAAAAATATGATGAATATAAAATATTCATCATATTATGTAAGTTGTTAATATTACAATACTCTGAAACCCTAAAAAAACCCAGACACTATTGTTTTGTTTAACTATGATTAAAAGAACAAAAAAGTCAAAAAGTCTTGGAGCGTTTTGACATGCTGCTTATCACTTACCGACTTTTATTAGTGTGTCTTTATATTTAATAAACAATATTATAGTAGTCAGCTATTTTTTGTTTATGTCAGATTGACACTAGAAAGCTCCTCGATATAGTATACGTATTGTCAGGGAATATTTTATCTTTTAGAATGTTGCACACTAATAATGTGTAGAAGATAATAATTATTATATGAAAACTTTTGTTTATATTAACAAAATGAATTCCTTTATTTCAGGTATAAACATGACAAAGATGTATTCTAGTGCACCTTCACAGACAGACAGACGACTCATCTCATTAGCTTACTCTTCAGTTTTCGTCCATCTTATCGAAGAAGAGTGCAATGCAAACATATGCTGAGAAACATTGCTTTAAACATTTCATCAACCATCAATCAGACAACAGAACTGTGAAGACTGTTTTCAATAGCAACCATCATCAGTTTTAAGTAATGGAAATTCTTTATGGAAGGAATTGGTGCAACTATTAAACAATGTACAAATTATCATGTCTTCATGTACGAAAAGACTTGTGTCTTAGTAAAATTCTATATTGTAAAAGAATAGAACAATAAGCATAGATAGTGCTTATTTACAATTCTTCATGATGACTTCATATTCATGATGATATACATATAAAGTATTCATTTAAACATTGGAACATAATAATTGGTGCTAAATTACATTGTGTCATTCATACTGGTGTACATACTACATAAGTGTATTATATAATTCTTACTACATGTATATTATTAATAAATGTGTATTATTTATATTTGCTGGTACATTTGCTCTTTCCTCAATATAATTTTTAAAAGTTGAACCATAACTTTGATTTGAACCGAAACTTGTTTTTTCTTCTTTTTTTATGTGTCTTTTTTTATCAAGTCAAATGTATTTGATTATATGAAAAGTTCTCCATCTATATCCTCAGATGGTTAGTTAATTTTTTTTAACCTACTCATACCAATTTCCTGCAAAGTTCAAGTTTAACAATTCTGTTCCATATTTTGAATATAAGATGCCAAATGAAAACATATTTATATAAAAGGAATAACAAAAGTTCAAAATTAATAAATAATGAAAAAACTATGACAATATATTAATAAATGATGGCAAAAAGTTAATAAATTCAGACATTGTATTTTTTTTGGTTAATGCAATGTTTTGGCTATTTTATCTTTTTTGACACACAACTCCTGAATTATTTACAATGTATTGATTTAAACAACTGGCTCTGAGCATTCTAGAGGAAGTAACTTCTAGCCTGTCAGTCATAATACTTATATCAGTACTCAGAGTACAAAATTTGAGCTTGAAACACCAAATACAGTATTTTGATTGGTTGATTTCTGATTCTGGGCCTGATAATTGTCCTCAAATTTTGTTATCACCACAAGACAAGAAAGACACATGCACAAAGTTTGATATGTTAAACTTGATAACATTCATTGATGTATTATATAATTAATACTATATATAGATATATTACAGTAGAAGGAAAAACACTAGTAAGACATCTGTAGTAGTTCTGTATAAGAAGATAAAAATGTTTATATGTGTAACTGCTGTATTTAGATAATGATTGGAGTATTTAACAGCCTTGACTGGCAATACAGCCCTCAAAAGGTCAGCCCTGGCTTGTGCCTTTTGGGGCATTTCTGTATTTAATGTTACTGTTGTGGGTTATTCAATGAACCTGTAAATATTTAGCCAGTATTATAGAATGTCTTCCAGTGAGTAAATTAGGACATAGATTGGAGATTGATATTGTTTTACATCCATCAACTGTTATATTTCTAATAAAATGAATCCAGAAATCTGTACTTAATCAGATAACTTAATATTTTTTCTATAATGCATTTTTTGTGCAGTTTTTGTAATTTTAGACTAAAATGCAATTTCTATTTTGAGATATTGAGAAAAGTCCTGTTTAATTCATATTAAAAATTCAAAATGAGAGTTTAGATTATTACTATTGTAACCCTATCGCTTGCATTTCCCAATAATAAAAACCTTGCAATAGTTTCTGAATTTACAGTTTTTAATTTTTGTAAAAATTATATTCTGAAACCATCCTGAATTGGAATTCTGACCTATCAAACTGTATGATATTTTGAACTCTTGAACTTTTATAGGCTTGCAGTTTTGGGTCCTGAATTTTGAATTCTAGGACTATAAAAATGTATATGTGGTTTTCTATTAAAAGAAGTGTTATGCTTAAGATGTACATGGTTTAGTTCTTTTAAAAACACCTTTATAACTCCAAAGTAACCTTAGTTATGGCTTATTTTCTATGAATTACACTTCAGTGAAAATAAGACTTTTGCTTTAATTATTTGTTATGTACAAAGTGGTACATGTATAGTATGGCTTTCAAACTCATGTTTATTTCATGTGTATAGATTTTTATATAGTGAGTTTATATGTAAATGAATGATATTTAAGTTCTCACAATTTTATGTGTACACCTAAATTTACCTCATAAAAATGATAAACCAATATGTTTTGTGTTAGTCATGTTAAAGCCTATACACTTGGCTTGTTAATTGTTTCTAATGGTCTAATGTGTTGATATGCACTGGGTGACTGACTAGTTCACAACAAGATAAAGATGTTTTGAAAGGTTTTCCTATATTGACTTGAAAAAAAAATACAGGATTGAAAATCCATATTTGTGAGTAAAGCAGGATTTTCAATGAGACATTTATCCATCATATTTTGAATGGCATGGCTAAAATCACCTATAATACACTGTGCAGCCTTTAAATATGAGCAAAACCAATACCATTTAGCCAGCTAAAAAGCCTTGAAACGAGAAAATGTGAAACAATTAATAAGAGAAAACAGACAGACTGAATAAAGCCATAATAGGAAAAACAATGTATTAAGAATATCTTTAAATACATGATATTTACACCCAAGATTATACTTGATAAGGTTGGATGAAAACTTATTTTACATACCTCTTCCAACTTTTGAAAAAAAAATATGCTAGAAAGTTCGAACATGTCTACATTCAAAAAAGAGATGTATATTTGTTTCTTTCGTTTCTGTACAAAATGTGAACAATTCTGTTTCACTATATTTACACTTCTTAAGTGAAGTATTTGTTCCTAGAATTCTAGCTATGGAGTAGTCTGTATTGAAATGCCCTTAGTGAGGGTTCTCCTTTATAAGTGAAGGCAAACTAAAAAGGAAACTCAATTATTCAGCTTCGATATGTATTCCCCAATGTTATTTTCCATTCCTCTTGTATACGAGATGGGGATTCCTTTATTTTATCTAGAAAAATGTTATAAAAATGTTTCGATACTTTATCCACTGTTTTTATGGCGGTTAAAACCCTAGTCGTATTTGGCACAACCTTTTTGAACTTTTGATTCTCAGTGCTGTACAACTTTGTAATTGTTTTGACTTTCAAACTTTTATATCTTGGCGTCACTGGTGGGTCTTCATGGGCTTGTGTGGACGAGGAACACTTCTGGCGTATTGAATTTTAAACCTGGTGCCTTTTGTTAGCTATTATTTATGTGTATCTTCATCTAATATGTTCTATTTATTTGTATTGTAGTCCTGTAGTGTTATGTTGTCATTTTAATGTTATATTTAACACTGCCGTAAAAGAGGGAGGTTTGGCATGCCACACAACAAGGTTCAACCCACAATTTTTTTCTTAAAGAATGTCCTGTACCAATTTAGGAATATGGTCATTGTTATATTATAGCTCGTTTCTGTATGTGTTACATTTCAACGTGTTTCATTTGTGTCGTCTGTTTCCTTTTAAATATTTGAGTGTGAATTCACATTACTATAAGACGTGTCACGGTACTTTTCAATCCCAAATTCATGTATGTGGTTTTGATGTTTTATTTGTTATTCTCATAGGATTTTGTCTAATGATTAGTCCGTTTCTGTGTGTGTTACATTTTAATGTTGTGTCGTTGTTCTCCTCTTATATTTCCACGCGTTTCCCTCAGTTTTAATTTGTTACCCTGATTTTGTTTTTTGTCCATCGATTTATGAGTTTTAAACAGCGGTATACTACTGTTACCTTTATTTACCGTTTTGTGACCGACGGTTATTTAGTTTAAAAAATACTTGTGAATGAATAACATTTTCCCAGTCCTTTGGAAGTGCAAAGATTAGTCCATAGAACTCTAGGAAAGTTGTTTATACATTATATTTCCCAATGAATTCTTCAAAGGTGTTAAATTCTCCATATTCCTAAATGAGATAATTTATGAAAAATATATTATTCTTTATCCAACGATTATAAAAAAAACTGTTCTTCCATCAATCATGATATTTTCATTTAAAAATAATGGTTGAGACAAAATGTCACTGGAGGCTGTGGTCAGAGGTTTACAAAGTGAGCTGAAATTACATTTTGCACAAAAGGGTTAAATTATTCTATAATTTTATTGAGTGCTGATTTTGACAAATGCCACATATTTTCTCCACCATTCATTTCAAGATGATCTGCCGATAACACCTTCCATGATGAATAATTTGTGGTGTTTAACATTTTTAAACCCAGGATCAGTCTATGGAAGAAGCGTATCGATAAAAACTTTTCTTATATCAATGAGCGATATTGTCTAATATCAATTGTAAACATGCAGACATTTCATGCGGAAAATGTTGTTTTTGGCAACGAAAAATTAAGTAAATACTAACTTTTAAACTTATTGTTCAAATATAAACAACAATTGAGTCTAAATATACATTCAGAAGTTAGCTAAACGCTAACGTTTATGTCCGTGTAAAATTTGAAGTGCTGTGTTTTTCATATACGGTTACATGGAAATGTAACAATAATAAAAATATTATTGTTACATTGGAGACTAAATGCCGGAATGCAAAGGCGGATAAGGAACCGATTAATTACGAATGTAACAATAATTACTGAGGCTACGGTTACATGGCGTTATTGTTACATGAAAAACAGCAATCATTAAACTTAAATCTTGTATAGTTTTGTTGCCTTAAACTTTAATCTTGCATATGTACTAAATAATACTTGTAATAATGATAAATAATAAAAATTATCGTTAACAAATGGTGTTTGAATTGTTTTTTCTAACGTATACATGGTTTTGGTGTTTAAAAGATACTACTTAAGATATAAAGTAGTGCCAAAGGCGAAAATATAGACCAATAGTTTGTTGCTGAGAACTCGGGCTGAGAAAAGTGTTCACTTTAAGTATTTAACTGCACACCTACTCGTATTACTGTCATTATACAATGCACAATGGGTGAAGAGATTCTTGCGGCGGACCAATTTTGTTGTGGGTGGAAAATTTAAAACTTGGGATTCGTTTGAAACAAAACTGAAACAATATCAAGACACAAATTTCATTCAGCTATACAAACGCAGTTCTAAAAAAAATGATTCATCTATAACAAAGTTTGCTAACTGTGAAGTAAAATACTGTGAACTTCGGTATACATGTATCCACGGAGGACGTAATTTCGTTTCAAAATCAGATGGAGCTCGTCCAAACCAAAGGTAAGTTATTTTAACCTATAAACGAATATCAATGGGTCATAATATTCAATTCGTTTCATAATTCAAAGTTTGAATTGACACAGACCAAGTCTCCAACTCTTTTTCGCCATCTATCAACGACATATTTTCTACATCTACATCATTTAAATGCAGAGGGTCTAAGACCCATTACGCATGTAAGTTAAGTCATTCAATATGGTGCTCATTAAAAACATTTTTATAAACAAACAAACAAACAAACAAATAATTTATTAGAGTCTCGCCTCTTTAAAACATTTGATATACAACACAATATAATATTAACAATTTATAAAAGAGCCACTCTAAAAAGAGTTACGAGAGACTGTAAAAACACAGATTAAAATACATGTATATTACATCTATTACATATATCAATATATCTTAGCATAAAACACCATGTTATTAAAAACACTTATACAAAAGAAAACAAACGTCAACATTATAATAACTTATTACGAGTATAAAATACACTTTCTCTTAAAAAGTACTTCATGGCAGATTTTGGCTGTAAAATAACAAACTCTATCATCATAAAACATAAATAAAAACTTTTCTTCATTACTTAAATTACAAAAACAACTTTCTATATTACATACACTGTTAAAAAATATCGTTCGCAGATCTGCATATTCTGGGCATTCTAATAAAACATGTTTTTCATCTTCAATTATATTCAAATTGTTTTTCTTACAATTGAAACAGAACCTTTCATTTACATCAATACCTTCATATCTGCCAGTTTCAATTTTAATCGGAGCAACACCTGCTCTAAATTTAGCATATGCACTTCTATATTTACCGGGCATAGTAATACTTAAATATTTTTCTGTACACTAATTTGATTTAAATAACCTGTAAGTACGCAATTTACTGCTTTCATTAGCTAGTAAATTTAAATGCCAATTATTCTGGTACATAATAAATAGATTGTTTTCAATATCTTTAATAACAGACTTGCTCAAAATACATTCAATATTACAATACTGATTAAGATCAAGTTCTTTAAACTTTGTATTCACTCTACAGTTCCAATTTTTTACTTTATTATAACTGATATTATTACTCCAAAGACAAATTTTCTTATTAAGTCTACTATTAGACATCTTACTAAATCGTGACCATGTCCTAAATATGGAAGACCATTGTTTAACAATACATGGTTTCCATCCCATATCTCCATAAAGTGCTAAGTTAGGGGTATATCTACCCACTCCCATAAAAAATCTCATAGCCTTATGTTTTACAGCGTTTATACATGAAAATTCTTTAGTACCCCAAATAGAGGCACCATAGTCAATCACTGACCATACAATTGAATTGAACAATTTTGTAAATACATCATATTGAAAACCACCATGAGCTTTACACTTTGCTATTAGTAACCCTAACGCCCTACTGGCAGATTTGGCAACTGTTTTTGCCATTTCCTCATAACTCAAATGTTCGGTTAATAATAAACCTAAATATGTATAATTTGATACTTTATCAACACATTTTCCATTAAAAACAAAAGGAAAATTAGTACATGGCACAGAAGGTGTTCTAAAATGCATAACTTTTGATTTTTCTAGATTAACCTTTATCATGTTTCTATCACACCAACATTCTAAAGTATTCAAAATGATTTGTAATTCACTTTCACTTTCTGTTAAGAAAACTACATCGTCTGAAATATAATATTATACACACTTTTTCTTCACCTATGCTAATACCAACATTTAATTTTTTGACTTCATCAATTAAATCATTAATGAAAAAATTAAACAATAATGGTGAAATTATACACCCTTGTTTCAAACCAGTATTAACAGGGAACCAGTCAGATAAAATACCATTCAACTTAATACAAGATTGAACATTATTATACAAAGATCTTAATGCCTTTATCATTTTAGAACTAACACCAAGTAACTCTAATTTATTAAATAACAATGCTCTATTTATAGTATCGTATGCCTTTTTAAAGTCAATAAAAGCAGCATATGTAGACTGTTTACGTAGTTTTCTGGACTCTATTATACTAGTTATAGATAAAAGGTGATCAATGGTGTTACGATCTTTTCGGAAACCATTCTGCTCATCATGGATACTGTCCGATGCATCAAACTTTTCCCGCAACCGACAGTCAAGAACACCACAGTAAACTTGTAAGTAGCTGGAGCTAAAGTTATTCCACGATATGAAAGAGGATCTCTGGGGTCAGACGAAGAACATTTAGGTACTGGTACAATTACACCTTTGTTCCATAGAACAGGGACCTTACCCGTATTGTAACACACATTAAACAAACGAGCTAAAAATGATAAAGCAGTTTGGTTTTTCAACACTTCTACTGGTATCTCATCAAGACCGGGCGCCTTCCCATTTTTAGCCTTTTTTATTACTTTAAATATTTCCTCACTTGTAATTTCACAATCCAATAAATAATCACATTTCTCTTGATCTTTAGAGTCGATATTTTCAGAAGGCTGTATACAATTTTCTACATTTAACATTGAACAAAAATCATTTTTCCATTTATTCAAAACTGAAATTGGATCTGTTGATACCGAACCATCTTCTAAATTTATTTCCATTGGTATGTTACGTTGCCTTTCTGCCCCTATGCCTATCTTTCCAATTTTTCGCCAAAATTCTTTCGGATTATCACATGAACTGGTCAAATCATCCTGCATTTTATACCAATAACGACGCTTTGCCTGTTGTACATTTTTGTCAAATAATTTCCTGTTTTGACAATATAAATGGCGCAACTGTTTTTTAGAATGACAACTTTTGTTTTTTAGATACATAGTTTCCGATTTGCACACCTCGTTTTATATGTGAAATTAAAATCAAATGTTTGTTTTTTGCCAAATAGCTTTCGAGAACAGCCTCACATCTTCTTTAACAGAGTAGTATGTCTGCCTCTGCCTCTTGGAACTCTATTGTCTCGTTTTTGTTGTGAAATTTTAAATTGTTTCTTAAACCCTGACCGAAAGCATTGTTTTTAGATGAAATGCCAAATGTTCTTGAAACTTAAATGTAAAGACGGTGTATTCCTCGAAGTCACGAAATTCAACAGTATGTGATACGGACGTTCACAGTGTGGCATCACTGGTGTGTGATGGCTGCTTGGAGTGGTTTCACCAAAAATGTGTCGGACTCAGAAATGCTCCAAAAACAACTTACTGGATATGTAGAAAATGTCATTGCAAATAAATAATTAAAGAATTTATATTTATTAATTGTATGTATTGTAAATATAAAATAAATGTCTTTAATTTTTATTATCTAGTACATTTTAATAGACCCATCGTATATTGCTGTTGTTCATGTAACAATAATGCCATGTAACCGTAGCCTCAGTAATTATTGTTACATTCGTAATTAATCGGTTCCTTACCCGACTTTGCATTCCGGCATTTAGTCTCCTATGTAACAATAATATTTTTATTATTGTTACATTTCCATGTAACCGTAGCCAGTGCCTTGTGGAAAGTTGTCTCATTCGAACTCATGCACCATCTTCTTATATCTATAAATCTTTAAAATATCCCTTTATAAATAACTGCTCTCTAGACCTCCAAAAACGTCATCTGGGTGCTGAATCTTTTGTACAGTGCAATATAAACTAGTACACTTCTTAAACTTTAACGGTAACGACAGTTATGATGGTACAAGAACGATTACGTCAATAAAAATACCAAATAAACAGCACTGAAAGATCAAAATTTATAATTCTAGTATGACGTCGGTTTGTGAACAACACTGTGACAAAATTCTCGATAGATCTAAACTTAGCGCAGACTCAGAGGTATACATAATAATTGCTGTTATGTACAATATACTTTCCGCGTAAATATACATGCATTGGAACCTATTTGCAGACCCTTTGCCGATTTTATTGTTTTAAAAAGTGCAATTAAAAAAATAATAACTATTATTCTTATTTGGATGCATAATAAAAAGAAGTAATGCATAATAAAAGGGTCCGTGTAACACTTATCAATTCAAAGTTTTAAAAAGTTTTGAAATTTTAGATTTTTGGAATTTTGATCAAAGTTTTAAAATATCAAAATTTCAAATTGTGTTTAAGTTTTGAAATTTTGAAATTTTAACCAAATTATTAAAATATCAAAGTTCTAAATATCGTTTATAACTATGATTTGATATTTTAGAAACTTGATCAAACTTTTAAAATACTAAACCTTACTCGCAACTTTGATTATTTCACTTTTTGAAAGTTTAATTTTTTAAGTGTTTGCTTAAAATATCAAAAGTATAAAGGGGCGACAAGAGGGGTACCTGTAATCACTGATGTAAACACGGCTCTGATAAGAACTATTCTTAGTTATAAATTAATAGCATGAAATATATCAAATCATTCTTAATAACAAAATAAATAATGAAAGGAAGAAGTCGGTTTTTTTTTTATGAAACATATTAGACATCACATGGGATAACAGTATCCTGAAATTTTAAGGTTGTGCATCTATCAAAAAAATAAATATAATTAAACCTATTTAAACCGGAATCAACTACGTTGATTTAAATCTCTTATATAAGGTTTAGCGTTTGAGATAAATAATTCAAAGCTATTTTGTGTTCCCAGTGCCCAACATTTAGAAGTATCAGTGAAAAATGACCAACTCGAAGTAAACCATATAGTATTATTCGCCTTTTTGACGTTCCTGATGAAGGTAGATCCAGAAAAAGCGCTTCGGTCGTATACAACTTAAAACGTTTTCCTTTCTTGTTTATCGATTGCAAAAGCCATGATGATAATATATTGTCTTTTATGATTTATTTCAGTTCCAAGAAATGATACGGAAGGAATACTTAATATATAGCGTTGCAATGAAAGTTGTGCTAGGTGTGTTTCAGCTTGCCCCTAGACAAAAAATGTACTGGTTCAGTGATTATAGACGTAATACTAAACTCCGAAATATATAACAATGAACTAAAATCAAAATCATACAAGACTTAGAAGGACAGAGGCTCCTGGATTGGGACAGGCGCACAGATGCGGCGGGGTTTAACATGCTTCGTGAGATCACAACCCTCCCCCTATACCTCTAGCCAATAAAGAATGAAAAACACACAGTAATACGAACAGTAAAACGCACTTTAATAGGAAATACAAGTCCTATGTCAAAATAGGAAACAAACTAAGAAACTAATCAACATGACAATGATAATAAAATAACAAAGGACTACTATATAAGGCTAGCAGTTACTATCATACGCCAGCTTCAGACCTCAACTTATAAACTAATTGAAAGGTTTTATATGTCTTCATTATGCACACTCTCTCCCTGTTGCATTTATTGCTAATTTGTTCCGGAACATTCATGAAATATTTCTCACTGGCAACAACAAAAATCGATAATTTTTAAATAGGTGGTTAACATACAAATTACGAAGAAACGTAAGATTCAACTTCCGAGGACAAAGTTTCTCTTATAGATGGATTTAAATATGTATTAACTTCACATTGGTCAAACACCTCTTTAATTGTTTCGTTCTTATTTTTCTTGAATTTCAAATTTCAGTTTCAGCGTTCTGTAGGTGAATTCTTTACTAAAAATTCAGCGTTTTACATTGCACTGTTTTTTCGAGAGCAACATAAGTGTACGGCCAAAAATGGAAAAAAATCCATCATGCAGCTGACAGTGTGGCTTTTCTTTGCACGCCCCATTCTGACTGGATGTACATATGTACTTTTAGTTTGCTTAAAGTCGATTGTCGTACGATAACTTAAAAATACCCAAATAACAAAATGCAAATACGGGACAATAATATCCTTTAATACAAAATACTTTTGTTTACTATTATAAAACAGTGGTTGATTTAGAACCTCTAATGGAGCTACGTGTATGATAACCAGTCCAAACGTTTAACTTTTAAAGTGGGGTGAGGTTGTTTTGTCGAAGCACTAACAATTTTATTAAGTTTTTCATCGCTATTAATCAACTTGTCTGGTTCAAAATTTAACACTAAAAGGCATGGATAATTTTTCTTTTGTTCTCTGCTGGCACAGAATATTATATCATCAAATTAGGGATCAGAATATTTTAATGTACCATTACCATCGAAGCCCCTAGTGGTAATATTAAGTAAAAAAACAGGGACTATCTAAATATTGGTTCCCCAGAAGATTACCATTTTTCGCTGATAGAAACTTTTGAACACAATTTTCAACTTTCAAAATGCCGGCACCTACAACTGGATAGATGGGTGCTTAATGTAGTACAGTGACAACTATTACATAAACATGAATGCAAGTTGGGTGCTTAATGTAGTACAGCGGTAACTATTACATAAATATGAATGCTCGTGAAAATAATGTTTATGGTAAACGTTTATATATGATATGAAAGGTTTCAACTTTTACAAAACCAGAGCTATTCTTTGGATTTAAAAGTTTACTTTATTTGACCTTTTCAATTTTATTTGACTTTATTTGCCTTTTTAACTTCATTTGGTTCGAGTGTCAATGATAAGTCTTTTGTAGACGAAACGCGCGTCTGACGCAAAAACCGGCAGAATTTATATTCTGGTATCCATCTATGATGAGTTTTTGTAGATACCTTGTAACAGTATCTTGGTTCCAATTTGCTGATATTGGATCTTAGTACCGTCTTAATTTCAGCGTAAATAAGATTATATTAAAAACCTCCCACACTGTGGACTAGCACAACCTTAATTAGGACACCATCATTCAGTATCATAAAACCAGCAGGTAAAATGGTCAATATCAGAGCCGTACGTCTGTTTTTTAAATAGATTATCTTCTTTTAAGAAATATTAATTTTGTCATCCAATTTTTCACCGCTTACAAATGTCCGTTTTATTTCATACATAAACTTTTAAGTATCAGTATGTTTTTAATTCATATTGTTTCGTTTCGTTCCGCTTTTATTTCGTTTCGCTTTTTACAGGTATCCCTCTTATTGCCCCTTTTCTGTTTTGATATTTTAAGCAAACATTTAAAAAATCAAACTTTCAAAAAGTGAAATAATCAAAATTGCGCGTTAGGTTTAGTATTTTAAAAGTTTGATCAAATTTCTAAACTATCAAATTTATAAACGATATTTAGAACTTTGACATTTTAATAATTTGGTTAAAATTTCAAAATTTCAAAACTTTAACACAATTTGAAATTTTGATATTTTAAAACTTTGATCAAAATTCCAAAAAACTAAAATTTCAAAACTTTTTAAAACTTTGAATTGATAAGTGTTACACGGACTTAGAAGTAATGCATAATAAAAAGAAGTAATGCAGACTCGGACTTCTCTTGAACTGAATTTTAATATGCGTATTGTTATGCGTTTACTTTTCTACATTGGTTAGAGGTATAGGGGGATGGTTGAGATCTCACAAACATGTTTAACCCCGCCGCATTTTTGCGCCTGTCCTAAGTCAGGAGCCTCTGGCCTTTGTTAGTCTTGTATTATTTTAATTTTAGTTTCTTGTGTACAATTTGGAAATTAGTATGGCGTTCATTATCACTGAACTAGTATATATTTGTTTAAGGGCCAGCTGAAGTGATGGAATACACCTCACTAATCAGGGTACAATTCTTTTACTTAGAAACATAAACAAAGTTGTAAACATTTTCAACCAAACAACTATTTCTCAGTCCAATAATGAAAGTAATGAACAGCATGGTAAAAGACAAACCATTGCAAAGACATTCAATGGTATCTGCTTTAATTGTGGCTTTTATGGTCATCATTGTAAAGACTGTCACACACTTTAGGATAAATCTGATGTATTTCAATTTGTAGACAAAGTATCAAATCATAGTAAATCATTACTACTTCATAACAATTTCGATATACTTCTTAATTTATGTCCAAATTGTAATACATCAAAATGTATATGTACTCAAAAATGTATGTCTGTAGCTGAGAATTTTAAAAACCAAAGTTCTACAGAAAATTGTCAAAAATCAGAAAATGGTAAATATGCTAATAGCCTCAGCTCAAAACTTAATTGTAATAGAAACAAACATTATCAAAAAAACTGTCTTAATCTAAAATTTATAAAGGTTTCAATGCTGTATGCCTTAATGTTAGACATATTTTATCTAAATTTGACGAGTTAAAAAATATAATTACTATAAACAACAAATATTTAGATTTATTTGGATTAGTTGAAACATTCTTAAAACCTGACATTAACAATGAACAATGTAAAGTGCCGGGATACAAAATTTTCAGAAAAGATCGCCAGTGTAAGGATGGTGGTGGCCTATTGGTGTATGTCAAAGATTCTATTGCAGTTAAAAATCGATCTGATTTATCCATTAATACATTAGAAACTTTATGGTTAGAGGTAGAATTTCCAAAATCTAAACCTTTCTTCATTTGTACTATTTATAGACCACCAAATTCCCCTCAGTCCTGGATAGATCTTTTTGAGGAAGAATTTAATGCAGCTCTTTCAGAAAACAAAGAGATAATTTTAATGGGGGACTTTAATATTGACTTGATTAAAATTGAGAATAAAAAATGGATCAATTTCATAAACAATTTTAATCTTCAACAACAAAGGAGTAGGTTCAGTAAGACCCCTTTTTGGCCCCAAAATATAGCAGTTTTACAAAATTGTGAAAATGTAATCTTTTAGCTATTTACTGGAAAGTATAATGCTTCTGCTTCATAAATATGGACTGTTTTTGACAATACAATGCACAAATATCGGGTACTAGCATCATAAAGTCATGCTATATTACTGAAATCTTCACAATTTTAGCATTTTAGCTAAATTTTAGACGGTTTCCGTCTTAAGTGAAAGTGGCCGCATTCGTGTTCATTCATAATATTGAAATCTAAGTTGTATTTGGTGATAATACATAACATATATAAAGGTTGAGGATGAACACGGATGCGGACACTTTCATTTTTGACAAAAACCATCTGAAAAGTGAGGTTTTTTGGCATATTTGATAGATTTTTCATATTTAAGCTTGAATCGGAGCGTTTTTAAAGACTAAATCAGTCAAAATCTTTCACATACACGAACTGAATCAATTGAAATAGACACTTAAGTGTTTAAAAAGTGTCCAAAATCTTTCTTTAGATGAACCTGACATTTGAGGCCAAAATCGGCCCTTACCGGACCTACTCCTTTCCACTGCAACACGTATTTGTGACAAATCTGAAACTCTAATTGATCATATTTACACTACTAATCCTGAAAATATTGTCCATTGTCATGTACCTTCATATGCTTTAAGTGACCACTATCCTGTATGCTTAAATAGAAAAATCAATATAAAGATAAAAAAAGAAAATCATATCGAAATAAAGTATAGGTGTTTCAAAAAATTTAATGAAGATGCCTTTTGTACAGACTTACATCAAACCCCTTTTCATATTGTTGAAATGGAAGATGATATTGATATTGCTGTCGACAAATGGTATGAACTTTTTAATCAAGTTATAAACAAGCATGCACCAATGAAAACTAAAAGAGTAAAAACATTTAAACAAGCCGAATGGTTTAATGAAGAAATTAAAAACTCCATTCAATATAGGAATATGTATCATTCAAAAAAAGATTGGATAAACTTTAAAAAGTGGCGTAATAAAACAACGTCGTTAATATTTAATGCAAAAAAGGAATATTACCAAAACGCCATAACTAGTTCCAAAAATAGTAAAGAACTTTGGAATCATATTAAAGAGTTAAATCCAAAAGAGGATAATATTTTTCCACCTAAAATGCAGTATGAAAATCAAACGGTTTATAACAACCAAGATATTGTAAATACTCTTAATGTTCATTTTTCATCCGTAGCTGAAAAACTTATTGGAAATAATACTTCAGATATGGATTTTTCTATGCTACAAAATTTTACTAGTGAAAAATTAAAGAAAACTGAAAATTTTCATTTAAAACTCATTTCCATTGGAGAGGTGTGTTCTCAACTAAAACATCTTAATATTAATAAATCCGCAGGTTTAGATGGAATAGGTCCCAAATTTTTAAAGTTAAGTGCAGAAATAATATCCCCATCATTAACTTTTTTAATAAACAAAAGTATAACTTCAAATCGTTTTCCGCAAAAATTAAAACTTGCAAGAGTAACTGCTATACATAAAGGAGGACCAAGAGATATTCCCTCAAATTATCGTCCAATTTCTATTTTGAATACCATATCTAAAATTTTCGAAAGACATGTATGTACACAGTTATATGAATTCCTTAACAATAAAAAATTGTTACATATCGCCCAGTCAGGTTTCAGACAAGGTCATTCCTGCCAAACAGCGCTAACTAAACTAATTGACGAATGGTTAAAATATTTAGATAATGGAGAAATAGTTGGTACAGTGTTTTTAGATTTCAGTAAGGCTTTTGACCTTATTAACCATGCCATACTTCTAGAAAAGTTAAAATTTTATCATATCGGAAAACATATAATAGATTGGATAAAATCATATTTGTCTGACAGACAACAAGAAGTCCAATACGCTAACATTAAATCTGATAAATCGTTTGTAAAGTATGGAGTGCCTCAAGGTTCTATTTTTAGGTCCGCTGTTATTTTTAATATATATAAATCATTTACCACTTCATGTTAAACAATCCAATATGGATTTATATGCTGATGATTCAACATTGCATTTTCATGATAAAAACATTGAAAAAATAAACAGCATATTGCAAAATGATTTAAATGCTATACAATCTTGGTGTAACAATAACAGTATGAAAATCAATGCACAAAAAACTAAGTGTATGAAATTGGGTTCAAAACAAAAACTTAAACAACTATCAGAATTATGTATTACCGTCAACGAAACATGTATTGAGAATGTCCATTCTTTCAAATTACTTGGAATAGACATTGATGAAAATTTAAGCTGGGAAGATCATGTTGATCGTATATGTAAAATTATCTCATCTAAAGTATCACTTTTATATAAAATTAAAGTATATTTGCCAATACACACAAGGCAACTATTTTATAATGCATATATTCTACCATATATAGACTATTGTAGTTCAGTTTGGGGAAATTTATTACAAAAAGATTCAGATAGAATCATAAAACTTCAAAAAAGAGTAGCAAGAATTATACTGGAATGCGATATTTCTATTCCATCTAATTTCATGTTTTCTTCTTTAAAATGGCTATCTTTTACCAAAAGAATAAAATACCAACAATCAATTCTAATGTATAAAATTGTAAATGGGCTAACACCTGATTACTTAGCAATACTAAATATTGATGATGTGCAACGCCACAACTTACGATCTGTCTCTAATAATGATCTTTTTGTTCCAAGACCAAATACAAATTTTTATAAAAAATCTTTTCATTATTCTGCAACCAAAGTATGGAATAATTTACCACTCGAAATAAAGAAATGTCCTAATGTGGAATTATTCAAGAAACATAGTTATAATCATTTTCTTGAAAATTATATGCAAGTCAACTAATTTGTTTTCCTCTAACAAAACTATATCAAATATTGTCATTTATTACCCTTTGTATATTCCAATGATTGAATTGTGTATATACTAGTAATATATATTGTAAATTAATGTATGAATGTATGAATGTTAACTGTATGCATGTATTTTGTTTGAGGGCCTCAATGAAAATTAGACTATTTCTAATTGAGTTACCCTCTTTAAATAAAGAATTTATTATTATTATTATTATTATAAGGACGCCTCCGGGTGCGGGAATTTCTCGCTACATTGAAGACCTGTTGGTGACCTTCTGCTGTTGTTTTTTTAAATGGTCGGGTTGTTGTCTCTTTGTCACATTCCCCATTTCCATTCTCAATTTCACTTGTAAGAGCTCGGAGAAATCAATAGGATAAAATTCGAATATCACGGCCCCATCCATGTGTAAATTTCCAACAATCTATGGCTTTTCTGAATTATTTCTAAAATATAGAAAATACGTATACACATTTGGATTCGAGCGTCACTGATGAGTCTTTTGTAGACGAAACGCGCGTTTGGCGTTTACATCTTATCTATTTGCTTTCTAAACATTTTTTTAGCATTCATTGTAGAAATGAATTTATAACAAGCGATACGGATTGTTATTTTGCACTAAGAAATGTAAGCATATTTATACGATCGGTTACTAGTCAAAAACTAAGGTCAAATCTCTGGTAACAATACAGCGGAATGTCCCCGCGGTTGTCGCGATGTAAAAACATTAACGGTACCAATTTTCCTGCACCAGATGCGCATTTCGACAATACACGTCTCTTCAGCGATGCTCGTAGCCAAAATATTTGAAATCCAAAGCTTATATAAAAGATGAAGACTTATATTCCAAAAGGTTCAAAAAGTATAGCCAAATCCGTGAAAGGAATCAGATCTTTGCATGAGGGAGATACATTCCATAATTTATAATAATTTCTAAAAATTTGCTACAGAAAATTTAAATAACACAAAAAATCCGTATTTACATGCCAGTACCAGTACCAAGGTACTGCCTACTAGGCTGGTGATACCCCCGGGAACTGACAGTCCACCAGCAAAGACATCGACCCAGTGGAAGTAATAACATTAACGGTCCCAATTTTCATGCACCAGATGCGCATTTCGACAATACATGTCTTCAGTGATGCTCGCTGCCAAAATTTTTGAAAAACAAAGCTTATATAAAAGAGGGAGAGCTATAATCCAAGGTCCAAAATATATAGCTAAATTTGTAAATAAGCGTCCATGTTGATAATAAATACAGTTTCTGTTTCACAAGATTTTCGATTTTCGTTCGATCTGAAGTTGTTCAATTTATAGTCTGAGGCTACTCAGTTGGTATCTTCAAAGATCGGGACAACAGCATTTGTACATTTTAATTTATTTGGAATATTTATTTTACCATTTGAATATTCATTGCTGTATTGAATTGGATTATTTGAATGAATGTTTTTTTTCTTTTAAGTAATGATTTTTTTTTATTTCGATATTACCCATGTGGATAGGCTATAGGAGTTTGACCTCAAGAGCGGATTCATCCGTTTCTAAAAGGGGGGTTTCAAACCAAGGATAAAGGGTATCAACCATATATCCCCATTCAAATGCATTGATCGGCCAAAAAAGGGGGTTTCAACCCCCGCCCCCCTCCGGATCCGCCACTGGACCTTTATTAGAATCGAATAGGTCGGTAGACTATTTACAACCGCATTCAAATTCCGCCATTGCATCATCACTTCAATTAGAATTTGTCGGTTAAAGCATGTGATTGCAAAACAATAGACTGAACAGGTTGTTAACACTTTCAAATATCAATAGGGTCAAGGAACATTTTAAAAATGGTAAGATCGTTTAAGCGTTAATTTTGTTACAGAAACGAAATTTTAGTGGTTTTGATCATCAAACATTAAGCCGGTCATGAAATAAGTTTGTGAATTATGTTTGCGGTTCTGTTGACATGCATTGTGACGTGTCATCGTATTAATTCTATATTAGAAAACTATAGCAGTTATATTAGAAAAGTATCGCATTCATAAATTTTTGATATTAAAAAAATATCGCTATGATATAAGACAAACATCGCATTGATATTTTAAAATATAGCAGTATTTTTGACTTATAGGCGATTTTGGCTTATCCAACAATTTAATTCATCTCGATTGCATTCCACATAATTTGCTACATGACATAAATTGAATTTGTACATCTACAAATGATAAATCGTGCATTTATATCTCATTTATTCAACAATTCAATTATCACGTTTAAATACATCTTGCTTGGTATAACTTTAAAATATTTCATGGAAATTATACAGCAGACGTATGTCTTGTTAAATGTCAGCCTGTTTTAAGAAAAGAATCCTTACTTTATACCGAGAAATCTTCGTTCCTTCATAAAAATGTAAACATTCGTCTGAGATTTCCCACAATGCAACTCGTTGATATAAGACAATATCGCTCATTGATATAAGAAAAGTTTTTATCGTATCGCACCTTCCATAGACTGAGGATAGCTTCAGTGATTCTATAAAGGATTCAATATCTGGCATTTTTACCCCGCCATCCTCACAATTCGAGATAAGTACATTTCTTTTTGAACAGCAAAGCTTGCTTCAATTTATAAATGTGATGTACAATCAAATATTGCATTGTAGTTGAATGAACAGAAACTCTTAACAAATGAAGATACCTCCAACTTTCTTAAGATGATTTTATACATGACATCATTATATTTTTAGAACAGATTGTAAAACTTCATTTTGTGCCTTTTTGTCGAGCCTTCGACTAAAGTCGAAAAAGCGAGACTAAGCGATCCTACATTTCGTCGTCGTCGGTGTCTTCGGTGGCGTCCACAAATATTCACTCTGTGGTTAAAGTTTTTGAAATTTTAATAACTTTCTTTAACTGTACTGGATTTCTACCAAACTTGGACAGAAGCTTGTTAATGATCATAAGATAGTATCCAGAAGTCAATTTGGTAAAAATAAAATTCCACTTTTTCCGTATTTTACTTATAAAAGGACTTAGTTTTTCTGCGGGAAACATAACATTCACTCTGGTTAACGTTTTTAGAAGTTTAATAACTTTCTTAAGCTATCCTGGGTTTGTACCAAACTCAGACAAGCTTGTTTATGATCATAAGATAGTATCCAGAAGTAAATTTTGTAAAAAGATATCTCCATTTTTTTCTGTATTTTACTTTTAAATGGACTTATTTTTTCTTCCAGTCAGCATTACATACAGTCTGCAGTTAACGTTTTCAAAACATTTATTAGATTCATTAACTATCCTACATTTTTACCAAACTTGGACAGAAGCTTCTTACAATCATAAGATAGTATCAAGAGGAATAATTTTATTGATTTTTTTCCTCATTTTTATTGAGCCTGCGATTTACAGCAAAAGTAGGCGAGACACTGGGTTAAATTTCTGGAAATGTTCACAGATAGGATGTATAGAATGTTATGATCAATGTACTATATTCTGTGTATCCAAAAAGTAAAATTACAAAAATACTGAACTCAGAGGAAAAACAATTCGGAAAGTCCATAATCACTTGGCAAAATCAAATAACAAAATGCATAAAAAACGAATGGACAAGAACTGTCATATTCCTGACTTGGTACAGGCATTTTCAAATGTAGAAAATAGTGGACTAAACCTGGTTTTATAGCGCTAACCCTCTCACTTTGATGACAGTCTCATATGATGAAGTTATAAAACTTGGAACATTAAGATATGAAATTAGTCCCATACGATTTTGATTGCAATTCAAGCAATCTTTACCTAAAAACCGTTATGGAGAAAATCGATATCTTAAGCATGATCGTAATCCCCATATTTCGGAGGCATACTTAAGACGGATCCGGCCATACTGTCTAACAGACATGTCTGTTCTTCTGGAGTGATAGAGAATTGTTTGAGAGAGTTCATTAGAGTAGACATGGCTTTATACAGTTGTTTTGCTAAGTATGTACAAAAATTCCGTTGTAATGAAATAATATACCAAGGTACACATATGAATTAATAACTTGCAGTTCCTTGCTATCATGTAAAAAATATAGTGGATACTGACTGAATCCATTCATAAATACCACTTCTTTTGTTTTATCAGCATTTACCTCGATATTCCATTTTAATATCATGTTTATTGCTGTAAAGTAAAAGTTTATCAAAAAGTGTTGCAGAACGGTCAGTGCTGGTTCATATAAAACAGTATTGTCAGCAGAAAGTATAAGAACTATTAGAATTCCATTTAAAGAAATGACATCTTCGTTTACGTCAATGGAGCCATCTTGAATAATGTCATTCATAAAAATTAAGAAAAGTAAGGGCTCGCTTTGATTTTTATAAGATGGTTGTCAAAAGCGTCTGATTGTACTCAACACACGTAAACGCACAGATGAATAAATGGAATTTACGAATTTACTTCTCACTCCGGATTTGAAAAGTTTGTACAGCAATATTCTTCAGTTCACATTAGCAAACCCCTTCGGAAGTCTAAGAAACCACAGTATAATTTCAGTTTAGGCTGAAGAGTGTGTGAAATAATTCAAGGCAGAGCAAATATAGCGTCAACAGTCGATCGTACTGACTGGAATCCAATTTGATTGTCTATTGTATGATTTCGTCCTGAGATCACGATAACAAACGGCCAGTTAGAATACTAGTGAACAAAGTCGAAAGGATGCTTACTTACATCATAGGTCGATAATTAATCGAATTCGTAAGAACGCCACTTTTAGGAACAGAAATAACTAAGCATTCAGTCCTATTTACTCATCACAATTCTCTTTTTTGCTGGTTGTGTGGTTGATATACCTGTTTTGAATGGTCAAAATTTGTGTTGAATAGATATTGTTTTTAACTGTAGTGTTAGAATAAAAATCGTAAATGGTTTCTATTTCCTTTTTCAATTTTCATGTCCTTATTCAGATTCTATTTCCTTAATCGGTTTTAATTGCTTTTTTTCGGTTTTAATTTCCTTATTCAATTTTCTATTTCCTTATTTGGGTTCTATTTCGTTATTAGATTTTCGTTTTCTTTATCAGTCCTAAAAATGGAAACCATAGTTATAATCCTTTGCATTATTTGAATTCATTTTGTTATTGATATAAACGCATATGTGTAGGGGGTACCAGATGTCAAAACGTGACAAATGCTGTTGGTAACAGCGAGTCATTTTCGAAATTTAACAATTTGTGTACCACGAATAAGCAGTCGTCTGTGTTGTATAATAAATAAAGGCAATAGTAGTATACCGCTGAATAAGTTTAAACACATGATTTCTTTCTACCCCTTGCAATGTCTATTGTTGATTTCACCAAATCGTTGTATGGCATATGCAGACAGTTATACCTCTTATAAAACCTACCCAAGAAATTTACCGATGAACTCTTCCATTAACTTTTTGCAAGATTGAGCGTCTTGATTTGCATACTGCATTATTTCCTGTGCGCCAAGTATATATATGTAAAGATCGCGTTGCTTTGCGATTTCTATTATTTCTTTTGCATCATCTTTAACATCATTTCTAGAACATTCGTTTGTGAAAATTATACCAATCTTTGTACTAAAGATAATCATAGATCCAATTAGCTTGAGAACGATGTCAGTACCTTTACCATTCTTGAAATAAGATCCTCTCTTTACCTGCACCACAGCTGTATCATGTGCATGTATACCCCACCGGCAAAAAATGTCTACACCTCTGTCGTGGCTTTCCCCTGTATGTGTAACATTTATTTTCAAGGGAGGCGGAAGATAATCTATCTTAATGGATCTGAGATAATACTCTGCAAAACGCTCCCATAGTTCGCAGGGTCGTATAGGTTGCAGAAGACCCTGGTACACAACATTTCCTCGCCGGTGCGGATTGGTTAAGCTGTTAACCAATATTACAAACAAATCCATGAAATTACGATTACTGCATAGTTCAACTTGTAGAATTTGCAAATAATTATATGTTATACATTGAAAAGTATTGCAGAACCCATTAGCAGGAATTTGTCCTCTTTCTCGCTGTTGTCTCATTGCATCAAGTTCGGACTTCAAAGTGTCTATGCATTCATCGTCATAGGGTTCAATTTCCATCATTAGGAATGAGTGAAATATTTCTAAAAAGAGCCAAAAAAACCAACATTTCAGACGAGAAGACACATTTAAATGTGATAATGTTTTATGCTATTTTTTTTTTATTTAAATGAATCATTAAGTGGCTACTTATCGTGCAGTATTTCTTAAAAAAAAACCATGAAGGACGACTTATAATCTACACACGCAGAACAATTGGTTCTGCGATGAAAACCGTTAGAGGATTTTCCGGTCATGCGTGAGTAGAGTAATTGTTGCCGCTTTAAAAGGTATGTACATTTATAAATTGTAATTTTGTAATTCCACTGATCAAAATTTTTAAAATCGGAGAATGCTGTGCAGTGTTGAATACTTCAACAAAGAGATATATGTATCATTTACTACTGTACATGGATTAAACTCCTATAAAATTAGTTGCCCTACGAGAAATAGCCGAAAAATGTGACATCTAAATTTTGAAATGGTTCTTTAAACAGATATACAAGGTCAAATTTGGATTTTGTTGTTTTTGTTTCGGTCAATGGATATGAATGTTGTTTCCAAATTTGATAGACGTCTTAACAATTTTTCATTATTTCATACGCCACGTAAGGGGGACTGTTCTGATTGAGGACATCAGAATGTGTGAGGGGAGTCAGTCTGGGGAGTAAACTCTTATCCATTGACCGAAAGAAAAACTTGTATAAGAACCATTTTAGAATTTAAATGTCAACTTTTCCGGCAATTACTCCTGGGACGATTGATTGGTATCAGTTTTAATCTATGCACAACAGTAAATGATACGTGTATATCTTCGTGAAAGTATTCACCACAGCCCAGCATCCTTCGATTTTCAATATTTTGGTCAGTAGAATCAGAAAATTGCGATTTAAAAAAAATGTACATACCTGTTAAAGCGGTGACAAGTACTTTACTCAAGCAGAACAGGAAAATCCTCCCACGGTTTTTCATTGCAGAACCAATTGTACTGCGAGTGTAGATTACCAGCGTGCACCCCAAATTTGCAAAGTTTATGAAAATTACCAATTCAGGGGCCGTAACCCAACAACGGGTTGTCAGATTCATCTGAAAATTTCAGGGCAGATAGATCTTAACCTGATAAACAACTTAACCCAGTCAGATTTGCTCTAAATGCTTTAAGTTATAAGCCAAAAACTGTATTTTACCCCTATGTTCAAATTTTAGCGCGATGTTCGTACATGTAAGCGTAACAGAACGTCGCGAATATTTCGTAACGTTCAAACCAAAACTTCGACTAAAACGTTGGTTTTAAGCATGTCCGCAAAATCGACGGTGCGTTTTTACTACTTATCGAAAATTGATGTACTTTAGATTTTTGAAAAATTAAGAAAAATAACATTTAAAAAAATAATAAAATGCTACCATTATAAGAGCTCCGATAAGCAAACAATTGATGTAAATTTGAGTTGAGTTCGTTTTAACGTCAAAAAAACGGCGGTGCGACAACCTTGTAAGCCTTTGAAAAATCGCTCATAAATTACCATATATCATTTTTCAGGATATTTGTCTTTAAATTCATAAAATTAAGCAAAATAACATTGATGTAGTAAATACAAATACTAACCTTTTTCCTTTTAGATAAATGTTTTTGATTCTCAAATTTGGAATACCATTTTTTTTTCTCCCGTAGGACAGATTTGCCTTTGTGGTATGCAACACTTTATTTTTTCTATGACGTCATCAAAACGTCATAAAAAATGAAGGAACCTTTTTGTTAAATAATGGAAAAAAACGTTTTTCAAAATATTAAATAGTTTAGACGAAAATCACAGTTTAGTGGTTACAATAAATGAAATTTGTTACACGGGACAGCCTAAAACTAGCCGTTTTTCAAAACTGAAGCATGTCGCATGCAGCATAAAACATAGTTTTAACAAATATTTTTCTTTTTTATTTAAAAAAAAACATTTTTGTTCAAAATGCGTATAATAGCAATGAATATAATATCACAAGATAACATATTTTGGACTTGCATCATGTCAACTACACCGATTTTCCAATGAGGTACGAACATCGCGCGTAACGTCTGAACATTATTGCTGTTTACAGTTTATCTCTATCTATAATAATATTCAAGATAATAACTCAAAACAGCAAAAATTTCCTTAAAACTACCAATTTAGGGACCGCAACCCAACAACGGGTTGTCAGATTCATCTGAAAATTTCAGGGCAATTAGATCTTAACCTGATTAACAACATAACCCCATGTCAGATTTGCTCTAAATTGTTTGATTTTTGAGTTATAAGCCAAACACTGCATTTTACCCCTTTGTTCTATTTTTAGTCGTGGCTGCCATTTTGGTTGGTTGGCCGGGTCACCAGACACATTTTTAAACTAGATACCCCGATGATGATTTTGGCCAAGTTTCGTTAAATTTCAGAGGAGAAGATTTTTGTAAAAGTTAACGACGACGGACGACGGACGACGACGACAACAGACGCCGGACGCCAAGTAATGAGAAAAGCTCACTTGGCCTTGTAGGCCAGATGAGTTAAAAAGAGTTCGCATCGCTTAATCATGTCAATGGCAGTGATAACCTTTGTCTAGTTTGATTCTATTGTTTTGTCCCTTTTTTTAAAACTATATGTATCATGGATACACATGGAAATTATCCGAATCAAGAACTTAAAAAACTCAATAAGTTGAACAAAACAGACTGTGATTTTTCAGAACACCATCTTTTCTAGTTTTAACTGTTTTATATTTGTCATTTGATTGTCTTTTATAGCTGACTATGCGGTATGAACCTTGCTCACTGTTGAAGGCCGTAAGATGACCTAATGATATTTGTTTCTGTGTTATTTTGTCCTTTGTGAACAGTTTTTCACACTGGCAATCATATTACATATTCTTTTTTTTATAAGTAGTAATTATAAGACGACTCTAAATAACTAATGTGGATGGACATGTACAATAAACAATGAAATGCATATTAGTCCGGCCTATCGGTGAAAAATTGCTCAAATAATGTGGAAAGCACCAATTTTTGCATAATGGTACATTTTTGTGTACTGAGCAATATTAGCTACGGACCCACCCTCAAAATTAAATATGGCGGCTTATTTCAAGATGTTCTAAAATATTTTTCAGTATTACACAAACCACATTGGATTTGATGCTGGAGGCACAAAAATCAACATAAATTATTTGAATGACTTGGTGTACTAAGCAAGATTTTGTTTTGGTCTATCTTTGAAATACAAAATGGCGGCTATTTTCAAAATGACCGCCTTGAAAAATAAGCAAATACTCATTATTGAGAATTGACCTTAATATGAGCATTTTATTGATGTATAGTGTCATTTAGTATCTCTCCTAGCTTTGTCTTTTATGATTTTGCCTTGCTTGTCATTTCATACACAAAGTTGTAGCTTTCATAAAAAGCTGCAGTAGTAGCTTTAATCAAAAGTTGCACTATTTTGTCTTTGGTCACACATAAAACCTTTCATTTGGGATAAGCTGTGGTTTGGGATTTATTTGCCTTACGATATTATTCAGTGTCTATCTTTTTTCTTGGGTCACAATATTAAACAATTTAAGATATTAAACTGTGAATTGAAAATCATCGAAACACATATTAGTGAAATTACAGGAATTTGGGACAACAAGGTCAAGGACATTGAAATGGCAGAATTGAATCACCTGTTTCTCCATATCCCCATATTGGCTCAAAGTAGATGGTAAGTGTGCGTAAGAAGACACATATATATGGGGAAACCAACAGATGAAGACGCTTTAACATAGGACAACTCATAAATTACTATTAAATAACTGTACCAAGATTGTTTTGCAGATAGAAAATCTAATGCCCAAAGAACAGCTGAGATTTACCGCAATAAAAAACAGAGCGAAGCGCCAATTGATAAAATGTGTGTTGGGTCATTACGTTTCAAGCTGAATAGAAAGATGTAATGAATATTAATAACAAACAGATGCGAGCAATATATAAGCAACTTCAGCAGTCTGAAGACAGGATAGACCACAAGGTTAGTAATAATTACTTGGCGGAATTGATTTTCAATAAGACATTCAATGTTGTGGTGAAACGAATGGACAAGTTGTCAACAACCGAGGAAGGAGTCACAGTTTAATTAAAAGTGCATTTGAACAGCAGTGTACCTTTCAACAACTGAATTAGTGGACAATCGAAATAAAGAAAATAACATTCCTGCAATGGACACATCATCTAAGCCAAACTTTGACCAGCACAACGCAAGTTTACCAAAAGTACACAACAAAATCCATGCCTGTGGTCTTTCCTCAATTGTACCTCGCATGAACCATCAACTGCACCAACTCTCTTGAAGGTGTTATCACCTTAAGTCGAAATTCCTATTTCAGGGCCCTTGGCCCTACATGAGACAGTTCAAATTATTCAAAAAAAAATCTCCATTTAAGAACATACTATAAACCTTATTTGTCTTCTTACGCACACTTACCATCTACTTTGAGTCAATAATATTTGGTTCAGAGCAGCACAACATTACAGAAAAAATTGGCTGCAAGTAGATTCTATCAATGTTCTCCAATGCTAAATGCAGTGCCTATTTGCGGTATCATCCCCGTCGAGTCAATGGCAAATCCAACTTTTATCACTCAAATTATGACAACCTCGTCAGCTCTGAAGCTCTAACGGGCTTCCTATAACAGCAAGCTGACTATACTGAACAATCCAGGAAAGGGCAGAGGAAACCAAAAGAGTGTGGCAACACCTCTTATTCATAGTCCTTATTGGAGAGAGAATATACCCGATGGCAAGAAAATCTTGGTGCAAGGGACCTAAGCCCACAGCTCCCAAAAATGAAAAAAACTCAATTGAAGAGGATCCTTGACTTAGGATGCGTTCATTTACCAATTTGAACGAACTGCCGGTATATGACAATGGGAAAACAGGGAAAATGTGTGTAGCCTAAGATTGCCAGACCGATGTTGGCTTTAAGTACGCTTGCAAGGTAAACACAGATGATAATTCCAATGCCTTAAAAAAGACATTTATTTGGAGCACCGCTTCAGCAAGAAAGACGATCCAACCAGATTGGAACCGAAGCATCCCGTCGAAAAAGTAAACACAAAGATTCTTCTAGGCATGTAATACAGAGAAACACAGACACATTCAACAAGGTGTTAAAACAATTAAAACCTCAATAGCAAACCAGATGGCGATATATGGATCAAAAAGTGCCAATTACGACCATCGACAAGTCTACTTTGCTGATGGCGCAGTATCATCGCCCGATAAAGGAAATATGAGCAGTTCTTTGGATAATGAGGTGGATGACCTCACACAAATTGTCACAAAACTAGCTGATGGTATGCTTTCAACTAATCAGCATAACTGTGGAAAGGCTGATAAATATAACCTCGGTTCTTCTCATCAAATAATCATGGGAGATTACCCGTTCAATGAAAGATCACCTAATCAATAAACACGTAGAAGATCTCCTGAGCAATAAAATTGCGGTAGATCGCCAGATAGAAATACACCCAAGTTTGATGCCTATCGATCAACAACACACCCACTAAGTTAGAGATCATAACGTCACTAAAGACAACGGTTAGCATCTCCACGGACAAACTCCAGAAATCCCGGTTATTCTAGACAACGGCCACCTTCACCAGGATACGGAGCAAATCAAAGTGTAACACCAACAATGGAGTTTTTAAACAGCAAACAGTCGGGCCAGTAGGCCAACGCACAATTCCAAAGTCTATTGGCCATGAAACATCACCTCATCACAAAATCGAACAGAGGCATACGGCCTCGTCCGATATTGTCATCAGATGAACTATTTGAAAGAGCTTAGCAGTACGAGGTACTATACACGACCAGAATTTGAGAATGATTGTGGACACTGCTGCAATGATAAAATTAGTAGATGAGAAATTAATTCCAGTAGAAAATGGAGATTTGGAGAACGTAACGCTACGTGGTTTAGGTAAACAGCTTGGTATTGGGAAGATTATAAAGAACTACTCTCGACATAAATAGAGTAAACATACAATGGGATATGTGCAAAGAGCCATTAACAGACGAGGTAATACTAAGGTAAGTTATTTTGGACATACTGAGCGTAGTGATAAACCTGAGTACTCCCACAATTACAATCAACAATACAGTATTAAATGCGGAATTTATTAACAGAGGAAACGAGATTTCAACTCAGCAAGTTTGCATAATACGAACCATCGCAGTTCCTCCAAAGTAAAAAATGACTGTTACCATTAAAACTAACAAAAGTGCTGACCAGGAGTGCATTTAAGGACCATGCTCGGTGAAAAGTTGCGAATTGATTTCGCACGTAGTTGGAAAAGGAAGTAATTGCCCCGTAACCATTTTAAATGATGGCAATCGTCTAATCCGTCTGAAGAAAGGTATATCTATTGATTACATAGAATAATTTGACGATGTAGATGTTACGGCAGATGAAAACACGATAAGTGACGTAAGACGTGGCATTAAAGAGACACGTGACAAGGTGCTCTTGGCACTGCTTCAAAGTTCAGATGAGTTACCTACTATTCTATCACATTTAACCGACCTATATTAACGTTCAATCGACTCGTTTCAACCTATTTCATTCCAACCATTAAAATTGAAAGCGTATAAAGAACAATTACAAAAACATATAACATATTGAATTACAATTTGAATTTGACTATTTGTTTTTGTATATGCAGCCATATTTGCAAATGTATGGGTTATAGAAATAACCAAAATATTTTTTTGATATCTTCAAATTAATTGATAACAAATTCAAGAAAATAAAGTCCATTTTTAAAGAATCATTATTTTAATTTCCGAAATTATATAGAATACCTTTTGGACAATCTTGATATTTATGCCTTTTTCCGCCGTCTTAAAAATGGCAGCCATATTGAATATTTCAGAGTGGGTCCATAGCTGAAATCAGAGGGTATATAACCAAGAACTACTATGCATAGTTTCAGGTTTTCCTCATCAAGTTAGCAATTCTGCTCTATTTCTGCACCAATCGGCCTGACTACTAGTATATAATTATAGTATATATGACAGTGAATGTGTATAATCATGGATTATGTAGAACCCCTGATCTAAAATGCGGGTTGTCATTGTCACTTAAATATTAGTGATTGTGCATATAAACCCTGAAAATGACTCATAATTTTACATAATTACTGCGCCCTGCTATTATTTATGGGATGATCAATAAAAAAGGGTCTTTTGTTTCATAAAAAATAAATCAAATAAAGACAAACAAATCATCTTTATTTCTTATCCTTTTAAATTTTCAGGGCATACGATACAGTTACAGGGGAGGTAATGACGTTGCTAACGTGAATTGATATTTTCGCGGCATCAAACTGGTACTTATCGGGAAAAGATGAAGTTTTCGACAGATTTTTATCATTTAAAGTGATTTAACCTTAAAACGAGTTCATGGACCCGTCTTATTTTTAAATGACAATTGGTTTGATTACGTAAGAAGATTATGTGAACCAATTTTCACGAAAACGTAAATAGTGCATTTAAAAAAAAATTTAATTTAATAAATATTCAGCAAAAAAAAAGACGTTTTTCTTCATTCATGGACAATTGATAAATTTGAGTTATTTCTCAACAAAAATAATCCTAAATTTATAAGATACTTATATAAAACAGAATTTACAAATAATAAGACATTTTATTATCAAATCCAAAGTGAACGTTTTTTTCAAATAATATGATTTTTAAAGGCAATAGTAGTATACCGTTGTATAAAAATCATAAGTCGATTGAGAAAAAAAAAAATCACGATACAAACACAGGCACAGCCGTTCGCGAAAATCCGATTTATACCCATTTCTCGGTTCGACTTTTCTACTTATTTGACTTTATATTCTGATATGAGTGTCACTGATGAGACTTGTGTAAACGAAACGCTTCTGTCGTAATCAGAGTTGGGGTAATTGTAATTGTAATCGTTAATCAGCTGTAATTGATTACAATTTTTCAAGTAATCAGTGTAATCATTAATCAGCCTCAAATCTAATAACATGTAATTTAATTTAATCAATTACTTTTTAAAATAGCCTGTAATCCTGATTACTTTTTGATTACATTCTGATTACAATGGAAAAATCTAAAACTGTGTTTATGTCAATTAATGAACCTTTTGTTATTCATATTTAATAAATATTTTACATGTTAAATTATTTTTGTTTACTTTAAGCATGCTAATTGATTTGCATACTTCAGCAAAAAAATAAACTGTTACAGTATTGAAAATTCATCATTAGCCAAAGCAGAGACATATACTACAATTATATGTCTCTGGCCTTTGAAAAAAGATATTGTACATATATTCACAATTTACAGATGTACATATATATATATGTATATTTGATAATAACTGTTACATTCAAGTAATACTTTTCTTTATAAACCCTGAATCATATTCTTTTGTTAAAATTGTGATTTTTGTCAACTTTGAATTGACAGGTAGGAGACCAATTAAGGTTTGTTTTTATTGCAATTACCAATTGAGCATAGCTGTAGGGCAATACATTTGATAAAAGATAAAAATTATCTAATTAGCACAAACTAAATAAATTTTGGACAAAAATATTGTTGAAAATAAACAAATTTTGGTATGGATTTGGCCTGAACATGTAAAATGCAATGATTTTACTACTTATATTTTGTTTACAATTTGATTTAACAATTCTATTAAAATTTCAAATGTTTTTAACTGTTAACTTTATTTCATTCATATTTTAACTCCCATAAATTGCACCTTGTAATACATATAAAGTCTGGAAGAGATCAGAAGGCAAGTTACGGCAGATTCTTCATAAAACCTTATTCATTAAAGTCAAAACAATTCAGAGATCAATGATGATAAAGTGTGATAGGTCATAACCAGTGACACAATGTTTGCACCTGTCCTAAGTCAGGAATCTGATGTACAGTAGTTGTCGTTTGTTTATGTAATATATACGTGTTTCTCGTTTCTCGTTTTGTTTATATAGATTAGACCGTTGGTTTTCCCGTTTGAATGGTTTTACACTAGTAATTTTGGGGCCCTTTATAGCTTGTTGTTCGGTGTGAGCCAAGGCTCCGTGTTGAAGGCCGTACTTTAACCTATAATGGTTTAATTTTTAAATTGTTATTTGGATGGAGAGTTGTCTCATTGGCACTCACACCACATCTTCCTATATCTATGTATATATAAATTGAACTTTTGTGGTTTATTAAATGGATGAAGTTTGAAGTTATCATTTTATAATAATTTAAAAAAAAATCCTTTTTCAAAAATGCTATACTAGCTATATTAAACGTTTATTCATTCACATCATTCAAAATGATATTTTCTTTTTCATTGTAATCAGATGTAATCATAATTACTTTGCGAATGTAATCATTAATTTAATCAGATACTTTCAGAAATGATGTAATCGTTAATTTAATTTAATCGTACAAATGACAAAGTAATTGTAATTTAATCAATTACATTGAAAGTAATCAGACCCATCTCTGGTCGTAATAAATTATAATCCTGTTACCTTTGATTACTATTCACAACACTGGTTCGAAGCCCCTGCTGGTGGACATTTTGTCCCCGAGGGTAGCACCAGCCCAGCAGTCAACACCTCGGGGTTGACATTGTTGACATGAATATCAATAATGTGGTCATTTTTATAAATTTCCTGTTTACAAATTTAATAAAAAACAAAGGATTTTCTCATCCCAGGCATTGATTACCTCAGCTGTATTTGGCACAAATTTTGGAAATTTTGAATTCGAAATGCTCTCCAACTTTCTTTGTACTTGAATGGCTTTAAAAAATATTTTTATATGAGCAAAATTGGTGAGTCTTATGTAGATGAAACGCGTTTGATTTATTCAAATCTAATCCTGGTACCTTTGATAACTATTGTCCATCCCATTTAAACTTGTTATATCCTAAAATTAAGTTGATTAATCTACACAATGGTGTATAACACGACCTCTTTTATTGTGGGAATCTTTCGTAGCAATCATACCTAAGTATGTCAATCGTAATTATGTCGTCTACCGACGCAAAATTGGAGTGATACGTTTCGCAGGAAAAAGGTTTACTCACTCTCTTTATTTATCTCGGTTTCCGATTGGTCAAATTTTATGGGAAAGTCTAATTGTTTCTCGGAGTTATCCGATCTTATTTCATTCTATACGTAAAGTCCAGGGAGGGTCTGAATGACATTGACGTAATGGGAAAATTTGTGTCTAAAAAGAAACTTATTAGACATACCACTTGTTAGATATTTATCCAGTATTATATACAATTTTACTAACTGGGTAATAGGTTCTTTTCAGACAAAAACTAACAGTATTTTTCATAAATGATTTTTATAATCAATCATTTTCTGTGTGTTTCCAATCTGGCTTACAATTGACATACTTAATAGGCCTACAACAGTCGATACCGACAAAAAAGAAGACGTTTTATTCACCATTGTGTAAAAAAATCAATTTAGATATACGACATACCAACTTTTAGTTTTAGTCCTTCTTTATTCTAGTTATTATATGTAATTCCTGACATTTTTCTGGTGATCATGCATATTCATGAAAGTTGTAGTGATAATTTATTTTCACTAAAGTCACAAGTTATTATTATATATGTATAGTTACTGAAATTGACAAGGCGTATGCATAATTCACAATCATACACCTTTACTGTAATGTATAATATATGAAATTAAGTACTTAACTTTATAGTGTGTACTTTTCCTTTGACTTATCGTTACTTCTTATGTTATTTTAAGACCTTGAATATCAAGTATCGTGTTTTGTCAATTATTCTATAACAAGTTAACGGAGCATGACTCTGACTAGTCAATACGTGATATTAATTTTGTTAAAAGAAATAGGTTGATTTAATAAATAGTATGTTCCAAAATACCTATCATACCCAATTCATCATGTTTATAGTTCAAATATATATTTATTGGAATAAAATAGTGTTCAGACCATCATCTTTTTTCTCTTTCTCCTTTTGAAATGTTGAGAGTTGCATGTCATCAAGCGTTGCTAATATGGTTCTATTATCGGTATATATGACTCTGAAATCAAATAAAATGAAAAAGTTAAACTTACACTTATTATTTTCCTCTTTGAAATATCAAATACTTTCAACTCCTGAGCTGTAATGATTTTTGTTGACCTTAAATCACTAAATATCTCTATTGTGTAATAATGGGCTTCAATACACACATTATAATACAATCATGACAAAAACGTTTTAAAAACCAAGGAAAAATCGATAATTTCCGCTAATAAAAGACTTCAAAAAGTAAATTATAAGTATGATTCCCTGATTGAAAGTCACATGTTTTATGTGGAATTGATTGTCATTATAATATAATATAAACATAAACGTCGTATTCCTAAACAATAACTGAAACAAATACCATTCCAAATTAACGCTGTAATTCCGTATAGAAACGAATAACATAGTTTGAACGTGTTAAGTTGAATTAATATACATATAAAGAAACTAATTCATTCTTAAAAATTGTTTTCAAACTATTCTTTTTATTCTTGAAAACTGGTTATTTCTAAATTTACTGTTTGCAAAAGTATAATGATTAGATATACTAAGGATTTTCTTATCCCAGACATAGCTTACTTTAGCCGTATTTGGCACAACTTTTTTGAACTTTGGGTTCTTGTAAATGCTCTTCAACTTTGTTTTTGTTTGTGGCTTTTAACTATTTTTATCTGTGAGTCACTGATGAGTCTTATGTAGACGAAAAGCGCGTCTGGCGTATCCAATTATACGCCCGGTACCTTTGGTAACTATTTACACCACTGGGTCGATGCCAATGCTGGTGGAAGTTTTGCCCCGATGGTATCACCAGCCAAGTAGTCAGAACTGCGGTGTTGACATGAATATCTATTATGTGGTCATTCTTATAAATACCATTGTTTGCAAAAGTATGAATCGTTCTATTCCCGGGCATTTATTACCTTAGCCGTAATTGGTACAACATTTTGACATTTTGGGTTCTCGATCCTCTTTATCTTTCTCTTAATTTTTTTTTTGGTTTCTAACTATTCTGACATGAGCGTCACTGATGGCTATTATGTAGACGAAAGACGCGTATGACGTATCACATTAAAAGCTTGGTACCTTTGATAACTATTTTGTACAGAAAGATGACCTTGTCATAGATTGCATTCATGATTTCAATTTTATAGGCAATACACACAGTTGTTTGTCTCTTCGTCGTTTTATTTTTATTTTTGTAAAGGAAAGGCCAGTGGTTTAAACTGAGGAAAACTCATGTTTTTTTTAATTGTTGAACAACATCATAAAAAACATAATAAGGTTTCTTATATAATACTAAGTGTTCTGAGAATTATTGAAAAAATCATGTACTTTGGTATCTTGTTTTCATCTTTTATGCGTTTTCTTATATGACGTGCTATTGCTGCAATGTTTAATCTAATCACTAAATGTATTTAGGTGATAATGATATGGCAAGGGAGTTATCTGGTGGACCTGACTGAAAATCTTGTGTTTGTTGTTGGCAATAAATATAACTTTGACAAAGCATGTTTTTAACATATATCAATTATGGTTTATGCGAGATTTGAAGATACTGCAATTGTTTCAGAAGTAATATGACAAGGTGAAGAAAACATAGTCGTCGGGTTAAATTATCCTAACAAAACTTGAGAGTACTACAAGAAAAAAACTTATCTAAATATATTCCTATTATTTCAGTCATTTAAGAGTTATTAAAATTACTTCATTATAAACTTGATTCTTAATTTTTTTTGCATGCTTTGTGTGAAATTCTAATTTTGTATTGATGGTTGTTATATTCTCTGCCCTATGTCATGGTCCAGTAACTTTGAACCAATTAGCAATTTTTAATATTTATATATATTGTATGACAAGTTCGTTTGATATGTTCTACTTGTGATAGATCACTCGTATTTTATACAAAGTCGCATTACTATTTGTACATTTCAACTTGGTAATTATGGTGGGTCCTTGTAAAATTTAAAAGTAAAATCACAAAAATACAAAACTCCGAGAAAAATAAAAAATGGAAAGTCACTAATCAATTAGCAAAACCAAAAGCTCAAACTTATCAAACGAATGGATAACAACAATCAAATTCCTGACTTGGTTCATGCATTTTTTTTGTTGTAGAGAAAGGTTGACTAAGCCTTATTTTAAAGCTAGCTTAACCTCTCACTTGTATGACACTCGCATCAAATTTCATTATACTGACAAAACAAAACTAACAGACATAATAGGTAGAAATAAAAAAAAATATGGGTACAGCAGTCAACATTGCTTTATACTCTTTTTTGGATTCGAGCGTCACTGATGAGTCTTTTGAAGACGAAACGCCTGACATATATACAAAAATTAGTCCTGGTATATATGATGAGTTTATTTACAACCACTGGGTCGATGTCACTGCTGGTGGAGATTTATTTCCCCGAGGATATCACAAACCCAGAAGTCAGCACTTTTTGTGCTTTCATTAATCATCATTGATATTGTTATATTTATAAATTAACTGTTTACAAAATTTTGAAATACTAAGGCTTTTCTACCTCAGGCATAGATTACCTTAGCAGTATTTGGCAACACTTTTAGGAATTTTGGATCTCAATGCTCTTCAACTTCGTACTTTATTTGGCCTTTTAAAAAAAAATTGGATTCGAGCGTCACTGATGAGTCTTTTGTAGACGAAACGCGCGTCTGGCAAAATTTAGTCCTGGTATCTATGATGAGTTTACTTAATCGCTATAAAACAAGCAAATATGAAACACAGAAGCACAAAATGGCATAAAGATCAAGCATATTAGCAAAAATTAAAGACAAGAATACAAAAAGTTACCAAAGTAAAATAACACAATGGCGGGATGTATCAGTAAAGAGCCACGTAATTTATGTATCAATGAAACATTAACAGGAATATAGACAAAAGTCAAATCACAGAAATACCGAAATCCGAGGAAAAATTCAAAACGGAAAGTCCCTAATCAAATGAAAAATTTAAACACTCAAACACATCCATTAAAACGTTTAATCCCGCTGCAAATGTTTGCACTTGTCCTTAGTCAGGAATCTGATGTACAGTAGTTGTCGTTTGTTTACAGTAGTTGTCGTTTGTTTACAGTAGTTGTCGTTTGTTTATGTAATATATACGTGTTTCTCGTTTCTCGTTTTTTTAGTTTTTTTTTTATATAGATTAGACCGTTGGTTTTCCCGTTTGAATGGTTTAACACTAGTAATTTTGGGCCCTTTATAGCTTGTTGTTCGGTGTGAGCCAAGGCTCCGTGTTGAAGGCCGTACTTTGAGGTATAATGGTGTACTTTTTAAATTGTTATTTGGATGGAGACTTGTCTCATTGGCACTCACACCGAATCTTCCTATAAAATTGAGAATGGAAATGGGGCATGTTTCAAAGAGACAACAACCCGACTAAATAAAAAAACAACAGCAGAAGGTCACCAACAGGTCTTCAATGTAGCGAGAAATTCCCGCACCCGGAGGAGTCCTTCAGCTGGCCCCTAAACAAATATATACTAGTTCAGTGGTAATGAACGCCATACTAATTTCCAAATTGTACACAAGAAACTAAAATTTAAATAATACAAGACTAACAAAGGCCAGAGGCTCCTGACTTGGGACAGGCGCAAAAATGTGGCGGGGTTAAACATGTTTGTGAGCTCTCAACCCTCCCCCTATACCTCTAACCAATGTAGAAAAGTAAACGCATAACAATACGCACATTAAAATTCAGTTCAAGAGAAGTCCGAGTCTGATGTCAGAAGATGTAACCAAAGAAAATAAACAAAATGACGATAATACATAAATAACAACAGACTACTAGCAGTTAACTGACAGTGGCGTAGCTGGGTCATTTTTACGTGTACGCCCGAAACTTGGCGAGGGATATGAGGGGTGCCAATCGTTCAATCTTAAAGCACCTGCTGGCAGTGGGTTCGAAAGGGACGAAGCCCCCGAAAGCTATATCGAGAATGAGATACCATAATGATTCCTGTCAGTAAAAAATCATTGATAGCAACTTACTTTTGAATCTAAATTGTTTGTTTGTTTTTGGTTAAATCTTGTAATATGTTAACTTATTCATCGTGTTAAACTGGAAGCTATCCTAATGGTCATTGGTTTTAGAGAAACGTCCAAACCAATATTACTTTTAAATAAGTTTAAATGCTGCCGTGAGTGAGCATATAATCCACAAAAGCACCTTTTAATGAACACGAAAAAAATATTTCTAAGAGGTGCAATATAAAAAAATTCTTGAACACCTAGGATTTTTTCCCACAAAAAGTGAATCAATTTATCGTTCCTTTAAAAAGATTTTAAAAAATCTAAAATTTTCTTCTGATATTTTTTTCTTGATCTGGAATGTTTCACGACAATCTATGAAGGTTTATAAATTGTGCATGTAACAATTAAATGCGTAAAGAAGAGTCCGGCTATCCGGTTGTCTATCAGAAAAGAACAGAAAATGAACGAAAAAAATGCTTTCTAAATTTTAGCTTTAGACATTAGAAATAGTAATAGAAAAAGCTTTTTCGGCATTTTCATAAAATTCGATGAAGGTTCGACAAGTAGTTAAATTCATGTAATTGAGAAATAATAAAATGTACGCCCAAACTGCGACCACTTATTAATTGCATTATTATATTGCTCTAAATACTCTTTTGATCATAAACAGTTTCTGCCAACTTTCATAAAATTTCACGGAGAGTCATTCAAATGACTTGATCCACATTCGGAACCTAAATGTTTACGCCACTTTCTGTCGCTTTTGGGACATAAATGACTGGCTCGACAAAAATACAAACAGCATATCGAATCTGAATAGATAGTGAATTGCTTTCAATATAAGAAAAGTTCGTAGAATTCATAGTACTAGATTTAGACTTTTACAAAAGATTCGAACAAATATATTAAATGATCTATTTGAGTAAATTTAGTCCATTTTTATTAAAAATTACAATCCATTGAATAAAGAAGCACAAGGCTGATGTGCTTTTGACCAGTTTGTCTTATTCTATGTCCAATATTTGTTTTATTTTCAAAATTCAAGTGTACGCCCGGGCGTTTTGACGTAAACGTAGCTACGCGCATGACTGACATGCCAGCTCCAGACTTCAATTAAACTGACTGAAAGATTATGATTTCAACATATGAACATCAGGCACTATATCTACATCAAACGAATGGATAACAATTGTCATATTCCTAAATTGATACAGGCATTTTCTTATGTAGAAAATGGTTTGATTGAAGGTTTATATCTCGTTAAACCTCTCACTTGTATGATAGTCGCATCAAATTCCGTTATAATGACAACGATGCGTGACCATAACAAACAGAAAAATAGGTAAAAATGTCATAAATAAGGTTACAGCAGTCAATATTGTGTTATAATCTCAATCACTATAAAAACAAAAAAGCACAAAACAAATATCAAATTAAACAACCACGTTCATTGCTTTTTTTTTTTATTATACTATTTTACGACAACGCACATAAGCAAAAATGAAAAGACAGGCATACAAAAATTCTCTACAATAGCACAATAACGGGATGTATAAGTACAGAGCCACTTCATATGTATAATTCAACAATAGAAATAAAAGTGGCATATAAGAATTGAGCAAAAACCTTTAACTGGTCAGGATATAAAGAGACTTAGAATAACTACCCAAGGTGGCAACAAAATCAGGACCAACCAAGGTAGAAGATAACAAAGCTACAAGGAATGACATCAAAAATTCTTATAGCTATCAAATTATAGGCCTGGTTCTTTGACAACAATTCATCTATAAATGTCAAGAAAAATGCACAGTCCCATGATTGGAAACAGGACAAACCGGCCTTGTGATCCGAATAAACAGTGGGTACAGAAGAAATAAATGAGAACTTGTAATCGCAGAAAAAAGTGCCGAATAACACTTGCAAAACAACAATTAGAAATAAAAATGGAACTCATGAATGGCAAACGTAACAACTCACATTTATTTTTCAAACCTATCCAAAGTCAAAGTGGAAGATTTTGGTGTGCATAGTGATGCACTAAATGTAAATGGATAAAAATTCAAATCAGAACGGGTATTGGAGGCTCAAGAGAATATTTTGCAAGTCTTGCTGAACAAAGTGATAAAAGTCAATTCTATCAAGCATACATTGAACAGTTAGACAAAGAATATACTGCAATTGAAGATATGCAATTGAAGATATATATATATATATGCAAACATCACTTCAAACACATTCTAGTGAAGAAGCAAGAGGTCAAGGATACCATCAAACACCTTTATCAAAACAGATCCCAAGATACCTATGTAGTCACAGCTGAAAATTCACGGTGGTGAAGCACTCGCTTCAAATATACAAATTACTAGTATACGCAATATTAATATTTATTTCATTTGAATTTTGTATGCTTGATATCCCCAGTATTAAAAAAAAACCGCAATAACATGACTCAAAGAATTCTAAAGTCAGCTCAATAACATCATGCAACTCTGTCAAAAATCATAGAAACGGTATTTCCATCGAAAATCGTGTTTACAAAATCCACTCATGCGAGGCTTTTAATACCACACATGCATCTCCTTTATAATTATTCATTTGCTATGGAAGAATTTCAACGGGAAAAAAATCTTAACGAAGTGTGTCACTTTGGTTTCAATGAACTATAGTGTGCCTACTTGTGTTCATGATCTTACCATAACTAGTAACTTTCAGTTTGAAGCACAAGTACAAGTCAACATATCAAAGTTAATATTTTAATCGATGTATAAACGATAAAGTGACTAAGCTTAAAGAGAGACATCTAAAGCATTATTTGAAATTGCTCTTCGAACAGGGCCAATACGCACCTCCAATACGGGAAAAACAGGCCGTCAATACAGAAAAAAACGGGGGAAAAGCCATATTGGCCCTGTATTGATTACAGTTTTTAAATTTCTTATAATCATTTAATAAAAGTGTTATGAACTCAGAGGTGGATCCAGGGGGGGGGGGGGGGGGGGGGGGGTCCGGGGTTGAAACCCTCCTTTTTTGGGGAGAAGAAAATAAGATAATTAACAATCAAAATGAAGTAGCTGAATTATTTAATAATTTTTTTTATAAATGTTGCCAAAGATATCGGCTCAATAGATACTGTAATAGTTGAACATCACCCAAGTAATAAAATTATAAAAGAAAATAAACCAGAAAAAGAAGAACTAAATTTTAGCCCAGTAGATCCAGACTTTGTTTAAAAACAAATCAATAAAATTAATATCAAAAAGGCAACAGGAATATCTTCAAAAATACTAAAATTATCCGAATCTGAAATATCCAATCCAATTTCTAAAATAATAAATAAATCATTTGAATCAGCTGTTTTCCCAGATAATTTAAAAGAAGCACAAGTAATACCCCTGCAAAAAAAATCAAACAATCTTGATAAAGGAAACTATAGACCTGTAAGTATATTGCCCATGATTTCAAAAAAAATTGAGAGGTCTATAGAAAATCAACTTGTTGAATATTTTAATTAATTTTTCCACATTTTTCTGTCAGCTTTTCGAAAAGGATATGGATGCCAAACCGCTTTATTAAAAATAATTGAAGATTGGAAAAAGGCTTTAGATCAGAATAAATATATAGCAGCTATATTAATGGACTTGTCCAAGGGTTTTGACTGCCTACCCCATGACCTCCTCCTACTAAAATTAAAATCTTATGGTGTTTCCGCCTCATCTCTTAAACTTTTGGAAAGCTTTTTAACTAATAGAAAACAGTGTGTTAAAGTAGGTATTAATTCAAGCTATTGGAAACAATGTTTAAAGGGGTGCCACAAGGGTCAATATTAGGGCCAACATTATTTAATATTTTTTTTAATGACATTTTCTATTTTATTCATAAAAGTGAACTCTATAATTATGCAGATGACAACACCCTTTCATACGCAGATAACGATTTAGATAAATTAATTAAAACTTTAGAAGATGAAAGTAAATTTTTGATAAACTGGTTCTCAATAAATAAAATGAAAGCAAATCCAGAAAAATTTCAGGCAATAGCTGTAGGTAAAAAAAATTAAAGATAAAAACCTAAAATTTAAATTAGAAGGTAATGAAATAGAGTGTGAAGATAACGTTTAAACTTCTAGGTGTAATAATAGATTTTTCAAGTAAACTAAATGTCAATGAACATGTCTCTATAATATGTAAAAAAGCATCCAAACAATTAAATGTATTAAAAAGAATAGGTAAACACCTGACTAAACTCGGAGAGTTAACAATTTATTATTCTTTCATAATGTCCAACTTTAAATACTGCCCACTAGTTTGGCACTTTTGTGGGGAGGTAAATACAAAAAAGATAGAGAAAATTCAAGAGAGAGCACTAAGGATCACTAAGGTTTATCTATGAAGACCATTCAGCAAGTTATGAAGATCTACTCTGCAAATTAAAATTACTATACAAATCCTTGCTGGAACCACCCCTGGAACTGGCTGTTTTTGTGTTGGCACTGGTATAGATTCTCGGTCAGCTGTATTGGCCTTGAGAACCGTAGCGTACTTTATATACTCAGAGTTGTGTATATAATATCTAACTTTTAAAGTGTGATTATAATGATGTAGAAGATGTAGAATCCATGGTGTGGATATGTTGGAGGTGCGCCTTTACTGAAAGAATTATTATACAGATTACAGGTTATAATGCTAGTTTCATTCCCTTGTCTTATATTATCCTCTTAGAATAAACAAAGGCAAAGTAAGTTTATCAAGTTTTATCAGTAGACAATGATTTAACCTAATGTATGTGCACACACGTAGCCTCACCGGACACAATTACGAACGATTTTTGAACTGTGATTATTTTTTTTTATGTAAACTACTTTTCTCGAATTGTTTATACCATCTATCAGTCAGGGGACTTACTTAAACAAGTGATTTTCTAAATCACTGATTCAAGTAACATTATTTCCATAAAGGTTGGAAGTTAGAGTTGTCTTTCTTTAATAATCACCTATTTAAGTAGTACAAATTAATCACTAGAAGAAGTGATTTAATATTAGTGTAGCTTTAAATATAGAATACTAATGATCCAGGGACTAATTATGTTTCTAAACTTATCAGAACCAACATCTGTGTTGTCTAGGATGACCAGGTCATTTCAGGTGATGACCTTGTACTGAATCTAGGATAATGACATAAAAATCACTTGTTTAAGTATCAGACCTCAATTTCCTTCCAAAAAATCACTTCTTTAAGTATCATTCTTTTAATAACCCCCACTAATTTCAACACCCCCGAACAGTGATATTTTTATCGCGAACAGTAGAATTTTATTACATAATCTGAAAGATGAAACCTTGAACTTCACAGGAAAAATACTCCCACTGCTGTGGAAAATCTTTTAAGAAAGTATCAGTTCATTATGTAAAGCCATTATTATAGCATTTTTTCAACTAAAATAGAATTTTCAGGTAAATGATAGCATCAAAGGCATAAACCTTGCTACTTAAAAGAAGCAAAAAGTTTATATTTTTTTAATTTTAATAATTAAAAGATGTTATTTAAACATATGTGTTTAAAATTTTGAAAAAACTACAAAATCCCAATTTGTGACAAAACCTCGAATTTGCTACTCAAATAAGTGATTTAAAAATCACTTATTTCAGTAAGTCCCCTGACTGTCTATAGAAATTATTAGTGATGTATGAAGGCTATAAATATGCATTTAATTTTTTTTTAATATACGAGTAGAAATAAATTGATATTTTTTTTTATTATATTGATAGATGAAGTAATTAAACATGTGTAAGGAAGAAAGGTATTGTGTAGTTTTTATTAAATTAAAAAGAATATGTTAAAGCAGAGACATATGATACAAATTGTATTATATGTCTCTAGTTAAAGATAATGTATTGTATGAACACGTTCTCATCTAAAATTAGAAATTCTCATTAACGGTAATTTGTCATAATTCGTACTCAAATAGGCCGAATTATTGCTCATAAGAAAAACTTATGCAAAAAAGAGAAAAATAAAGAAAAAACACATTTTTATTTTATCAAGCAATTGGCAATCGTGAATCTAGCATTTTAAATCCTGGTGTATGCTGAACTGAATTGTAATAAATTAACTTGCATTTCTCAGGCCTGTATGCTAGCATACGTACCTGGTGTATGCTAATGTCTACATTTAATTAATACATTGTATTTCTCAGGTATGTATGCTAGCATACGCACCTGGTGTATGCAGAACAGCAAATATTGAATCAGATGTTGTATTTCACAAGGTCTGTATGATAGCATACGAACCTGGGTGTTTAAAAAAATCCTTTACGTCAGTATAGTTGTGGGTTTACTTTATTGCCGATTTCGAGTTTTTTTTTTAAACTAAAAGCCTACCACTGAACTCTTTACTTTCTCCCGTTGTTAAACAGAAAAGCGTTAATTTGCAAGGCAAACCGGTGAAGCGTTCACTGTTGTAAATCTATAAATGAAAACCTATTCTCAAGTTCCACGACTATGATCGCTTTATTGACCTAACAGGTATCTGTTTTGTTTGCAAATTAAAATTACGGATAAATGAGGCGATCACAATGTGTGCAAGGTTGCAAGTTCGAAGTTGTTGACAAAAATTTATATGACGTCAGGGACCTTCTGACGTAAAGCGGAAGGATATAGACGGATAGCCTTGACTTACACAAGTTACTTTACCAGTACACTTAATTAGAATAATAGCAATTGATTACAAAACAACCTGTTTTGTTTATTATACTTGGTATTGGTAATTATTAAAAAGTCAAAGAAAAAAGGACTATTTATCTGCGGAGTCACGCACTCCATCTAGATGACGTCATTTACAAGTGTAAACAATTTGAATGATCAATGAAGGAGTTCCCCTCACGGAGAAGAAAATGGACAAAAATACGCTCTATTATCTTGATTTGAATAAACCAGAAGCAAAACAGAATGTCGGATATATTTATGGTAAGTAAACCCAGCTGTTTTTGTACATTTTTGTACTTTTTTTCACGATTTCATTTAACACCCTCTTTTTTGGAGGTCGGCTTGAACATGTATCAAGACTGACAAGAGGTAGAATCTAAGGCCGGGGGTGCTATGCCAGTGCTTTGTGGGAAAACTTTAGTTGATTTATTGAGGGAAACAGTACTGAAGCGTCCATCTCTAAAGAAGTCATGCAGTGCCCTCCCTATCTCATCCCCCTTATGAACCTTCTGGATATTCATGTCTTATTCTTACAACTTTTAGGGAAACAACTGTCCCAGGTAAAAAAAAAGGGGGGAAGCTGAGCACTCACATGTTAAAACCGGCCACACTATATAGTCTTTATATGCCTGTCCCAAGTCAGGGTCTTGACTGTTGAAGTTGTGATCAGTTGTCAATGGTTCATATTTTTCCGGTTTTTCTTTTTCGTAAATTGTTTTGCTATACATTATTATTTCTTATTTTTCATGATGTTGGGTCCAATAGGCGGATACAAAAGGTACCTGTCCCCCTTTTGTGGGAAACATTTGGTTGATTATATAGGAACCCCCTCCCCCTTTATGAAAATATCTAATCCGCCACTAGACTGTTTAAATCAATACTGTAACAAGGTAATTTATGAAGATCTTTTTTTAAGATACTTCAGATACTTTATTTCACTAATAGTTGTGATAAAGCCCCTTAATGTTACAATAGCACTAAGGTTCATCCCTGTATTGTTAATGACCAATAAAACAAGGAGATTTCATGGGGGGGGCTTGGATGAAAAATTTTGTCCTGCATTTTTTTTAGCTGTAATCTCTGTCCTGCCTTTTTATTTTTCACTCTGTTCAGTCCTGCATTTTTTTTTTAGTTTATCCCGACTTTTTTTTACCTAAATTGTCGTCCTGACTTTTTTTGCAAGTGTCTCACCCTGCCTTTTTTTCACTCAAAACTCCTGTCCTGCCTATTTTTTACAAATTTCATCCTAGCCCCCACCCCTAAAAATAAAATGGTAGCTCCCTTAGTTACAATTTTAATACATGTATACAATGAAAACGTAGCTTCGACCGTTTTTTTGTTTAGCGTTTTAGTTTTTTTTTTAGAAAAGAAGTAATTCAAACAAATTATACATAAATTTATTGCAAAAGGATTAGAACAGCACATTTCAAGAGTGTTCAAATTGGAAAAATGAATGTTACTAAGGAAATGACATATCTTCAATCAATCACATGCATGGCGACAATTTGTTTTTCAAGGGAACGAGTTCAATTCAACCACTATAAAGAACCTTTAGTTCATATAAACTTTTAAATCAGTAATTGTGATTTAAATGTAACCCTTAATGGGTCTTTGTTCTGTGTATTTTAGACAGTCATTATTTTGGATATATGTATCTGGGATCTAATCCTTCTTGTCCGTTTAAATAAGGAAATAGCTATTAGATATTTCGCCGAATATATATAGCTCACTACCGTCTATATACTAGTAACGAAGTCTGTTTAATGTTCACATGTTTAATCATATTAAAGTACATGTATTATATATGATAGATTTAAAAGGTTCACAGCTCAGGTTCACAGTTATAAATTCCAATACAAAACGTACTTAGTTCCAACTCTCGCATATATATATGTATATAATATGTAGTTTCCATTTCTCGTTTCAGCATTCTTCAAACATTGGCTATACCTTTCATGTAACTATTTATGTGTTGCTTATGAATTTAATTGTAACACTTCTTAGTGACTGGATAGGTTAAACCAATGCCTTCCTAGAAAACTATGACACCGATGAACAACACCAGTCTTTTTGCTGTTCCTGCTAATAATGTATGCATGGCTTCACTAGAAAAGATCAGAAAAGGCATCAATTCTTTGGCTTTCCTGGTTGAAGGATTTGTTTCTACAACTCCAGTGTATACACAACTGTTACCATAGTATATAGTTCAACTTGGTTGACCGTTATGGAATAACCGTTTCACAGATGATTGCTGATATGTTTCTCACGTCACAACTACAATCCCTTTCCCTTTTCATGGATTTGACTTACTGTATAAAGCTAGTTATCGGGTTTGTAAAAACATGAGCAACCCGGCGACGGTGCCACTGTTGGACATGTGGAGCAGTATCTGCTTACCCTTCTGGAGCACCTGAGATCATCCCCAGTTTTTGGTTAGGGTTCGTGTTGCTCAGACTTTGTTTGTTTTCTATGCTGTTTCTTGTGTACTTTAATTTGTATATGCAGACATTTAAGACTGGGGGCAAACCATACACTTACTGAACACCAGTTTGGTTTGACAATACTAGAATGTATGTAAAACTACAATTCAATAAAACATAGATTGATATACAAGCAATTACAGCTTGTATGTATCCATGCAAGAAAAATAAGTTTTCACCGTACACCAGTGTTGTATGCAAGAATACCGTGAACTGAAAATGGCAAACAAATATGCAAACTTTTATGTTCCAATGGGTATAGGATTATATGTTGGTATGCCGATAATCAACAAGGGTTTATTGAAAAGCGAGTTGGTATACGGGAATAAACCCCTTAGTGTTGCAGTTACGAATTTTAAAAAGAGCTTTCTTTCAAATTCAAATGAAGTTGAAGGCTATACATAAGTAATTCCTTACATCCATGTACTTCGACCTTTTCATTTCACAATCATAAAAATAAAATTGAGAATGGAAATGGGGAATGTGTCAAAGAGACAACAACCCGACCAATAAAAAAAAAAAAACAGCAGAAGGTCACCAACAGGTCTTCAATGTAGCGAGAAATTCCTTCAAACAAATATATACTAGTTCAGTGATAATGAACGCCATACTAATTTTCAAATTGTACACGTACAAGAAACTAAAATCAAAATAATACAAGACCAACAAAGGCCAAAGGCTCCTGACTTGGGACAGGCGCAAAAATGCGGTGGGGTTAAACATGTTTGTGAGATCTCAACCCTCCCCCTATACCTCTAACCAATGTAGAAAAGTAAACGCATAACAATACGCACATTAAAATTCAGTTCAAGAGAAGTCCGATTCTGATGTCAGAAGATGTAACCAAAGAAAATAAACAAAATGACAATAATACATAAATAACAACAGACTACTAGCAGTTAACTGACATGTCAGCTCCAGACTTCAATTAAACTGACTGAAAGAATACACATCTCCTTATTTTCTAAGGAAGGTATGCAAACATAATTAAATAAGAAATGTTACTACTCAGTAAATACATTTTTTTTTGTACTTAGCATTCAGGCATAGACTTGCCAATACAAACATGAATCCAGAATAAAATTGTAGAATCCATGCAGGCATACAATTAAGTACCTAGCAGAAAAAAACCATAAATAAATTTAAAAAATCGGTTTACAAATCACAGGTTCATATACAGGCATACAGACCTTAACTATGCCAAAATGAATATATTAAGGTTCTAAATACATCAGATTTGAATGCAGGAATACAGACCTGACAAATACTTAGTTATATACGCAGAAAGTGAGAGTTTAACATACACCAGGTCGGTATTCTAGCATACAGACCTGACAAATACTAGTATATATGCATAGAGTGAGAGTTTAACTTACACCAGGTCGGTATGCTAGCATACCGACCTGAAAAATGCTAGTATATGCATAGAGTGAGAGTTTAGCATTAACCAGGTCGGTATGCTAGCATACAGACCTGAAATATAAGTATATATGCATAGAGTGAGAGTTTAGCATTAACCAGGTCGGTATGCTAGCATACAGACCTGAAATATAAGTATATATGCATAGAGTGAGAGTTTAGCATTAACCAGGTCGGTATGCTAGCATACCGACCTGAAAAATTCTAGTATACACATACAGTGAGGTTTTAGCATACACCAGGGTGGTATGCAGGCATACAGACCTGACAAATACAAGTAAGAGAAAAAAGACTTAATTTAGCATTCTTTTCATTGAAACATCTGAAATAAAGATGGGTAAATGCTATGTTATGTATATATTTCAAAAATGACATAAAAGTATAACAAAAATGCAGAATGAGTATCTTTTTAATGTTTATTTACTTGAACTATTTTCTTGGTGTTAAAAAAGTTCATTCTAGCATCCTATGAAAAAGGTTTATGATAAAATAATGAAATTTTGGTTCGCATTTACAAAGAAAGATCACAGATCATCACAAATCTTGCCAAAAGATGACAAACAAATATTGTTAATGCTATACAGTGAGTTTTTTACGCGAAATATATCAATCATCCCAAATTTTGTAGCCTTTTCACACTAAAATAAGTTAAGTGGCATATGAGAATTTCTAATTTTAGATGAGAACGTGTTATGTAACGTGACGGTACCCAAATTGCACCTATTTTGACAGTTTTTCCACCTATTTTTTTTTATGATCAAGAAAAAAATGTTCATACTGTGTTTATTTTGTAGCCCTATCCTTCTTTGGTGTATAGGTACACCAATTCGATTTTTAATCCACTTTGAGTCATACAAAAATGAGTTTGAATCAACCTCCAAACTGCCCATGATTCTGTAAAGAGGGATACCCAAATTGCATGTATGCTTAAATTCACATCATCAAAAGTCTAATAACCTGATAACCGAGCTTTTGTTTAATTTTTTCAAATATTTTGAACAATTGGATATTTGTCCATGCTTACTTTTCATATTTTACGAAATGAATACTTATAATCATTTGTATTTGTTAATTTTAAAAAGATGACGTTTTGATGACGTCGCATGGTGACGTTTTCGTACATTTTGCTTTTTCAGTAAACAGTCCATCTGTTTATAAATACTGTGAATGTTTTGTGTATATCTAAATATGTTTACCTATGTTAAAAGACGTGCATATATATATAGTATCAAATCATAAAAATACATATTGTTTAGTCTCTAGGAAATCTTGTAAGATTTCCGATAGCTATTTTTTCTAAATAGGTGCAATTTGGGTACTCAGTGCAATTTGGGTAACCTTACCTTATCTGTTTTCAGCAAAGTCAGAGTATGGATAAACGAATGGATACATGTAGAATGAGCATAATAGAATATAATCCTTTGATGATTTCTGACATTTTTGATGAGACCATGTTTCATAGTTTTCACAAAACACACACATTTGAGTGCAGTTTTTTTAAGCAGTTACCACAGGGGTTAGTTCAAATAATTATGACGTCTGGCAAGGCTATTTTCTTTTTTTTCTATGACGCCTTCCTACGACTTGCTATTTATTCTTACTTCAAGATATCTCATAAACTTTATAAGATATCTTATATAGTTTATAAGATATCTCATATAGTTTATAAGATATCTTATATAGTTTATAAGATATCTCATATAATTTATCAGATATCTTATATAATTGTCTTTATAAGATATCTCATAAACTATATAAGATATCTTATAAACTATATAAGATATCTTATATACAAATTCTTTATAAGATATCTCATATACTTTATAGATATCTTATAAACTTAAGAAGATATCTTATAAAGTATATAAGATATCTTATAAATTTTAGGAGATATCTTATGTAATATATAAGATATCTCATATAATATATAAGATCTCATAAAAATGAAATTATATAAGATATCTTATATATTATAGGAGATATCTTATATAGTTTATAAGATATCTCCTAAAGTTTATAAGATATTTCCTAAAGTTTATAGGATATCTTATATAGTTTATAAGATATCATATATAGTTTATCAGATATCTTATATTAATTGTCTTTATAAGATATCACATAAACTATATAAGATATCTTATAAACTATATAAGATATCTTATAAACTATATAAGATATCTTATAAATTATATAAGATATCTTATATAAAAGTTGTTTATAAGATATCTCATATACTTTAGGAGATATCTTATAAAGTATATTAGATATCTTATAAACTATATAAGATATCTTATAAACTTTAGGAGATATCTTATAAACTTTAGGAAATATCTTATATAATATATGAGATATCTTATAAAAATTAAATTATATAAGGTATCTTATATATTAAAGGAGATATCTTATATATTATATAAGATATCTTATATATAATGGGAGATATCTTAAAATTCGAATAATTATTAAAACGGCTTGCCATAACTTGCAGATGTCTTTACTTATCATTTCAGTGCAATTTCATGAACAATGGAAAACCCATTTGTCTGTTATCTTCAGAACAGTCAACACTGGTCATTTACAAGCCCCCAAGGAGCATTTTTGAAGGCCTTGCGCAAATACTTAAGATCTTTGCGCAATCAGTTTCTTTGTTGAATTAATGAGATGAAAAATTGAACTTAAATAAAAAAAATTGAGCAAACCTGGGAAAAATAATTAAAGGCATGATTTTACATCTCAAAACTTGAAGATTTTTGTGGGATTGTAAGAAAAAGTTACTTATATATTTTTGAGAAAATAAAGTGGAGCTTATTCAAACATTATTTATTTACTTATATATGTATATTTTTTTTTACTTCTTCAAGTAAATAAAATAAACTTGTACAAGTAGTACCCCTGACTGACCTTCAACTTTGTACACTCATCAGACTATACAATTACCTATACACACGCCAGAATATACAATCATTGTAGATGATGGGTGGGGAACGTGTAGGGTGTGAATGAACTTTAGGGGCGAACATGTGAGGTGCAAACATGAAGATTGTGAAAGTGTATTGGGCCCAAAGGAACCTGATACTGGTCTGTTCTCATTCTACATGTTCATGCCTAATTTTAATTCAATTCCAGTTGAATAATTGGAAAATCATGATCGTTGTTTTAAGGGAGTTCGCTTCTCAGTTTCAAAGTATTTAACTTTTCAAAACACTAGTTTATAAAGAAAGGGGATTAATAAAGGAATCCAAAGAGTAAAAAAAATATATAGGTCACAGTGCTTGTTTTCGAGATCTTAGCCATTGAAATTTTGGCGGTAAAAAAAAATCCTCTCTTGACTTTCCATAGCTTTATCATTGACAAGGTGAAGTTCTCAAAAATTGTTAAAAAGTAATTAAAATGTTATAAGACTTTTACAGATGGCTTATATTTATACATGTAAAAGTTTTATAAAAAGAAAAATGGGGGTCACCGGGGAAATTTTTTCAAGGCATTCAAATGGATAAAACCAGAGAATTCCGAAAATCTGACAAAAAATCTAAAACATGACAAGCCAGCTTCCTTAAATTGCTTTGGTGTAAATACTGAATGTATTTAGCTTGGTATGAGTAAAGCATTGAAGATTTTAAATGAAAAACACAAAGATATGACCAAAACATGATAAAATTTATTCAATCTGAATATAAGTCAGTCAGAATCTCACTTTATTTTGAAACAAGTCAATGAAACAAAGTTTTGGCAGTACACTAACCAAACATTGATTAAGAGTTATTCAATACAAAATAAAACGTTGACAGAATCCAGATTATCCCACTTTATTTAGAAAGGATTATTAAATTTTTTAACAAAACACTATCCAAAACATGATTAAGATTTATTCAACACAAACAAAAAATGCTGTCTAAGGCTCTCACTTTATTTTGAGACAATGACAGCAATTTTACTTTTAAAAATACGCTTGCCAAAACTTATTATAATTATTATTTAACTTTATTAAACACAAAACCAATTGAAATTGGGGGCAAACTTCAACATGTAGGGTGCGAAGGGACTTTGGGTGCGAAACCATCTTCACGGGTTACAATCCACTCCCGCTCTCATCACCCTTGGTAGATTGAGCCAACACTTAATTGTGATAACAATGTTGCGCCATCTATCAGAAGATCAAAATTATGACCATTTAATACATTATTCTTGACCAATGGTAGCACTTGAACTCTTCAATTTGAAGGTAAAAACACAGTCGTCTAGATTCTACACAATTGGTAAAGCTAGAAATGAAAATATACGTATATTGTAACTCGTGGTTAGTGAAGATGGTTTCGCACCCAAAGTCCCTTCGCACCCTAAAAGGCCAAGTGAGCTTTTCTCTTCACTTTGTGTCCGACGTCCCATGTCGTCGTCTGTTGTCCGTTGTCATTAACTTTTACAAAAATCTTAAACTTCTGGGCCAAATTTAACCAAACTTGACCACAATCATCATTGGGGTATCTAGTTTTAAAAATGTGTCTGGTGACCTGGCCAACCAACCAAGATGGCTGCCATGGCTAAAATAGAACATAGGGGTTAAATGCTGTTTTTGGCTTATAACTCAAAAACCAAAGCATTTAGATCAAATCTGACATACATTGTAAGGGTAAAAATTGATTATTAAATAGGTCAAGAACTATCTGCCCTGAAATTTTCAGATGAATCGGACAACCCCTTGTTAGGTTGCTGCCCCTAAATTGGTAATTTTAAGGAAATTTTACTGTGTTTGGTTATTATCTTGAATATTATTATAGAAAGAGATAAACTGTATATATAAATAATGTTCAGCAAAGTAAGATCTACAAATAAGTCACCATCATCCAGATGGTCAGTTGATCCCTTATGAAGTTATTACCCTTTTTAGTCAATTTTTAGCCATTTTTCCTATATCTTAGTAATCTGTTACAATAATCTTCTCCATTGAAATTACTTGGCCAAATTAAACCAAACTTGGCCACAATCATCACTAGTTTAAAAAATGTGTCCAGTGACCTGGCCAACCAACCAAAATGGCCGCCACTGCTAAAAATAGAACATAGGGGTAAAATGCAGTTTTTGCTTATAGCTCAAAAACCAAAGCATTTAGAGCAAATCTGACATGTGGTAAAATTGTTAAATAGGTTAAGATCTATCTGCCCTTAAATTTTCAGATGAATCTGACAACCTTTTGTTGGGTTGCTGCCTCTGAATTGGTAATTTTAAGGAAATTTTACTGTTTTTGGTTATTATCTTGAATATTATTATAGGACCGCAAAAATATTGGTCGTATATTGGTATCACGTTGGCGTCGTCGTCATCCGAATACTTTAAGTTTTCGCACTCTAACTTTAGTAAAAGTGAATAGAAATCACAAGGTTTATGACCACAAAAGGAAGGTTGGGATTGATTTTGGGAGTTGAGGTCCCAACAGTGTAGAAATTAGGGGTTAAAAAGGGCCCAAATAAGCTTTTTCTTGGTTTTCACACAATAACTTCAGTTTAAGTAAATAGAAATGGATGAAAATTTGACACAAGGTTTATGACCACAAAAGACAGGTTGGGATTGATTTTGGGAGTTGTAGTCCCAACAGTTAAGGAAAAAGGGGCCAAAAAGGGGCCCATCTAAGCATTTTTCTTGGTTTTCGCACCATAACTTTAGTCTAAATAAATAGAAATCTATGAAATTTAAACACAAGGTTTATGACCATAAAAGGAAGGTTGAGATTGATTTTGGGAGGTTTGGTCCCAACAGTTTAGGAATAAGGGACCCAAAGGGTCCAAAATTAAACTTTGTTTGATTTCATCAAAAATTGAATAATTGGGGTTCTTTGATATGCCGAAACTAACTGTGTATGTAGATTCTTAATTTTTGGTCCCGTTTTCAAATTGGTCTTCATTAAGGTCCAAAGGGTTCAAAATTAAACTTAGTTTGATTTTAACAAAAATTGAATCCTTGGGCTTCTTTGATATGCTGAATCTAAAACTTTACTTCGATTTTTGATTTTTGGCCCAGTTTTCAAGTTGGTCCAAATCGGGGTCCAAAATTAAACTTTTGTTTGATTTCATCAACAATTGAATAATTGGGGTTCTTTGATATGCCAAATCTAACTGTGTATGTAGATTTTTAGGCAGTTAAGCTGCCTTATATGCGAGCTCTCTGGATTTGTGTTCTACCCAATAAATGCTGAAATACGTGCCATTGTTATAATCTAGCTGGCTACTATATTATAATATTTGTAACTTATTGGACAGTTTTTATTTATACTTTTCATTCTGGAATACAAAAAATATGAACAGAAAAACCTTAAATGATCGTCGATTTTCCCAAAAGTTTTGAAGTTGCACATAGGAAGTAGAGCACATTAGGAATCCTTATGTAGTTTATTATCCTCTGAGCTTTTGTCTAAGATGTCAAAGAACAAATGTATGAAATATCTAATCGCCGAAAATCTCTAAAAACAAGTAGTTAAGATTTCCCAATTGCAAAAGTCGTAGGAATATTGTTTGTCGACAATACGTAGTCAACTACGTATATTAAGTTCAACTGATCACGCTGTTAGCGGCAATTTTGAATTTAAAAGAAGACGAAATTTTCGTATCTTTTCAATTTGGACGAAGGGGTTTAAATTAGCGGTGGTCCAAGGTCTGTGACCTTCAACTTTTGCAGTCGGACTTTCTACTTGGTTACTAGCTACGCACGACATGCCCGACGGACCTTGAAACAACATAAAAAAATAACTTTGCAAACATTTTACCAAAGTTTCCTAATAAACGATCTCAAACTTATATTCATCATTACTATTCATGACAGCCATGTTCAATTTGTTCAACCGCTAGCTTTATACGTAAAATCGCCGATAAATAATGTGTAAATCCGAGTAAAATCGTATCTCACTATCTGTCAAAAACAACATTGAAACCAAAATGGCTGCCACGAGATTACAATATCGGATCCGATTCCGGAAGTGGTTGAGGGTAATCCCGGATTTGGCTACTAAAAAAATCCAGACAGGTGACAAAATACATCTATGCATGTTAATAAATATAAACACTAGAATTAAAAACCAAAAGACATATATGTAAAAGATAGAAAAAGCAGAAAATATTTTGTACACCAATTTTAATGTGAAATTCCAATACATTGTGACAGCTGGGAACAGTTTATCTAACAATATATATGTTCCTGGTAACAGTATACTTTTTTTTTCATCAGTGATAAATGTTGGTAATGCATGTTAAATGCTTTTCAAGTTGAACATATTACTTCAATTTCAAGGGGCATTTTTTCCTTCTCAATTTTGATAGGTCAGATAAAATAGCTGGAAGTTTCTTATATAAAAAAAAAAAGATGTGGTACGATTGCCAATGAGACAACTATCCACAAGAGACAAAAATGACCAAAACTTGGTAAAGGACAAGATCCCCACCCCTAAACCATATATATTTATGTATGAGACAATATAACAAATCATATGAAATATAGGTGAAGTTCGTGGGGCCACTCTACCCCTTTCTGTTTGAGAATATATAATGGTCGAGATCCACAATCTTAAACAATAAATATATTTATGTATGGGACAATATTGCAAATCAATGAATTATAAGGGGGTCCCTATGGTCACTGTACACCCTCCTGTTTGAGAACTTGGAAACATTCGAGATCATCACCCCTTTACCATATATACTCATGTATAAGACTATATAACAAATCAAATGAAATATAGGGGAAGTCCCTGTTGTCACCCTACCCCTCATGTTGAAGAACTTTGAAACAGTTGGGATCTCCAACTCTAAATTAAATGAAATATAGGGGGAGTCCCTGCAGTCACCTGATTGAGAAATTGGAAACAGTCGAGATCCCCACCTTTAAATTAAACCATATATATTCATGTATGAGCACTAATCAAATGAAATATAGGGAGGGTCCTTAGGGTCACCCTACCCACTCCTGTTTGATAACTTAGAAACAGATTGTGATCCCCACCCCTCAACCATATATATTCATGTAATGGACAATTTAACAAATCGAATGAAATATAGGGGAAGTCACTGGGGTCCCCACCCCCTCCTGTTGGAAAACTTGATAACGGCCGAGATCCCCACCCATAAACCATATAATTATATTCATATATGGGACAATATAAAAAATCAAATGAAAAATAGGGGTAGTCCCTAGGGTCACCCCACACCATCTTGTGTGTGTTTTTAAAACTTGCAAAAGATTGAGATACCAACGCCTAAACCATATTCATTCCTGTTTGTCATTTCAAAAAAGATTGAATGACATACAAGGTCAATCTCATATGTGACACATATGCATATCACTTTGCTAGATCCTAACGCCTGTCATTTTACTCCAAACTTAGACATCATGGACTTGGGGTGAAGGTGGGAGTCGTTTACATTTACTATGGACAGGTCAGTCAGACCTCACCATTGATCCCCGTAGTAGTAAACATTTGTCTGATTTGTGTCTCATAACTTTTGTACTGTACAACACAAACTCAGTTTTCTTTCCAGGGAAGCAAGTCCATTCATACTTTTACAAGCTCGTACTAAAGTCATCTTGAACTACTAACAGTCAACTAATACGAACAATTACGATCAACTAGAAGAACTGCAATCATTGCAAATTTGTACCACTGCTGACTCATGAAAGACTCATGACCACGAATGGTCATGTGCGTTGCTATTGAAAACCTTGATAAAATATGAATTATTTACCTTAATAATTAATTCATTAAATGAACATAAATGTACAATTATATATGAATGTTTAATGTTTGTTCTTTTAAATCTTTAAAAAATGTTGAAGCAACATTGCCACAGTTTTCATAATTATGTTTGCCTTGGTTTTTGGTTAACTGCCTACAGTGCTTACAGCGCTTTGATTAATGTTTGGTCCCGTTTTCAAATTGGTCTACATTAAAGTCCAAAGGGTCCAAAATTAAACTAAGTTTGATTTTAATAAAAATTGAATTCTTGGGCTTCTTTGATATGCTGAATCTAAACATGTACTTAGATTGTTGATTATGGGCCTAGTTTCAAGTTGGTCCAAATCAGGATCCAAGATTAATATATTTAGTATTATGCAATAGCAAGAAATTTTCAATTGCACAGTACTCACCAATAGCAAGAAATCTTCAATTGCACAGTATTGCGCAATAGCAAGACATCTTCAATTGCACATTATTGTGCAATAGCAAGTATTTTCAATTGCACAGTATTGCGCAATAGCAAGAAACATCTAATTCCACAATATTGTGCAATAGCAATTGGAGTTAACTTTCTTTGTCCAGAATAATAGTTGAATCAACTTAAATCATTGTTTTATACAATATACAATGTATATTCACTTTTACTACCAACTGATAAATTAAAACAATTTTTACCATTCAGTGATAACAAGCACTTTTTTTACATTTTAATATTTTATGATGTATTTAAATGAGTAGTTATTGTTGCCAACTCCATTAGAAATTTGAATTGAGAACGGTTTTGGAATACAGGAAAGGGGATGTATAGCATAGTGAATTGCTCAAAGGTAAAACAAAAATTTTAAGTTCATTAGACCACATTCATTCTGTGTCAGAAACCTATGCTGTGTCAACTATTTGATCACAAACCAAATTTAGAGCTGAATCCAACTTGAATGTTGTGTCCATACTTGCCCCAACCGTTTAGGGTTCAACCTCTGCGGTCGTATAAAGCTGGGCCCTGTGGAGCATCTGGTTATAGATAGAGATAAACTGTAAATAGCATTAATGTTCAGCAAAGTAAGATTTACAAATAAGTCAACATGACCGAAATGGTCCATTGACCCCTTAAGAAGTTATTGTCCCTTATAGTCAATTTTAACAGTTTTCTTAAAATTTGTAAATTTTTAATATTATTTTCCACTGAAACTACTAGGCCAAGTTCATTATAGATGAAGATAATTGTAAGCAGCAAGAATGTTTAGTAAAGTAAGATGTACAAACATAAAAAAATAGTTTATATATAACAATACACATAATTAACATAGTTAATATGGCTTCTACTAAAGAAAGCTCCATTTGGAGTTAAGGTGTTTAGAGACTACTTATGTCAGTATACCTTTCCTATATTGCCTAAGATGCACAAACACATCACCATCACCAAAACACAATTTTGTCATGAATCCATCTGCTTTCTTTGTTTAATATTCACATAGATCAAGGTGAGCGACACAGGCTCTTTAGAGCCTCTAGTTTATTATACATTCATGTGAGAGGTTGAGCTAACTATAAAACCAGGTGGTTTAGACAACCATTTTTTACATAAGAAAATGGTCTGTACCCAGGGAGAAATTTGACAGTTGTTATGATGACTATTTAATTGAGCTTCTGATTTTGCCATTAATTTTTTTATAAGCTTAAAGGCATTTTTTTGTTTGCAATTTTCCTCTGAGTTCAGTATTTTTGTGATTTTATTGCTTTCAATCTAACCATAGTCAGTGCCATTTTAATAATAAACCAATGTTCATTTAAATAAATGTCAATTGAATTAACATGATTAAAGACCAACATTGTGTGTGCTGTCGAGTGTATATAATGCATTTTAACTCTCTATGGTTATCACGGTCATTATGATAAAAAATATCATCCATGGATAGGTTAAGGAAACAAGACGTTTTGGCCATTGAGTCTGTTCGGCTTTGTTGATTTGACCTTGTAAGTTTTGTTTATTATGTTTATGTAGTTACTGGACAAGTTAATTCCCACCTTAAAAAATATCCTAATATTCAACCAAAATAGATATTTTTTTAAAAATGTTACCAATATGACCAAGCTAGTATTTTAATGAGGGATATTTATAAAATAAACTCTTTCAGATATATTCACTACAGCTCCGGTGGATTTTGCTTTGTCCACCTGCCAACCATGGGAGTGGGCACCCGGTGGGCAAAATTTCTAGCTTGTCCACTCTGCCCACCAATAGGAGTGGGCATGCAATTTCTTTTGTTTAAAGACTGGCAAGTACAGTCAAAAGAAAAAAGAAAAAAAAACAGATAAGCATTTGCAATCACTATTTTTACAAAAAAGAGATTATAGCTAGGGTGTGCACGGGTGGACTGCCCACGGTGGGCCGGTGGAAAAAGCAAAATCTACCCGAGCTGTTGTGTAAATCTCTGATTTTATATTGTTTATTTGGCCATAATTTTGGTGAGGTTCATTTTCATTATGTTATGGGTCAAACACAATTGTAAATGTTTTAGATTTTAATTTGGTTATATCATACATCATGCACATAGGAAACTTTTCCAGAAATATTTTTGTTTGTCAAATGATTGTATGGAGTAGAACTATCTTAATATGCAGTAGCATATTCAGCAAAAGAGTGTCATGAGTAAAATTGAGAATGGAAATGGGGAATGTGTCAAAGAGACAACAACCCGACCAAATAAAAAAACAACAGCAGAAGGTCACCAACAGGTCTTCAATGTAGCGAGAAATTCCCGCACCCGGAGGCGTCCTTCAGCTGGCCCCTAAACAAATATATACTAGTTCAGTGATAATGAACGCCATACTAATTTCCAGATTGTACACAAGAAACTAATATAAAAATAATACAAGACTAACAAAGGCCAGAGGCTCCTGACTTGGGACAGGCGCAAAAATGCGGCGGGGTTAAACATGTTTGTGAGATCTCAACCCTCCCCCTATACCTCTAACCAATGTAAAAAAATAAATACAACATAGATATTTTAAAGCTAATTTACCACAGGGATATACAGTGGTTCCATCCTTAACTTTTTTGTATTGTTTCTTACAGAGTTAAACTTAATTAGAAGGATGAATGTGGTAGAGGATTTAGTGACACTCAATTGTACCCTTCACAGCCACGTTAGCACAGATGCTGGTTATAAACTGCATAAATTGGATGGTTATGCTAGAGAATTAATTCATGGTAGTGACCTAACGAAACACTCGATAACACATACTTATGATGCTGGTGAAAGTTATGGCAGTGACTTAACGAAACACTCGATAACACATAATCATGATACTTGTGAAAGTTATAGTAATGACTTAACGAATCACTTGATAACACATAATCATGATACTGATGAAAGTGATAGTAGTGACTTAACGAGACACTTGCTACCACATACTCATGATACTGATGAAAATTATGATACTAACCTATTGAGACACTCGAGAACACATACTGATGATACTGATGAAAAACCACACAAATGTGATGTGTGTGGAAAAGGATTTTCTAAAAGGTGTAACCTAAGGACGCATATGAGTGTACATACTGGAGAGAAACCCCACACTTGTGAATTATGTGGTAAACAGTTTAGTCATTCTAGTAATTTCCTGAAGCACAGAAGAACACATATAGCCGAGAAACCTCATTACTGTGATGTATGTGGTAAAGGGTTTAGTAGGCCTATTAATTTACAGTTCCACGTTAGAACACATACAGCTAAATCTTTAGACTGTGATGTATGTGGTAAAGAGTTCAACCATTTAAGTAATTTACAGAGGCACCTGAGAACACATACGGGCGAAAAACCTCATGTCTGTAATGAATGTGGTAAGAGGTTTAGTAGGTTGCATCTTTTAAAGATACATATCAGAACACATACAGGTGAAAAACCTTACGACTGTGGTGAATGTGGTAAGGGGTTTACCCAGATTGCAAGTTTAAAGAGACACATGATAATACATTCAGGTGATAAACCACATGACTGTGATGTATGTGGTAGAAGGTTTGTTCATCTCCGTAATTTACAGGTACACACTAGAATACATACAGGTGATCAATCTTATAACTGTGAAATATGTGGTAAAATTGTAAGACAAGGTAGTGAATTAAAAAAACACATGAGATCACACACAGGTTATAAAACTTATGACTGTGATGTATGTGGTAAAGTGTATAGCCATCCTGGTAGTTTACAAAGACATATGAGAATACACAGAGATGATAAACCACATATTTGTGATGTATGTGGTAAAGAGTTTATTTATCCTGGTAGTTTACAAAGGCATATGAGAGTTCATACAGATGATAAACTTCATGTCTGTGATGTATGTGGTAATGAGTTTAGTCAGCATTGTGACTGTATGGGACACATAGAATACATACTGAAGATAACGCTCACAATGATATGTTTGTGGTTGAGGTTCAGAGTCACAGTCATGACAGTGAGTGATAAATGTACATAGACACAGGAGAACACATACTGGTCAAATCTATGGAAATGTCACATATAATGTTGTACAAAATAGTATTTAGGAAGAACACTTTTTTAAGACCTGTAGAGAACCTGTGACAAAAACAATAAATATATGATGTATGTGTTTAAAGTTGTCTTCAGAAGAATTGTCTTAAAGACTCAAATGAGAACAAATACTGGTAATAATTATTAAAACTTATAATGAGATGTATTTAGTAGAAGTAAACTTCTTGTATGAAGCATTATTATATTTCAGAAGGAAGAAGATCTGGATGCTTCAAATCGTGTATGCAGACTTTCTATGTTTTCTGTCGATTGTATGTCTATATAGCTATATATGGATATCCTTGACCTCATTTTCATGGTTCAGTAACTGCTTGAAAAAAAGTTTTATATTGTAAATTTCACACTTATTATGAGTAATATGATAGCTTTATTTGGTATATAGAATCATTGCAACTTCTAAATATTTGCTTGAGAGGATTCAACTGACCTTGATATATTTTTATTGATCAGTGATCAAGGTACATGCACATGATTAGGTCCATTCATTAACTTTTGATAAGGCCATTCTACCTTAGGAATAGATATGGCAACACTTTAGATATTGTGGCCCACAATGCACTTCAACTCCTGACTTTATTTGGGCCTTTTTAAAAAGAATTTGGATTCGAACGTCACTGAGGATATTTTTGTAGACAAAACGCGGGAATGGCGTAAAGACAAAAGTTAATCCTGGTATTTATGACGAGTTCATTCCAAAATACTATCAGCACCATAAAAATGGTTTTTGTGTATAGTATGCCATTAATGGGTTCATGTCAGTCTGACAGGTTTCATATTGGCTTGACCTTATTTTCATGGTTCATTGGTCAAAGTAAAGTTTTTGTGTTACAGTCTGTTTTTTCAAATTCTAAAAGTAATAGGTCATCTATTTTTTGTGATTCAAATATCTGTATCAAATGCGTACATGTCTTTCTGGCATGTATTATCTGACCTTGACCTCATTTTATGGTCATTGATATATTTTCGTTATTTTGTCAGCCAATCAGATACTATAAGGAACTTGCCAATAACATTGTTAATAGAAATGGGGAATGTTTCAAAGAGGCAACCGACCATAGAACAGTCATCAACAGAAAGTCATTGCAGCGGGAAATTCCCGCACCCGAAGTCCTCCTTCAACTGGCCCCATAACAAATATATATATATTAGTTCAGTGATAATGAACGCCATACTTAACTCCAAATTATACACAAGAAACTAAAATTAAAAATGATATAAGACTAAGAAAGGCCAGAGGCTCCTGTCTTCGGACAGGCGCAAAAATGCGGCGGGGTTGACATGAGATCTCAACCCTCCTCCTATACTTCTAGCCAATGTAGAAAAGTAAACGCATAACAATAAACACATTCAAATTCATTTCAACAGCAAAGTCCGAGTGTGATGTCAGATGATGTAACAAAAAATAAAATAAACAAAATAACAATAATACACAACTAACAACAGACTTCTAGCAGTTTACTGACATGCCAGCTCCAAACTTCAATTAAACTGGCTGAAAGATTATGTCTTTATTATATGAATATCAGGTACAATCCCGCCCGTTAGAGGTAAAGTATCATACCATCATGACATATGAGAAGAACATAACCCGTGTCATGCCAACAACTGGTTTTTAAATAAACGTGTTTAGTTTCGATGCAAAAACCCTATAAGTGAATCAATATTAAAGCCAAAATATGCAATGTTTAATGACCTAAAAACAGTATCGTAACTATATCCCTTCTTTATAAGTCTATTTACTGGTTTCTGAGGGTGAATACAGACATTTTAATGCTTTAGAAAGAATAAAATTAACGGTATCAATTTTCTTGCACCAGATGCGCATTTCGACAATACATGTCTCTTCAGTGATGCTCAAGGCCAAAATATTTGAAATCCAAAGCTTATATAAAAGATGAAGAGCTATAATTCAAAAGGTCCAAAAAGTATAGCCAAATCCGTGAAAGGAATCAGAGCTTTGCATGAGGGAGATACATTCCTTAATTTATAATAATTTATAATATTTTGTAACAGCAAATTTTAATAACACAAAACATCCGTATGTTCATGCCAGTACCGAAGTACTGGCTACTGGGCTGGTGATACCCTCGGGGACTAATAGTCCACCAGCAGAGGCATCGACCCAGTGATAGTAATAAAGAATATTACCATAAAACATTGGTTGTGTAATACCTGAACGTATAATAAGTCTATATTTATGAATGATGTCCTTGTACCGATGATAAAATTTAGTAAATATTTCGACTAGTTTGTGATTTCGAAAACCCTGGTGTTAAAACGTTGTTATATACATTAGCTAATCGTACAAGTTGAGATATATACACACCGTAAAATAGTGAAAGGGGAACGTCATCATCACTAGCAATAGGAAATGAAAAACCATCTCTTATATCATAAATTTTAGTATTAAGCTTTCCGTTAATGATATAGATATCAAGACCGAGGAAAGGGCAGTGTTCATTTAATTTATTAGTATTATTTTTATTTAAAGTAAATTAAACATGATAAATTCCTTTAGTATACATACTGAAATCGTCATTATTGAGAGCAAATACGTCATTCAAATATCTAAAAATATTATTAATTTTTGTATCAGATGTTATTTCGATGTGTCTTTTTCTTATTTTTATCATTAATTGTAACTTATAGCAATACAAAGATGGGTCCGCAATAAGTGATGCACAATTAGTCCCCATTGTAATTCCTATAACTTGACGATATATAGAATCTCAAAGACCAACGGAAATATTATCTAGTAAAAATTCAAGGTCAGATATAGTATCAAAGCATGTCCAATTGACATAGACACACTATATATTTGGTGTAAAGTGACAAAGTCTTCTTGTTAGGTTTATTCTCGTGGTATTTTGTCTGATGCTTGGTCTGTTTCTGTGTGTGTTGCGTTTCTGTGTTGTGTCGTTGTTCTCTTCTTATATTTAATGCGTTTCCCTCGGTTTTAGTTTGTTACCCCGATTTTGTTTTTTGTCCATGGATTTATGAGTTTTGAACAGCGGTATACTACTGTTGCCTTTATTTATCAGACAATGCCCTCAATATCACAGAACATTTGAAGTTAAGTTTATATGATACGTGTTGTAAAAACTTCATGTTACAGAATTGCAACTTAGATTCAATGATAAGTGAAAACGGGCGGCACATTTCAGCGTTTTCACTCTTGTGTTATAAAGGAAACTGTATATAGGGGATGTTTATTCTAAAAATCTCACTTTCAGAAAAAACTCAGATGATTTATCTTTATATATACCAATTAACATTAGTTTTGAATAAAGATATTAAAAAGATGATTTTTCAATTCCTATAAATTATCCATTTCCAATCGTTAATTATCAATCTTCATGATTTTAAGATGGATGTTCATATACATTTTTTTTGTATCTGAACTTGTTTAAATCTCTTGTGGGCATCACAATTTTATGATTTCAATAAAAGAAATTTCTGTATTACTGAAAAAATATTACACGAAGGTTTTCCTATCGCAAACTTGTCAAAACAGTTATTTAATTTTATCATCGGTATGAGGACATCATCAGTAGACATACATTAATGTGCAGATATCTTATACGTTCAATCAGTCTCAAAGACATGCACTACAGTTATCTGTCTTTAGTTCAGCTGTTCAGGTATTTTCACATCTAATCTTTTATGGTAATAATCTATACGAAGCAGAACAAGGTCATCATTCACCTCAAAAGCTGACCAAATCTTTAAAAAACTTATTCAGAAAGGATATAGTTACATAGCTGTCGTCAGATCATTTAAGACGTTATCTTTTGGGAATAAGTATTGATTCACTTATAGGGTCCTCGTATTGAAAGTAAACACATTTATTCTATAGCTTGTTGTTGGCATGATACATGTTATGTTCGTGTATATTTTATGATGTTATGATACTAAACCCCTAACGGGATGTATTGGGCTTGATTTTCATAAGATGAAGACCCAATCTTTCAATATGTTTTAAGTAATGACAGGGTCTGGAGCTGGCATGCCATTAACTACTAGAATTTCTTTGTTAATTTATGTATCATTGTAATAAAAGCACTAGGGTCTTGATAGCCATCCATCTTACAACACAACTTTATAATAGAGGTATCAGGATCTTATACCAATGCTGTAATGTAAGTACCAGGACATAGACAGATACCAATCTTATACCACAACTATATATATATTATATATATATATATATATATATATATATATATATATATATATATATATAATTATGTAAGTATCAGGATGTTGACAATCATCATCCATCTTATACCAACACTGTAATGTATTACTAAGATTTTGACAGTCACACATTTTATACTACACAATTCTAATGTAAGCACAAACATCTTGACAATCACCCATCTTATACTTCGCCATTGTAATGTAAACAACAGGACTTTGACAGTCACCCATCTTAAACCACACCATTGTACTATAAGCACCAATATACAAATATTCATGATATCAATCTCATACCATAACACTGTTGCGTAAGTATCAGGGTCGTGACAGTCATCCTTTTATACCAACACGGTAATGCATTACTAAGATCTTGACCGTCGCCCATCTTATACTACGCCATTGTAATGTAAACACCAGGATCTTGACAGTCACCCATCTTATACTTCACCATTGTAATGTAAGCACAAAGAAACAACTATTCATGTCCATAATTATAGCATTTGGTTTAATTGACAAAAGAACCCTTTCGTGTCTCCTGGTGTCTTTACATCTTCACGGTTTTGTGAATATAGAAGTTAGTAAAACTGCGGAAGATTGCGTAGACCTGAAAACCGATAGTTTACACTACTTAGTGCTGTTACCACTATGATTGTCAAGTTGAACATTCAGTTAGTCATAATTATTTATTAGGTAGTCATGATTGCTGTTGAATATCTTTTTGCTGCTTATATTTGGTTGAAATAACAAGTATGGTGCATAAGTTTAAAAAATTATACAGTTTACAAAATCGAAGTTGTAAAAAAGCATAAGAATGCATTTTAAAGTCATTTTGGGGCAAAATACTGTACAAATCTTAAAAAATGAAGATTTCTGGGATAATTAAATAACAATTTCTGCACAGATAGTTCAAATAACAAGTATGTTGCATATGTTTTAAATTGAAACAGTTTACAATATCAAAGTTGTAAAAATACAGAAGAATGCATTTCAAAATCAATTTCGGGCAAACAGTAATTTTTAGGCAAAATAGTGTAAAAATCTTCATAAAATGTGGATTTCTGGGATAATTTAATAACAATCACTGCACAAATAGTTAAAATAACAAGAAGGGTGAATATGTTTTGAATGGATACAGTTTACAATACCAAAGTTGTGAAAATACATGAAAACGCATTTCAAAGTCAATTTTGGGCAAACTACTGTAAAAATCTTCATAAAATGAGGATTTCTGGGATAATTAAATAACAATAACTACACAAATAGTTCAAATAACAAGTAGGGTGCATTTGTTTTGAATTGATACAGTTTACAATATCAAAGTTGTAAAAGTACATAAGAACGCATTTCAAAGTCAATTTCGGGCAAACTACTGTAAAAATCTTCATAAAATGATGATTTATGGGATAGTTTAATAACAATCACTTCACAAAAAGTTAAAATAACAAGTAGAGTACATATGTTTTGAATTGATACAGTTTAAAATACCAAAGTTGTAAAAGTACATAAGAACGCATTTCAAAGTCATTTTTTGGCAAAATACTGTAAAAATCTTCATAAAATGAGGATTTCTGGGATAATTTAATAACAATCACTGCACAAAAAGGTAAAAAAACAAGTAAGTGCATATGTTTTGAGTTGATGCAGTTTACAATATGAAAGTTGTAAAAAATACATAAAAATGCATTTGAAAGTCATTTCTAGCAAAATACTGCGATTACATTTCACCGAAAGACCATCAACAAAGAAAAACATCAACAATTACACCACATAGTCAGCTAACAGGATGACAAAATGTGAAACAGTTCAAACACCAAAAAAACAAACAACGGTTGATTTTATGACAACACATACAAGTCGATAAAAAGATACGTCCGACATAAATTCACCAGCAATCTTCCAACGAAAAACAATTAATAACAGGCAATTGACTTGGCATAAATATGTACAAGCACATGCATTATTTTGGTAAACCTTTCAAACTAGTCGAAGAATATTTCGAGAAGATTTTAGTTGAATAGTTAAATTACAAAACTATTCACCAGGGACTCATCATTGTGACAATTCTTATAGACGGAATTATAACAACGTGTCTCGTTAACTCATACATCCAACGTCATATATTTTTTTCAATGTTTCTGGTTGTGGATTCGGTTAGATAATGTGCTGTGTCTTATTGTTCGTGGTCCAAATAACTATAAAATAGCCTTTTGATACCGTCATTGTCTGGACTGGTATTTTGAAAATAATTGTATGGACTTCAAGATTAAATATTCGTTACGACAGTGCATCGATGTTTGTGCTATCCTGTGGTGTCTGTCGTTGATGGAATCTGTTCATTATCGTCCTGAGGTTTGCATGTTGTGACGACTGTTGTATTATTTGTTTGTGCTGAGTTTATTTTTATGTTTGTGTTATTTTGTCGTTGTTTTTAACATTGTCATATAAGCGAGAGGTTTGGCTAGCCTAAAAACAGGTTCAACCCTCATTTTTAGTAAATATTTTCTGTAACAATTCAGGAATATGGCAACTATTTAAAATAATTCGTTCAATGTAAATTGGCGTTTTTTTTGGTTTCATTCAGTGTTCCTGTCGTTCATGTCGTTCCTATTTTCCTGTTATAGATGTTTTCCCCTCAGTTTTAATTTGTAACCAGGATTTGTTTTCTATCAATCGATTTATGACATTTTAACATCGATAGACTACTGTCGCTGTAATTAAAGTCAAACCAGTAATGTTCTCTGAAGCGAAAAGAAGTAAACACAATTTGATTTATAGTTGTTAGCTTATCTACAAACTTGAAATAAAAGCTTTTAAAAATATTTTCCTTAAATGTCCCATGAACATTTTGTTGTGCCGTTGCATATCAGTGATTGAGTGTTTCAATTAGTTTTTATGTCAATCTAATTCATGTGAACTGTTTTTTTGTTTGTGACGCTATTGATCAAGATAGATGCCAAGTTGAACGTGTTTTCCATGTTCATATTTCTTCCTGAAGCTTTCACGTAACTTTGCTCACTATTAAACATTTCTTCGATAGATTCCTGATTTTTATTTAGTAAATGTGAATCATCTTAAAACATTTTTGGTGTCCCTTGAATAAGACCAGGCTCTACATTTAAAAGTCTACTAATTCCCATAATATTTTATATGTATTAAAACTTAACCTTGATACATGTAATGCATTTTGAAATCAAAATCCGCAGAATGAAAATTATATCTTTATCACAAAAGTAATTAAAAGAAAAGAGATACAATGTAAAACAATATAATGACACAACCAAGGAAATAAATCAAGACAGAGTATTGCTTAAATTGAATATCTTTTAATATAATATTCTGACCTTCTTGAGTTTATGAACAGGCAAACACGAGGATAAACGGGATGTGTGATTGATTCAATACGAAAAGCCTACGATAATCATTACTGAAGACTATGCCGACTGGACATTCTATATTGTTTTGTTTTTCGTTAAGAACAACGTCAAAGAATTCACCTTTTGGTGTAAGTCGTTGGATATTATTCGAATCTTTGCATGCTACGTACAGTTGACCTTTATTGTCGTTGATCACAGCATGTGGCCTTTTTAGATTTTTTGAAGTGTATGTGAACCGATGTTTTCCTTCTAAAGTTACACAGCTTACTGCATTTTCAGTAAAGTGTGTAAAGTAAATACTATCAAGAGGACCAGGGTGTAGATAATATATGTTGCCAGCATCTGGAGCCTTCGCTTTGGTTAAATGTTTCCCTTGTATATCAACAATATGTATATATCTTCCATATCCACCAACACAAATCCTACCATTAACAAAAGTGACACCGTAGCACACATCTGGTAGAGACGTTTTGAAACCAGCTGTCATTGTTTTGGTATCGATGAACTGTATAAAAGACCTATCAAGAAGAGTAACGACAGCTTTGTCTGAGCTTGGTATAACAGCGATATCCCACGGTTGACCAAGCAATTTGCAATCCTGTAGGTATTCACCAAGATCACTATTATAAACCAGTAAGTTGGAACCGTTGTAGTTACAGAGTAAGAGACGACTATCTTCTGTTATACCAATACTGCCGAGGCAAACACTAACACGTTTGATTTCTATTTCATGGATTAACGAAAAATTTGTTGGCATTTTAGAAGGTGATGACGGAATTTGAACTTGTTGAATTTTTGATGTCTTATAACCAGCTCCGTATGGCAGAGGTTGCATTGTGGTTGACCCCAGAGATCCCACCATATTATGGATGTTTTCGGGTGGTTGGAATACCAATCTTTTTGTCTCAAGAGTTGGCACGATTTCCTGAAGTTTTAATTCCTGAACAGAAATATTTGGTATACATTTATGTATCAGGACAAATATCTGCTCTTGCGACCCATACATAAATGCTCGATTAAGGTCATTTGATATAGTTTTTATAGGTTTTAGTATTTGCAATAATTGGTTTCTATTTAATTCGGATTGATCGTGTCCTTCCATTTTTAACATGTGAGTTTCACGTCTAATGCCGTTTTCAAATTCGTTTAATAGTTTAAAGATTCCTAATTTAATACTGGCAACTTTATTAAATATTGTAACTTCATCATTATCTAGATTTTTAATGTTTTTATTCTCATTTTTGACTGCCTTTTCTATTGCAGTTGTAATGTTAGATAGGGAATAAGATATTTCTTAAAACATTACTGATTGATTCACATCTTTTGCTGCATCTTGTAAGGGAACCAATCTATCACACGAAGCATGTTCCATGGTCACACACGATTGACAACATAACGAATCATGGTCCACACAGAAGAATTCAAGAATGCTGTTCTCATGCTTCAAACACATATTTTCGGCAATTAATGTGTCAATGTCTCTTAAATTGTGTCGAACATATGCTGCTTCCGACTTGTGATTTCTTATACACTGCCGACAAAGATTATTTTGACAATTGGAACAATACTGAGTAGCATCTGCCGAAATATGTTTACTGAAACACGGATCGCAAGAATATCTTGATGTTGTAATCTGCTCTGGAAATGAGTGTGTCGCAACTACAAAATTCATGAATTTTGATATTAACCCTGCTACACAAAAATTACATAGTACTATTGAAATATAGTGTCCGGCTGGGATCGTGTTTTCTCCAGTCATACGATCGTGTTTTTTTTAGAGTGTGTGTACGTTTTTTCGAGTGAAAATGATAAAAAATGTAGACAACCAATCTTCTTGTTTTTGTAAAACGTAACATATATGCTTTAACTAAATATAAAAGATAATGGAAGGTTAGTTAGTTTTGGTGGCCATAAAAAATCATAACCCCTACATTATCTTATGTTTTAAAAGTTAAATTAAGGCTTTACAATGCTATTATTACAAAATATAGAATTCAGCTATTTTTTCTATTCGAAGGAAATATATATTTGGAATTTATATATTACTAGCCTAGGACATATAGACACTAGAAAAAAATTGTTGATATTGTATTGCGAAGAATATTTTAAAAATTAATTATTTTTCACATGTCAGTATTAGCACTGTCCATGTTTTGCCTGAATAATCAATTCAATGACTTAAAATTTCTTAAAATGTAATATGTCAGTGCCATTACGTGTAAAAGCAATGCAAAAATTCCAACAAAAATCTTTTATAGGCACGAAATCAATGAATTTAACTAGTCTGATCAGAATGTAGTATGTATCACGTACTTACGTAAACCAGCATCGCATACACAAGTACTTTTCCTTTATTTTCTTAACCATATTTTTTGGGTAATCATTAACATTTGCTTGAAAAGGGTTAAATTTTACCAACGTATTTTATATTTTGTTACTTATTAAGGTTTATGTACCCTTCTGTAGCCATTTTTGTACGAATTTTTCAAACCTCAATTGTATCAAAACTACAGATATAATGAATAAAAGAGATAGGCCATTTAGTACATATTCCAAGGGGAAACTTGATACAAAGCAGTATTTTTTACGGTTTCAATGCATCTGATAGAAAAAGAGACTTTGTGGCAAATAAATAATTTTTTTTTATCGAAAATCCACAGCCTTAATTACAGAGATTTTTGTTATAAAATTTGAAACATAAATTACTCAATTGATTTTCTATGATGTTCTAGTGTTTATTTTTTACAAAAAGTTCTAACCAACCTATAAATTCCAAAAAACATCGTGCTGAGTCACTAAAGTCGAGCGCACCCTAAAAGGTGTACTTGATTTTGGCCATATTTATATTTGTTTAACCAATAACTACATTTATAAACTTGTTTTAAGGAAATCAATGCTAGCACTGCATGCAATAATTCTATATCTATTAGTCATCAAAGTGCCGATAATGAGATAACAAGGATAAAGGCTGTGGATTTTCTATAAAAATCTTGATTTATTTGCCACAAAGTCTTCTTTTTCTATTAAATGCAATTGAACAGTAAAAAATAATGCTTTGCATCAAGTTTCCCCTTGGAATATGTACAAAAATGGCCTATCTCTACTATAGCATTTGCATTAATCAAGTATTTGCTGGCGTATCCGTATCGACGTATCGTATAACACGTATATGAGGAAAAGATAAATTAAGTCAAGTTGGTCCCGATGAAAATATTATATAATGCATTAAATTTTAATTGAGATCGGGGTAAAATCATTATTTTATACAAATCTGCCCTATACGTAAACGTCGATCCGTGCACGTATCCTGATACGTGAATAATGCAAATGCTCTATTATTCATTATATCTGTAGTTTTGATACAATTGAAGTTTGAAAAGTTCGTACAAAAATGGCTACAGAAGGGTACATAAATTTTAAGAGTATATGAATATAACCGTTCGCTAAATTACAATTAAAAACTAGATTTTTTTTAACTCAAGTTAAGAATGCCTTCTTTCTTTTCGGAGTTTCTGTGAAAAACTTTGGTGTTTTAAATGTTTCTTAAAACCCTACCAACAATGCAAAACACTAAACTATCAGTGAACTGCAAAGCACTTGCGGCGTTTGTGCTATAATCATGTTTAGTGTCAAGAATAAGACGACCAGCAAAGATAAAACTAGTATATACGCAAAATAGCAGTCAATTGGTCTGATTCACAGGCGTTGTTTCAGAAAAAAAGTTCATATAAAACTTAATATAGTACAAGGTACACAACTAAAGCTTTTTAAAATTGGTACCCGGTCGCGAAATTCCGCATTCTCAGTTGCCAATTGCCAACCACAATAAAACTTGTTATGTCGTAAATCTGAATTGATTTTTTTACACAATGGTGTATTAATTTTGTTGTAAGAATCATCCATAGCAAATCTTTTATGAATGGTTGGTCATGAATGCTCTTCAACTTCGTATCTCATTTGGCCTTCTTCAATCTTTTTGGATTCGCGCGTCACTGATGAGTCTTGTAGACGAAACACGCGTTCGACGCAAACACAAGATTTCAATCCTGGTATCAAATGAAACATCGGAATCGGGAATGAACGGTATCTACATTCTAGGTAGGCATTCATTGAAAAAAGACGATAATTACACATTTTTAATCCGTATCACTTGAGTACGTCAGGGCTTTGGCGGAGGTAAGGTTGTTCAAACTTTGTTCATTCGGTGTACTGTTTATTATTGACGTTTTTCGCTTTGGCAATTGTGCGACTTGCTTTAATAGTTAAAATAGTGATAAACTATTGTCCCATGATTGTGATTGGGACGAGGAGTTACTCAATCTTTTGCTTTCTATAAAACACTGGGAAAAAAACACGGAAAACACTCCAAAAATTAACATATCTTAACTGGTGATAGCTACTTACTATGCTTACGCATTGCAAATTTCTCCATGGACAGTACAACTTCCGCTTTGACTACAGTTTTGGTCTCCATATCAAGGTCGCACAAATCAACGAAATCTCTTAAAAACGATTTTACATCACCTTGAAACTCAATTTTGTTTTTTAGGACAGTAATTTCAATTGTCGTTTGGATAAACAATGACCCTTTATAGACAAATTCTATATGGAACCACTGGCCAATCAGAGATGAAATATTTGTTAATGTTTTTTTAATTTCATCTACATTCCAGTTTCCCGGTGTTGCCAGCCTCCATTCAACATAGCATACATCATGATCTGAAAAAGAACACTTCATGAAAGTTCAAGGAATTTCTATTAGAGAACTAGATAACAAATGGTACAGCAGCTTTTATAATGATAACAATAGAACAGTAAGTACATGAATTTCATTATTGAATTTTACCCTGAAATAGCACAAAGGATTAAATTCTGCTATAGCAGGAGCAATCATATATTTAACAAATAGTTTTGATAATCAAATGCAAAAAGTCCTAATATACATACCCGATGACATTTTTTCCCTAACAGGATATGTTGCCGTTGATTTTTCACTTTGTATTACAGTTTTGACTTCAAATACAATATTCCGCATCTCAATACCTATATCATCTTAAAACAGATTTAAGAAACAGCAATGATTAATTTGCTTTATCTTGCACTGGTATGATAAACGTGCAGTAAGACACGTAGGGAACCATTAACACACCAAATGTCTCCACTTACTTTTAAAAGCTAACTAAACATTTAAGCAGACTTTTTCAGAATGGATTTAGTTACGATACGGTTGTAAGTTATTGAATAATTAATATTGATTCATTCATAGGGTATTTGCATCAGAAATAAAACATTTATTTCTAAAACCATTTGTTGGCATGATACGGTTTGGATTGTTGTTTATTTTCATATGATGAGGACATAATCTGTCAATCAGTTTAATTAATGTCTGGATCTAGCATGTCGGTTATGTTCTGTGTCATTTTGGTTGGTTATTACAAGAGCCATCTTTTAAAAGACCTGGTTATAAGAATTTCTGACGGAAAACCTAGTTCATAATTAAATAACAAGAGCGACGACCACTCATTTTCCTGTTATAATATTTACAGCGTTCAAAAAACTTCGTTTGTTTAGTATGTCAAACTAAGGAAATTTTTATAAAGATGACTGATTTGCAAAGCAAAGCAATGTTACTCTTGACTGAAACAATGGTGTCAATGGTTGGATTTCACTTCCAAACAAATCAAAAGGTAATAAAAAATTACTGTGAAAGTACTTTTATTTGTGGGGAACAAATTTTCGTGGATGACTTTATCCACGAATTAAAGTGTCCAACGAAATAAAACAACTTTTGTCCTAATCAAGACATGGACAGATCCCAATGAAGGTTTGGCAACTGATATGATTTAGTGACTATTCCGGTATTGAATATCGCCAAATCTAAGAATATTATAATAGTAGTCACAGGGCAAAGGCACTATATCCATTCAATCTTCAAACTCTTTTAATTCTCTTGAAAATATGTGTAATCGATGAATCAAGGTAAGATTTCCGGTATTGATACGCTATGATAAAGTGTTCATTTATTTGTCTATCCTCATAATTTTCATACGTATGGGACATTATAATGTCATGCTAGGCTTGCTTTTGCTAAGAATTATCTTACAATTCCTTATACGTTTATAGCATTTGTTTATGCATCTGTTTCTTTAGGTGGCATATTTGATGGTCCTTGATTATGTTGATCCCTTTTATTTACACGAGTCAATGCTTACTTTGCAATTTCCTTTAATCCAGACAATTTGTTACCTCGTTACTAATGGTTTCAATTTTTCAATTTTGTTTTTAGAAAACTTAAATCCACGAATTTAAAAACCCACGAAGATGTAAATGTTGCGCAAACCACGAAAATTGATACCCACGAATTAAAGTAGTTTCCTAGTATTACCTTTTTGTTTGTCCAGGTGACTCAAAAACTCGGTTTTCATGTCTTTAGAATCCTTTGCTAAGTTTCTTGTTTGATCTACTAGTGATTGAATAGTTTGTGTTTGCTCTTCTACAAAACCTTCAACAATCTGTTAATATTTGTAATTTTAATTAACCATTTTGGCGATTATTTACAAACACAAGCAAATGCAAAGATTTCGCTGTTTGTTATTGGACATTCCTCTTGAAGCATTCAAGAAGCAATGCAATAAAAAGTATAAAATGTAAACGTGAATATTGAAATTTCAAGCCTATTACTCAAATGTAAAATGTGAAAAAGGTATGCATGTACAAAGCAGTTCTTTTATGTCTATTAAGAGGATCGACTTAAAAAAGACAACGATACTTCCTGTAAGTCAAATAATTGCATCTTTATCGTATGCGTAGGATGGTAGCCTTTTGTAAATATTCTGAAACTTGATCATCATCATCGGTCAATATTGGCTGACCCTGTCCTTATGAAACGTATTGACCTTGTCAATAGTTCATAATTAATATGCTTTCTATTGATCGCTTCCTGTTGTCCTGCTTGGTATTTTTTTCAGGAATGTTATTGCTTTGAAACACATGCATGTACGTGAAGCACAATCACGGTGCAGCAAAATAATAAAACAATTTTTTATATTTTTTACAAGTGTGGTCCAAATGTTGGCGATATAACGAATTTAGCCTTGTCCCAACAATATCGGTTGTCGTACCATTGTCTAAATCACTCTGCGCTACTCTCGACCCGGTCTCCATAACTTTGACCAAAACATATCAGCGACGTCATAATGTTTAAAACGACGCTGATAAGTTTGACTCGAAGATATCAAGTTATCGTTCGGTTTGCTGTTGAAACAAAGAAAACACTTCAAAAATATGCAAACTACAGCCCAATTAATCGATCATCAAATAATCTGCATTTAATAATGTAAAATATTAGCTGCTCGACACAAAATGACTTATTTACTGCGCTCACTCGACACAAATCTTTATATTGTGACCAGCAGCTGATATGTTATAATAGCAATATGCAGACAACCTAATAATCGGAACGTTCAACCTACTCAGTTCGAAATTGTTTTTAATCAAGGCTTTGCAACATCAAATGCGTTAACCTGCTCTTAATAACTTTAAACTGGACATATAACCGACGTTATAATAATGAATCGATGTTGATATATTGACCCTGACCTATAGTCCGAAACATTGCTAATCAGGTTGGTTGTCTGTATATTGATGCTTTAAAATACTCAATATACAGACAACCTATTAGTCCATTCATTTAAGATGGTTATTATGGCTATTGTCAAAGATTGATTTTGAATGAACTTACCTGAAGGATACTATCGTTGCTGCTCCTAATAAATTCTTTGATTGTGGACAAATCGCTATTTTTGAAAAAAGATATTTGACCTTTCATCATTTTTGAAAATACAGGACCTACAACACTAGCTAAATTAAAGACTGATTGTTCAACAATAGCGAATCGTCGATCAAATTCAGGCTTTGTAATTTTATCAATTGGACAATGAACAATGAAATTTCGTGCATCTCTAATCTCTTCTATCCATTTTGGATTTCCGGAAATGGAACCAGCTGGACAACATGCCTTGATTACTGCAGACAAAAGTGTAATATCCATTGCGTCCACAGTCGACGTTCGTTTTGCTGTAACACCACACAGACATAACTGTTTTATATGCTTTCCTTGTTTCTTTGTATGACATTGACATTCTTGTTTATCGTCGGTTTCAAATAACAAATTAAACTGGCTACGATTGAGGCAAGCTCTTTTCTGTGAATCCCCAATATAACTTATATCACATTCACAGCATGGAACAGCTGCGTGGAATTCATGGAATAAGATATGTTTATGTTTTTCCAAGAAAATGAAAAAATCTAAAGAGTTTAAAACTTTTATCTCGAAGAAATGATGGAGAGTTTCTGTAGCTGGTCCAATTAAAAACGTCAATAGCCTGATATGATACTCATTTTTCTTTTCTTCTCCTTCTGCCATATTGCAAACTTTTCTAAAAAAAGAAAATTTACTGATGTTATTCGTGTATGCATGAAAATGATGTAATACACATGGTTCTCTACACACGACTTACACTTGGGAATTGTTTTACTCATTTCAAAGGTTTTATATAAGCAGTGGATCCCACTTTCTTATCGTTGTCTGTCTTAATACAAAATAAAGAGATGTGGAATTTGTGTCCATGATATAATATGGTCATTTTTTTTTTAGATTTCATGTTCACAAAACTTCGAATTTAAAAAAAAAACTAAGGATTTTCTTATCCCAGGCATAGATTACCTTAGCCGTATTTGGCACAACTTTTTGGAATTTTGGATCCTTAATGCTCTTCCAACTTTGTACTTGTTTGACTTTATAAATATTTTGATATGAGCATCACTGATGAGTCTTATGTAGACGAAACGCGCGTCTGGCGTACTACATTATAATCCTGGTACCTTTGATAACTATACCACTATTCACCAAAGACTAAATGACGTAGAGGTTAATAACTTTGAGTCATTGTACTGCCATCAACAACGAGCAAACCCATTTATATGGCTTTAGTGTTATGTGTATATTTGCGCATACCTTTCCCATGTACAATGATTTGTGTATATCCTTTGTCTTCATGTCAAGCTTTTGCATTTGATATTGTATAAGTATAATAGATAGAAAATTCGCAAAAATGTCACAAAATAGTTATGTAATCATTAATGTAATAGCGAATGATCTTACTAATGCTTCGTCTGAGTGGGCTCTCACAGTTATTTAACAATAATTTCAGGATACAGCTTACTTCGATACAGGACTGACATGAGCTATTGTTGCAATATTAACTGAATTTCTTTGTTGTCTAATAGTTTATTTCCCATTTACCGTTATGATTCTGTTATAAAAAAATCACTTCCCTTTGTCAATCGTAGACTGGTTCTATACTGGACAAAATTGACTTTTGCCAATGCAAAGCATGATAAGTTAAAAGTAATGTATCGGCGGTTTAACTAATTTTTCATGAATTATAAATTTTAGTGACAAAAGCATTAAGCTAAACAACAAATTAATGTAATTAAAAGATTTGTAAATTAAAGGTTACTCATATAACGCACAGGTAAATTTGCTTACCTCCTAGCTCTCCATTGTCAAAAAAATCATGTCCCTATATAAGGAAGACAAAGAGGGATCTCTAATTACATGGTCAATTACGGGATTTGGCAAATAGACTTAATGTTCATTTAACTGTATTTTTTTCGTGATGTATAAAGTTATAGATTTTCAATCTTATTTAAAATAAATAGTTCCAATTCACATGATTATAATAACGAGTTGACAATAACAACTATAACAAAAGTACCAATGTCGGACGTTTTTCATGCACAACAAATATAGGTACATTTATTCAAAAACGAAAGTGGAATAAAATACCAACAAAATAATAAATAAAACAATAAGATTAATTAAAAAATCTAAAAACATTTCAAACTATGATTATTATTTCGATTGCATCTGAATGTACATAAATAATTGGTGACATTTATTCAAAAACAAAAGTGGAATAAAATACCAACAAAATAATAAACAAAACAATAAGATTAATTAAAAAATCTAAAAACATTTCAAACTATGATTATTATTTCGATTGCATCTGAATGTACATTAATAATTGGTGACGATGTATTTAACCGCTCAAGTATACATACCTTGCTATGAAAGAAAAAATACGGAATACACAACCATTGAACCGACACAAAAGGAACAACACAAAGAAAGAACGGTTCAATGTATTCGTTTAAAGACATAATAACTTAAATATCGATCGAAAAAAACAACAACAAAAGAATACTAAATGTATACTTATATATAATGAATGCAAACATTTAACAAGTAAATGAACTTCATTATTTGATCGCCATTAACATTTGTGATAGAAGAGTTTATATCGATTCATCGTGAGATATTCAAGCCTGATATGGAATTTTATATTTATGGAAACAGTGTTTTGAACAAAAGGTATCTTTTTGGTTCAGTATTATTTTATGTTTGATGTCAAGTATTTGCAAACCCGTCAGTCTTTTGTCTTCAAATGTACATTATAAGGAACACGGTTCACTTATAACACAAAATGGTCTAAAATTGCCATCAAAATACAAATAATGTTTATTTGAGAGATCATAACTTCATACATTTTCAAGGAAGGTGTCAACAATTTTTTGACTAAATAGTATTATCACAAGTATTTCTATGTGAAATTTGTATTTTTTTGGCCTAATCTAAAAAAAAACATAAACAATTTAGGGCCAATTTTAACCCTTCGCGAACCTTTCCTTTGTTTAACAACCTATTGATAACCATAATGAAACATCCGAGTTCATCCTCTGACTTTGGTTTGATTGGTGTGACTCATCCGAATTTTGAATTAATTTTTCGTATTTTTTTTTTTTTTTTTATTATGGTGTTTTCTATATTTTAAGCTTTGGGATTTTGATATCTCTTTTTGAATCGTCTTACTTTTGATCCTGAACCATTACAATAATAATATCTAGAATATAACAAATCTAAGATACGAAAAGAAATAGGTATGCTCGTATGGCATTTCGGTAATAAAAATGAAAAAAAAAAAATGAAAAAATAGAAAAAACATTTGTCAACGATCTTTGTTTTAATTTGTCAATTAAAATACCTTTCAAAGAAAAAAATATGTTATATTTAGATATTTTATATCTATTGGATAGTTTTGCAGTGTTCCGTAAATTATACCATAGCTTTTGTCGAAGCCTTCGGCAAAATCTTCACGATTTGATTTAAACTTATTTTATTCATTTAGATATGAAAAGGATTGAGCAACTTCACGATAATGAGGCTGCTTTGTCGTTCAGTTCTTTCTGTCTATTAAATTTTCATTATGAAAAACACTTACTATTTGGATAATCGTGGAATTGAAAGTATATTGTCCATTCAGATACAACTACAAAATGTATTGTCTCTTTTTCCGTCCTTTAGCCCCTCAACTGTTTCGGTTTTTATTCATCATTGACTTTCCAAATGAGCGTTCCTTAAATTCTCCCTCGCCATGCTCGTCCGAATTTAAAACATTTCTTTACTAAATCCTTGATGTAATAAATAAAACAAAACTCTAGATATAGGTTTAGTTGCTCGCAGTAACTTCGTTTTTTCTTTTCTAGTTAGCAATGTTTAATAACATTATAAACCAACATATTATAAATACAAACACACATACATTTAAATGGACTATGATTAAACAATTCATAATCATATATATGTACACATTCTTATGACACAATAAACTGTAAAAAAAACTGTCGTAGTTACTGTGAGCGAGCACTTTCGATAAATGACACCCGCAAATTTTCTTTATATAATATAACGGGACCCAACTTTTTAAACCGCCAAAGTATTTCACGAGCATATTTTACCCATCTATATTTATAACCAAAAACAAGAACTTGTTATACAACTACTCTCACTAACCAACCTTGAACTTATAAATAGTATCACAGGGGAAAAACCCCAAGTCTCAACGAAAAGAAATTCAATGATGAAGGTAAAAAAAAAAAATAGCTTCGGACATATGACGTTTATGTTATAACTGACGTTTGTGTCAGAGTTAAAATATATTTTTGAGATCCGAAATAATTCTGTTTTTTATTTTGATTTTAGATTAAAACCAAAAAAAAAACAAAAACATTTACATAACAGAGCAGAGATAAAAAGTAGTACAGCAAAAACATTTACTTTAAAATAACATTGCAATAAGACGTGTCACGGTACTTGTCTATCCCAAATTCATGTATTTGGTTTTAATGTTATATCTGTTTTTCTCGTGGGATTTTGTCTGATGCTTGGTCCGTTTCTGTGTGTGTTACATTGCAGTGTTGTGTCGTTGTTCTCCTCTTATATATTTTAATGCGTTTCCCTCAGTTTTAGTTTGTTACCCCGATTTTGTTTTTTGTCCATGGATTTATGAGTTTGAACAGCGGTATACTGTTGCCTTTATTTAATGATACATTAAGAACATAAAATAATAATCAAATTATATCAAACAAATAATACTAGCAATGATACAGCAACCATATAGAAATTGACAAACTAGTAAGATGACACGTCGTGCTACACTTATTATCGGTTGATTAAACCGTACATGTTCAACCGTTCTTTTGTTAAAGTATTTATATTTGTATCTATCTCATTAGTTAGGTCTGATTCAACTTATCTTTTTTAGTTATTTAAAGTGTGACCGAGGCTTAACATTTTGAAGGACATGCTATTCGTAACAACAACCACAGCAGCCCTATTTCTCATATTAAGCATTTGCAAAAAGAACCCGGCAAGGAATTAGTTTTCGTCCCGGCTGAAACGTCTGCCAATAATATCATTACTGCTTATTCTAATGTTCTGCAAAAGGAAATCCAACATTAATCAACATTCCAACTGACTCAGTTTTCGGAAAGTGACATCGTTAACAAACATAAACTTTAATATAGCTCTCTATAATCAGAAGTTTGATAAACTAATTTGCATGCTCATATTGGTGATTTGAAAGTTTAGATTTTTCAACCGTATATAACACTTTGCCTTATATTCTAAAAAAATAAATCAATGCACACACATGATTAAATGTGCATAGGTTCAAACATTTTTTTATTTGAGTGTCACTGATGGGTCTTTTGTAGACGAAACGTTTGTATGGGATAAATAAAAAAAGGTAAACCCTGGTATATATGATGTGTTTATTTAAGGCAATCATTGTTTAAGTAAGAACAAACATTAGATAGGCAATAATAGTGCATTGACTTGACAAATCAACGATATCAGACTAAAGGATGAGGTTTAGAAATATTAACAAGTGAAATATGTTTTCAAAAAATTGTAAAAGAAACAAGTTTTAGTCGTTAAACGCATCGTTTTTTACAATGGAAACAAGAACAGGTTGAAGAGGTGATATGAATATTAAATATTATTTCGACAATTTCTATTTAAATATTCATGAGGAAAAGTGATATCAGGTCAGTGACTGTATATGACACAGACATATACAGTGAACGTATTTGGACTGCTCAAATAGAACGAGTGCAGTATAAAACTTTGTCCGTTGTACCTGCATGGATATGATAAGTGCCCGTGAATTGTTACTAGGTAGAAGTTTTGTCCGATATATATGTATATATAAGGATACCTTTTGCACCGAATATCGCCAAGTTATCGGAATGTCAATTTCGGGCCTGTTACGTAATTTTTACGAATTATGATTTATAACAAAAATTTAAAAAAAGACCCCTTGCAACAACATCTTTTACCTAATTGTTATATTATATCAAAGCGTACAAATGTCGTCATTCTCCTCACAAGTTTATATCCAAACATTTAAACAGACTTAATCCTTTGGATGTTGGATGTGTTCTGACTATGCGGTATGGAGTTTGCTCATTGTTGAATTCTTTACGGTTACCTATAATTGTTAATTTCTGTGTCATTTTGTCTCTTGTGGAGAGTTGTTTCATTGGCAATCATACCACATCTTCTTTTTTATAATGGTTTATATTTTAGTCTTTGATGCATGATATATTAAGTTTAATTGGCTTTGAACAAGGTGTCAGTAACTGCGATTACTATCAGATTTGTTGATAGTTTCTTGTTTTGAGGGTGAATAAAAACCCTGCAGCGTCCATTTTCTGTTTTTGTTAGATGTTTTCTGCTTTGTATCGATCTGATGAGTAAAACCCATTTTAACTGATTTGTAAAGTTTGTTCTTATGTGGTACTGATCCAGGTTATGAGCTGGTTTTTCGCTAACAAACTAGTTGAACCCCGTCAGATTCTGTTTGCGCCTGTCGGAAATCAGGAGCTGGTTATCCAGTGGTTGTCGTTTTTGTTAAATTTAATATTTGTTTTTTTGCTCATTATATAGTACATGGATGCAGTCGTTAGGTTTTTCATTTGAATTGTTTTATATTAGTAATTTAGGTGCCTTTTATAGTTGACTATGCAGTATGAGTTGTGCTAATTGCTAAAAACCCTATAGTGACATATACCTGTAAATTTCTACGTTACTTGTTCTCTGTCTGAAAGTTGTGTCATTAGCAATCATTCTTCTCATTTTAATAGTTATTCAGGAGAGACAAGATACTGTTGTCAATTCATTACAGATGGCATTTTAATTTTTTTTCAAATTTATATTGATTTCCTCATTGGGTCTTTGCAACGGGAATAAACACTAGTTGGCATTATACGGGTTATGTTCTTACGGGAGAAATTGTGCTTGATTTTCATATGATGTAGACGCAATCATTCGAACAGTTAAATTTAGGTCTGGAGCTGTCACTTAATTAATTGCTTGTAGTCCTTTGTTAATTTGTGTTGATCATAGTCACTTTGCTTCGTTTCGTCTGTTACCTTTTCTGACCTCGTTTCCATTCTTTTTTATAACTAAGTTTTGCTATGCGTCTATCTGTGTGTTTGTTTATTTCACATTGACTAATTGACTAGAGGTATAAGGGTAGGTTGAAGCTAACGAAACATTTTTAACCCAGCCACATTTATGCACCGGTTTCAAATCAGGGCACTCTAGAATTTTTAAGTCGTGTGTTTGTTTTTTTTAAATTTTGGTTCATTCATATGTTTTGAAGTTTAATGTTGCGTCCATTTTGTTGAACTAGTATACATAACATTTGGATGTCAGCCGAAGTCCGATTTCGGATGCAAGATTTTCATGCTACGTTGAAGACCCATTAATGGTCTTCGGCTGTTTTTGCTCTTTGGTAGGGTTGTTGTCTCTTTGAAACAATCCTCGTTACCTGTAACAATTGATTTCCCTCTATTCTGGTGCCATCAACTCTGAATGTCAATTATCGTTTTGCGTCTTCCTGACATTGATGTGACTTTTTTTACACGTTTTCTGCCTTTAAATACATTATTCAAATTTTGATTTGATTTTTGTGAACGACTTTAGAGTGATATATGTTAACGTACTTTATAATTTGGCACTGATGTTTTTGTTTTATTATGAATGCCTGCAGTCGAAATTATAACGATTTTTAAGTTCACATATTTTTTTTTCGTCATTGAGAACATTTGGTATTTCTTTGATTTATTTCTTTGATTTTATTCGGATCGTTTAAGATAAACTCATCATAGCTATTTATCAAAGGTACCAAGATTATAATTTTAATACGCCAGACATGCGTTTCGTCAACATAAAACTCATCAGTTACGCTCAGATCAAATTAAATATAAAGCAAAGCAAGTAAAAAGTTGAAGAGCATTGAGGACCTACAATTCAAGAAGGTTGTGCCAAATACGGCTAAGGTAATATCTTCCTGGGATAAGAAAATCCTTAGTTTTTCGACAAATTCGAAGTTTTGTACGCCAAATGTGCTTTTTGTGTATACAAAACTACAAAAGACTGAACAAGATTCGTTAGTGACGCATAAATAAATAATTAAGAAAACCAACAAATGAACAAAATTAAGGGATATTGAGGAAATAAAACTCCGAAAGTTTTTGCCACATATACAGTTTATTTCATCTGTCCTTGGGAATGCATCCTTTCTATTTCGAAAAATTGAAAGTGTTTTAATCAGTCAATTTGTGATATGAACACTTCACTTATAATTCATGTCAACATAGACGTAACTACTACTACTTTACTGGTGATACACACGAGAAACCTCTATCAGCAGTGGCATCAACCACGTGTTTGTTGATTATAGACTCGTCATATATGCTAGGATTAAGATTTTGTACTCCAGACACACGTTTTGCCTTCAAGAGAATAACCAATACGCTCCAATGCAAAAATTCCTTCACTTATGTATCAATTTGCCATGTTAGCTACTACATACACTATTACTGCAGATCGCATTTGCTGATTTTGTTAGTATTCAAACAAATTTTACGGTAGTGCCTGACAAAATGCAACAACAAAGTAGATAAAAATCGGCAGTCAAATTTAACTATTATATTTAAGAATCTGTTGATAATTTCGGCCATAATGACTGATTTGTAGCTCTTATTGCGCTGAACGGATTTTCTCACTATATACTATATTTGTAAAAACATCCCCATCCAAGGCCAATAACTCCTACAAAGTTGACAATTTGTCCATTTTGATTCATTTTTAGACCTTTTTGTCATTTTTATTGTTTAAATTTCTTACTGTATGTATGCTGAAAATGACATTTCAGCAGCAATGACTCAAAAATGGGTAGTCCGAGTTTAAAAAAAAAATCGGAGAAAAACGGACCACGATATGCTGGAAAAAACATAATCAATGTCGGATTTGCTCATACTATTATTTGTTTTTAAGACATAAGCTTAAAAGAACAAATAGTCCGCGGTTTTATTTTCAACAACAGCGGCCATATATGTTGGTGGATCAAATCCCCATACATTATGTTAACCTAAATATCATATGGGCCAACTAGTTAGATTTTTTGTTACATTTGTCCACGTAGTTTCAGAGAAATTTGCCCCGGATGGGTTGGAATTTCCAACCAACCCCCATGAGGCACCCGACGTGTTGCTCATGTAGCCACAAACTTAATCGGAGATCAGTCAAATTCGATGATACCACATACGAGAAAATGAAGACAGAATAATGGTTTGAGGAAGATTCATGGTATACCGCCCTCATGGATTGTACAATCGTAGTACACAACCGGTCTAACTCTATGCCCCCCATCTGCAAATTTGGAGACCGATTTGCAATCTACTGTTTGGATTTTTTACTTATTTAAAGACAAAAATAGTGATTTTTTGTAATATCAAAAATGTTTTAACAAATTCCAAATATATGTGTTTTTATAATATCTTCTTTAAGTTAGTCGTTAAGGGAGATGACTCTTTTAGTAAAAAAAATGTAACAAGAAAACAAGTTCCATGACACCATTTTTTCTTTTAATTTTTTTAGAATATATTAAAAAAACTATTTTCTCCTTTTTTATTTTAAATTCTATCGCATAGATTTCTTATTTAAGCACACAATTGTGTTTTTTTTTTATCATGAACAATATAAACAAATTTTGGCAATTTTGAACGACTAGTAGCTTGAAAATTAGCACGGTCACCCATACTTCCTATTATATTTTAGAAAAAAACCCATAGTAGATCTTCATTTTGTCCAAGTGTAAGATAATTCTATCTGAGGAAATATATACCTACGATCTACCTTAACTTTGAATAACTTTTAATGTAATAAGATATCTCACTTGTTATTATTTCTCTTATGTGTGGAAAAACAACAAAAACAGGATACCAAATGCAGGAAACAGATTTCGACAGAGATTACGAAAAACCCGTTTACATAAAATATGATGTTGACATCATGCAGTCATTCTCCTTCAACGTGTAAGTTGGTAATGACATGATACAAACTTCCGAATTTGAAAACAATATATATCAACTATTCATTACACCTTAGTTTAATCGCTTTCTACGGTATATTTTGATATGAATGGTCTTTTCACTCCAAACCTTTGCATTGCTGCGATGATGGCTATTGGGCGTATTCATGATTCATTGATTGTTGTTAGCGTAACGCCCAGTTGCAACTTTAACATATGTATTGTAGGGATCAAAGTGATTGATAATAAATAATACACGAATTCAATTGTGCATTTATATTTGAAATGTATAAAGTGGGTGGTTATCATGCTCATAAAAAAAGCGAACGATACCTAAGTGATATTTAAGTTTTAAATACACTCATCAGAGATATCGGGATTGAAATTTATATTTGCGCCAGACGTGTGATTCGTGAACAAAAGACTCATCAGTGACGCTAGAATTAAACACTATGTTAAATAGGCAAAACAATTACGAACTTCAAGTTGAACAGCATTGAGGACTTAAATTTCCTAAAAGTTTGTAGCCTAAAAGAGCCATTAAAATGATGTCAGACAAATAATTGTTATAAATATATTTATATAGTATAAAGTTTATTTACTTTTAAAATTGATACAAATCATATTATAATATCCCTTTTTATCTATTTTCAATGGTTATTCATGAACATGAAAAGACGAGGACATATATGTTATTTTGACCTGATTCAATACATATAGCTTTCGATAATCCTTACTGAAGAGAATGTCAGTAGGACAGTATATATCATTTTCTGTTTATTAGAATGATATCTTGAAATTCTCCGTTTGGTACAATTCGTTGGATATTATTTGACTTTTCACATGCCACTTATAAAAGACCACTGTTGTCAGTAGCTACTTCATTTGGTCCTTTGAGATCGACTGAAGTGTATCTGAATCGTTCTTCTCCTTCCAGAGTAAAATGACATACAGCGTCACACGTTTCATCTGTATAGTAAATACTTTCCATAGGACCTGAATGAAGATTTGTTATCATATCGGTACTCTTACTTTTTTCAATGTTTCCCTTGCTTATCAAGTATGTATACGATATTATGTCCACCGACACAAATTTACCGTTGACAATAGTGATACCCCAGCAAGCAAAAGTAATATATAGAACCAGCACGTACTGTTTAATGTCGATTATTTGTATTGAATGCTGAACAGGTAACGTACGACAGCTTTGTCTTCACCAGGTATAACAGCTATATCCCATGCTGCACTAGACAGTTGATAATCTTGTAAGTAGTCTCCACTGTCACGTATACAAGCAGGTTGGTTCCGTTGAAAGTACATAACAGGAGACGGTTATCATCTGTTATACACATTTATCTGATGATTGAATCATCGAATCGTTTGATTTCTATTTTACGTTCAAATCTAAACTTTGATGGTATTTGAGAGTTAATGATGGAACCTGAACTTGTTGAGTTTTATGGGGTTTATAATCTTCCACGCATTGAATGTTTCTACTCTTGTTGCTCCCAAAGATGTTAAAGTTTTTCAATACCCTCTTGTGGCTGCATTTATTCAACGATTATGTCAACATTTGTTTTGTGAATATTTCTGAATTTTGACTTCCTGAATATTATTATTCAATTAATTTCAAAAACTGTTTCTATCTGATTAGACTAGAATATCTCATCCTAACTCTAGTTTCAAGTAAAATTTTTTTATTTCCAACGTTTTTTATTTTTTGTGTATACCACAGTTAAAAACATGTAATTCATACATTAGAAACAAATTTAAATCTAACTTGTATCTCTAGTTTAAGTCCCTTAAAGTTTCAAGAATAAGATAATTTTAACCATTAACTGATTTACATCTTTTTGCAATTTCTAAAAAGACCAAATTTTCCTATTACAAATATCAACATAAAATCACGTCAACAAAAGAAAAACGAGAATGTCCGTCGGTTAACAAAAATCTCAGATTCGTGTCATATAATTGTAGATACTATCATTGGCATACACCAAAAATGTTTTAAAGACAAAAAAAAAGGTTTATCTAACAACGTAAAATATCACCGATTAAAACAAATGCATAACCGCATACTCAAAATAGATTAAGAAATTTGTGAGTGTTTCACATTATTATACCAACAAGTAATATTTTGCTAGCAATAAACCATTTAATCCCAAATTTACCAAAATGCAAGTAGAATATAATTGTTTCAATTGATTATTCTTGTTTTTAATTTAAATTTTTACTAGGACTATCCAAAATTTTGAGCTTTTTCCTTGAGTTCTAGTATTGTTGTAATTCTTTTTTAAAAAAGAAGTAAATGAGTAAGCTTTTGGCGTCACATTTTTCAAATCCAAAGTTGTTTTTAAACTCTCAATATGTAATTTCAATAATAAGGTACAAGGCTTTTAACATGAATAAACAAAAATATGTGTTTATATATCTGCAAATTAAATAAAAAATATGATTAGATATCATTATCGCAATAATATTTAATTTTTCCATACGGAGTTGAAGAAAATGGTACTTGAAAAGTTTTAATAGTACACGCAAAAAAGGTTTGGTACATAATATTTTACGTGTGGTGTTTGCGAACTCCTCAAAAACGTTTTATTAAAAAATTCTTAATGCCTTAAACTATAAACAATGATTTAAGTTTAAAAAAGTCATCAATTTACCCATGACCAATTGGTTTGTTTTTTCTTATCTAAAAACTTGCAACAATACAAATTGTATTAACTTGAATATTTCTCATCAATTGAAAAAGATAATCTGTTATTCACAGCATTTTATGAAAATCATTAAAGCTGTCTAATAGTTGAATTAAATTATAAATAATAATTTTATGCAACAAATCCTTCAGGCTAAAAAACCAACCTTAATGACTGAAACATGATGTGCAAATTTTAGGTGTTGCTCGATGTCGATCTATAAACTGTGAAGTGAACGTGATTTCTAATCATCAATAAAGATTTACACATTTCAAAATAGTAAAAAATGACAAAAAATATACACAATTTAAAAAATGCATTAAATAATTTTTATTAAACAGCGAAAACAAAGAAATACATAATGTATGATAACAATGTTATATCCTGTTTAGCAAAATCCTCATGAAAATAGGTTAATTGCTAAACAACTCTTTATAGTTCAAAAAGTCTGTTATTTCCCGATGTAAAACAACTCCGGTCTGTTAATTGGTCCTTTAATAGAAACACAATACAAAGTATAATTTTATTGCTATATGGGGTGTTATCGGATCAAATGAGTAGGCTCAAGACGAGCGGCTAAAATATACGAAAACAACACAAGAGCAATAAAACATAACACATGAAATTGAAAATTGATAAAAATGGTTTCAAAAAGTGTAATATTAAAGTATTATTAATTTCGTCTAAGAATGACGCATATATCATGTTGATTCTGTTTAATTGTCATGACTGACACAAATTTGTCAGGCTACATTGTTAACCAGTATATAAATCAGAGATAAACGTCGTAATGTAACTAAACATCAGTAAGTAAAATATATTGGGATGACAAAATATGAAAAATAAAGAAGTAATAATGAGTAAGATAAATAAAATGTAGAAAGAATGACATAACAATTTAAAGAATACAGAAATAAACAATACCCCCAATCCGTTACCTAATGGTATACACGAGAATCTGATGGAAACGCAGAATATAGAATAATATATAAGAACAGTAGAGAGTGATACATTGCTAAAAACGAGAGAGAAAATAATACTTGTTTAAGAATACACACACGAAACACCGATGGCTATTGAAACAGTAACGGATTGCGATGTACTTATATTGGTGACAAATTCTAGAAGTTTACATGCGGACAACTATGGTGGCAGGTTAATGCCATTTTGCGTTTTAGCGTTTTCGCCTTACATATTCTATATTGCAAAAACGCGAAAACGCGAAACCGATTTCTCGTTTTCGACTTCGCGTTTTCGCGTTTTCGACTGCGCGATTTCGCGTTTTCGCTCTATAGAATATGAAAGGCAAAATCGTGAAAACGGGAAATGGACTTCACCGGCCACCATAGACAACTGTAGTTCTCCTCTGCACTTATGTAGAAAGGAACTAAACGGAATAAAATGATTTGAAACTTAAAATAACCAAATGTAGCTACATTCGCTCCTTTCCGTTTACTTCTTTAGAGTGATTTGTAAACAACATATGATTAAGTAATAGAAGAAAAGAACCAATTGGATGATGCTGACGAATTAGGGTTTTACATCCAGTGACAAATATTATGTTCATATGTGGACGAGAGCACGTTATATGTACCCTGTGTTGTATTAGAAAGACACTTTCAGTCGGAATTGAGAACGTGCTACTTCAAACAGACACAAAAATTAGGCCGATTGAAAACGTCAATAAAAATTTCATGCATATTCCAGAGGCCAAGCCATATCACGCTATATTGAAGTGACACACCCTTCAATAAAATGCAAAGATAAAGGTAGCAAAATTATTGTCGTGGCTAAATAACTCTTAACTGACACAATTCAATTGTCCAACCCATTAACAGACTTTATTCCCATAATTTTCACTAAAAAGTGGTAGTATTCACGTAATTTTACAATTATGAAATATTTACTACAATGTAATGTCAATTTTTTTTTGAACCACAGTACTATTTTTTGTCCTTTAAATGATATCTAAATTTGTTTTTTCGCCTTTTATTAAAAAAATTGCTATGCGTATAAGCATAAATACTACATACTTGCGCGACGCCTTTTATTTTTACTTAAAACTGCGCAGACTAAGAAATGTTTTTACAAGTGCAAAATGTTCTATGATAGATATCATTTTGTCAGATACTTTTCTTATTTTGATTTGGTTCTTATAACATGCCAAAAATCTGTATATTTAATAGAGTTTAACATTAAATTAAGCGTTTTACTCTTAACAGACGTATAACCAACCTGATTAACAGACAAATCGCCCATATAGCCGCATACTCAATATAGATTAATCGACCAATCTCTCGGTTAGCCGAGTGTCGGTCGTGGACATTGGATTAATAAAACAAGTGAATATTTAGATAGCTATAAAACCAGATTTAATTCACAATGTTCACCAAATGCAAGTGAGGAATATGAATTGTTATCCATTCGTTCTATTTTGTTTGTGATTTGAATTTTTACTAGGAACTTTCCATTTTGAGTTTTCCTTGGAGTTCAGTATTTTTGTAATTTCATTTTTTTCAATAAAATGAAGTTAAATTTGAGTGAGCTGGTGTTTGCAGCAGTCAACATTTTTCTAAAATTAAATGTTGTTTTCTCAAACTCTCCAATATGTAATTTAAAGTAATAAGGTGCAAAGGGTCTGGTTTGGCCGTAACATTGAAGTATAACAAAAATATGTGGTTGATATAATATCTGCAAATTTAATACCTAAAACATTTGATTAGATATCAATCTGAATCAAGAATGAATTTATATTTTTTTGCACATATTCAGGAGTCTGCAAAAATGGGTACCTTTTTTTGTAAATAGTAAATTAATAGATACACGAAAAAAGTTGTTTGGAACGTACATAAGTCTTTTACAGTTGTGTTTGTGTTTGTAACTAGCCTACAAAAATGATTTATTAAAAACCATTCTTAAATTGTCCTTTTACAATTCTATAAATTTCTATGAAATTAAGGTTTAAAAAAGTTCATGCAATTTCTACCCAAGTTGGAGTGGGCCATTATTCTGTTTGTTATTTGTGTCTTCACTTCTAATAATACATGTGCAACAATAAATTTGTTTACTTGCAATTTTCTCCAATCGAATTTGAACATAGATGAACTAGATTATTTCCAACAGCAAATATTTGATTGAATAATCATTAATTGCTGTCTTTAATGAAGGTCGAATTAAGTGAACATGATCATTTGATTGCCACAAATCCTTATAAAACAGCGCACTATGAAAAGGATCTGCCAACCCTACATGCACGAGAACATGATGTCATCCCCGGTTTAGGTGTTGCTCGTATTGCTCGACTATTTTCTGTGAAGTGAACTGTTGACTTTCTAATCATTGGGCTAACTAAAGATTTCAACATTCCAACTAGTGGAAAAAAAATGATCAAAGTAAAATATACTCAATTTAAAAAAAAGGAGTTAACATTTTCTCTTATTAAACAGCAAAATCAAAAGCTTAAATACATCAAACGTATCGAAAACAACTGTTATAGTCCTGTATTAGCAGAGGCATATCCTCTAGTAGAAAATAAGGATTAAAATAGCTAAACCCAACCCTTTGATAGTTGCAAAAAGTTCCATGTATTTGACAACAATTTGTGAACAAAACAATCATACAAAACAGGTACATATGTCAATATCATTCCCTTTAAAACAAACAAATATGTCAACAAAGAACAAGAATGTGTCCTCAGTACACGAATGCCCCACTCCCACTATCATTTTCCATGTTCAGTGGACCGTGAAATTGGGGTAAAAACTCTAATTTGGCATTAAAATTAGAAAGATCATATCATAGGGGACATGTGTACTAAGTTTGAAGTCGATTGGACTTAAACTTCATCAAAAACTACCTTGACCAAAAACTTTAACCTGAAGCGGGACAGACGGACGGACGAACGAACGGACAGACGGACGGACGAACGAACGGACGGACGGACGCACAGACCAGAAAACATAATGCCCCTCTACTATCGTAGGTGGGGCATAAAAACAAAATCGCATATAGACAAAGCACATAGAAGCTTCTTTTATAACTGTTTGCCACAGTTATAACGATTCCCTGCTGCCATTTTTTTCTTTGTTTTTTTTCACGAAGAAAACCTCGTAGTATAAAGGATATGCAAATTGAATTATCTTCCTTTTACCACTAAAAATTCAATCAACTTTAATAACGTATATTAGCTTGACTTCTAGACTAGGACTGACCTCTGAGGAAACGCATCCCTTAAATGAGATTGATCCAATAGCTGTAAAAACGCATCACCTAAACCTGTTTTTTTTTTCACCTTGTACACCATACGCATATTTCGTTTTATTCTGAAAATGCCTGTACACTTTTCACTTGTTCTGTTGATTTATAGGTTTTATACTGTAAGTTTTCCCGGATTTCTCTTTTTTAAAGATGCCTTGGAGTTCGGAGTCTTTTGATATACACAAGACTCATCAGTTTTAGTTTGTGACACGGATTTGTTTTCGCTTAATCGATTTATGACTTATGAACATTGGTTATACCAGTTTTGCCTTTATTGATCTCTTCTGTTGGTCTGTTTTTTTAAGAAAAATTTTGCCCTAATACATATATGTATCTATGGTTAAGGGAAAAAAAAGGTTTTTTTTTCCCTTTTTTTTAACGTCTTAGTGTTTTGAATGTTTAAACGCTTCATAAATAGTAAATAATCAGAAAATTAAGATATAATATATAAATAATAGCGCATGTAAACACAAAAATACTCATTACTGGTCTCTTTATACTCTCGGGGATCAAACGTTTACTGGCAATGGTTTCAACCCAAAAAGTACCTACCTAGACACCAGGCTCCAAGATTATAGTCTGTAATGCCAAACGCATTACGTCTTAATAGAGAATTTTTCCTTTCAAACGAAACTTACATACGTAAACGCAAGTGTTTTGGCTTACAATTACATGATTATACGGACTTATAAGACATACATTATTTTGTGGTTGTCTCCCTTCGCCGGTTTTAGCATGTCAAATTTCAGTCGGATAATATTCTTTTAATTCTAAATAACATTCATGTACTAAGCAAGGACCGTTCGATATTGGGGGAGGAGGTCGTGCTGTGATTTTAAAAAGAAGATATTTCTGCGCATTAGATCATTTTCAAAACAAAATTTCCGAATCAATATCTCTCCGCCCTCCCCCGAAAAATTAAATGATCGATTAACAAAATCAAAAATGGCTGCAAAACCTGTTGTTTGGAATATAGAAAAAATCACGAAGGCAAGCAATGACAAAATAGGCTCAATCGAAATTTCTCCAAAAATGTTAAAAATAAAACAAATTTATCCATGTACCCCTCCCCTAAAAATAAAAGGGTTGCTTCCTTATCAAAAACATGGACATGCAATTAGCTGAACGAAAGTAAAATGTGTACAAAAGTAAGAATATAACACATTTACAGAAAAAAGGTTTTTACCACAAAGTTTTTTTTTGGTATTCTTTGTTTTTGAAAGTCAATATTTTTCCATTCTTTTTCATCCGTCTTCCGTTTTCTCGGGACTGAGGGACTTATCGACCTCACTATACAAAATTTATAGGTCTGCAGAAAGCTGTTCAACTATCTGACTATACCTCATAAGGTCAGGTCAAGTAAGATAAACAATACTGTAGTTCCATCGGGAAATCGGAGGAGTAAATCGGTTAGACTTAGGAAGTAAATCGGTTTATATGTTACAGTTCATAAGTTGACAAAGTAACAGGCCGACAGGTTAACACTAGCAAGGTTGACAGGTTGACTCTAAGAAGGTCCACAATGTTGACAAGTGTTAAGGTTGACAAGTTGACAAGTCGAAATGTTTAAAATTCGATAAATGTATAGGTCGACAGGTTTACAAGTGTAAAGGTTAAACGTCGTGTGAAGTTGAGTTACATGTTTGACTTGCAAATAGAAGGGCTCGATTTATAAGTGATCCTGATGAAGAACAAGATGTTCCTAAGGTTGCGGAATAAAGTCAAGATTTGTTTAAATTTCGTTCTTAAAAGATAAAATGGTCAATATCTAAAAAACCTTTCTTGTCTATTTTTCAAATTACAGTCCTTGTGGTTAATTAAGTAAGGACGGGTCCTTTTCACTTTTGTTTTTACCAACTCGTGTAGGTGAGTGAGACTTAAACAGACTCAACTGATATACATAACAGCAAGGACTGTGATCTGAAAATTGAACTGTATAAACTGAAAAATCTAAACTTTTCAGTTCGATTTGGTCGTTTCAGTCTGATTATTAATAATTAGTGGCAAGTTTCACGTCGTCACTACGAAAACATTTGTGTGCATCAAGTTTAATTTAGAATAAACAAGTTAAATAACTTAAACCTTTGTCTCATGATTATATGACTTGAAACACAATAATTGTTAGATACATCGAGAAAAATATATACTGAACATTAATGAAATGTATCATCTATAAAAAAAAAAATATGACTCAGAAAATAAAATAAACTTAAAACCTAAAAATGTCAAAGGTCAGGGTCATGGAATTCTGCGCATCAATTTCAGTTGAACAGAAGAAAGTCAAATATCGTATGTCATACTCGGTAGTTTGCCTGCATGCAGACCATCCAAGCTTACTATGTACAACAGATAAAAAGTTACAAAAAATCAACTCAGTGGCTGTACCAGGGGTGCGGGTCTGTGATTGGATATTTTCTTTCTTCGGAAAATTCGAAAGATTACGGGAAGATTACAGAAAAGGAGACAACAACTGTTTGTTTTTCCTTTTTATTCTGGAACCCCTATTTTTGAAATTTATGGATCCGACCCTTTTACTTATCTACCGCCATAGAACCACGATTTTGCTATATATCCAAGTTTCTTGTAGTCTGTATGATCATGAAGCAGATTTATGAAAAAGAAGATGTGGTATGATTGCAAATGAGACAACTCTCCACAAAAGACCCAAATGACACAGAAATGAACAACTATAGGTCACTGTACAGCCTTCAAAAATAAACAAAGCCCATACCGCATAGTCAGCTATAAAAGGCCCCGAAATGAAAATGTAAAGCAATCCAAACGCGAAAACTTACGGTCTTATTTATATAATAAAAAATGAACGAAAAACAAATATGAAACACATAAACAACCGACAACCACTGGATTACAGGCTCCTTGCTAAGAACAGGCACCGTAAGCGTACATACATACTTAATGTGGCGGGGTTAAACAATTTAAGTTAGCGGGATCCCAACCATCCCCTAACCTGGGACAGTGGTATAACAGTACAACATAAGAACGAACTATAAAAATCACTTGAAAAAATATAAACTCATCAGATGGACAAAAATACAGGTGGATGTGGCCGAGTACTTGTACATCCCAACAACATAAAGACACTAGGAACAGATCTAAGAGTACTGACGGCTAGTTCAAGGCCACTAACAACTAATAAAATAATCATGCATATAAGACTAGTCTGATAGCTACCCGAATTAAAACAACAGAAATTTTCAACAAATCAAATATGCTGCTTTATGCATTTTTTTGTCGAAACGCCGAACTTTTCTCTTCAAGAGACAGCCTTCTTTTTTTTCAGAGTAATTACCTGTCCCCAGCAATGCTTTGAGGGGTATTAGTAACACAATGATACCTTCAATATCTCGGTCTGTCCGTCGATCTGTCCGTTCGTAACACTCATGTTGGCACTCTTGAACCTACATCCTTCAAGGAACTCTAAACATGAAACATGACAAATGTAAAACACAGCGATATGTTTTTTTTTCACTTTCCATAATGAACTTTCCAAGGAAATAAAATTGAGAATGGAAATGGAAAATGTGCCAAAGAGAAAACAACCCAACCATAGTGCAGACAACAACCAAATGCTATCCATTGGTCTTCAATTTAGCGAGAAACTCCCCCACACGGAGGCGTCCTTCAGCTGGCCAAGTTTTCAAACAACTTATCTTGATAGATTATGGCACACACAACCAGATCATTTAATGAAAAAAAAGAAAAGCTGGGTTATCAATAAGACAAATAAAGTACAGCCCTTACTCCTTTTAAAGGCAATCAAATAGAATAACTCCCAGAACTATCTGATAATCAGATAATCCAGGTATTTTAATATGCCATAATATTAGAAAAACATTACAACCTACATGTATATATATTCACCTAATTTACTGAACTTATACAACGTCCTTTATCTTTGATACAATTTATCCTTTTTAAATATATATGTTAAAAAAACTCATTTTCCCGTATACTCTTTGAACGCTATGTTAACAATTTGGTTGACCACATAAACTCGTTTTGCACGAAAACATGAAACATTTGTAACTGTATATATTAAGAGCCGCAGTGACTCATTTTCAATTTTCCCATAAGAAATGCATTAAAAATAATTATTCGACGTCCTTCAAATTCTCGCACGCAAATTATCATTATTCCAGCCCGAAAATTTCAAAGTGTATACCTGTGGCCCATGCGAACAAAATTTGGCCTTTTTGTATAAGACAAGTAAAATTGAGAAAGGAAATGGGGAATGTGTCAAAGCGACAACAACCCGACCATAGAGCAGACAACAGCCGAAGGCACCAATGGGTCTTCAATGTAGCGAGAATTCCCGTACCCGTAGGTGTCCTTCAGCTGGCCCCTAAAAATATGTAAACTAGTACAGTGATAATGGACGTCATACTAAACTCCGAATTATATACAAAAAACTAAAATTAAAAATCATACAAGACTAACAAAAGCCAGAGACTCCAGACTTGGGATAGGCGCAAAATTGCGGCGGGGTTAAACATGTTTATGAGATCTCAACCCTCCCCCTATACCTCTAGCCAATGTAGAAAAGTAAACGCATAACAATACGCACATTAAAATTCAGTTCAAGAGAAGTCCGAGCCCGATGTCAAAAGATGTAACAAAAGAAAATAAATAAAATGGCAATAATACACAAATAACAACAGACTACTAGCAGTTAACTGACATGCCAGCTCTAGACCTCAATTAAACTGATTGAAAGATTATGTCTTCATCATATGAATATCAGGCACAATCCCTCCGTTAGGGGTTTAGTATCATACTATCATAAAATATATGAGAAGAACATTATAAGTTACATAGTGTGCTAGTGACCTAATACGGTATATATGGGGTCAGTAAATTCCATATGGGGTGAGAGCGAAGCTCGAATCCCCATACGGAATTTACTGATCCCATATATACCGTATAACGTCACTAGCACACTATGTAACGAATTTATCTTACCGACTATCTTAACGTGTGAAATAAGACTAGTCATTTTCAAAATGAGCAAGTCTTCAATACTGTAAGCATTAAGAAAATACTTCCATTGATCCTATAAAAACAGATGCCAACAATAACGACTTGTAACGTTTAAATGTGTTTAATGAATTTATTTCAATCTTAATCATCAATTTCTTCGTCTGTTGGAACTTTTAAGATTTTTTCTCAGTACCGTTTTGTTTTTATAAAGGGACATAACACCATTACTAACCGTGTATGAAATAAGCCCCGCCCCTTCTTACCTTATATGGAATATAAAGGGACGTAGCTCCACTACTAACCGTGTATGAGATAAGCCCCGCCTCCCTACTAACCTTATATCAAATATACACGGTTTGCACGCAGACGCTTTTAACCAATCATATTCCTGGAAATGTATAGGAGGTCAGATAAAGTGTATACTCTGAGTCTCGCTCGTGGAATACGCTATATTAAATAAATTTGAACTAAACGGAGAAAGGGAGACAAACACAATTTTACAACGACCAAGTTAAGGTGTATTACGTACGTCAAAATATATGATTTTTGTTCAAATGGTTAACGGGAGATAACAATGAACATATTTTTGAAATGTTAAGGTTTGGTACGTTTAAGTACGTCAAAAACTTAAAATTCTCTATTGAGAAATATCAGTAACAACAGTTTGAAGACTAAATCCAATACGAAATTCGAAGCCTTGAAAACCATACTCTAAAAAGTTGAGCGAAATACGAATCCTTATACATCTTTACTGAATTTAAATTGAAGCTTGCAAAACCTCTAAAATAATGTTTTGAAGGAGTCTTCTTGTACCAAGACAGGAATATGACAGTTGTTATTCATTTATGTGTGCTTTCAATTTTGCCATTTGATTAGAGACTTTTCCTTTTGAATATTCCTCAGCATTTGGTTTTTTAATGATAACATTCGTTTCTGCTAGCAAGAATATCAACACTTGACAACCATCTGTGTATTGTTTCTGTGTTATTACTAATACTAATCATAACTATCCTACTGTAGATTTATTCTGGTATTGCAGAAGTCATGTCTTGTTTTACTCCCCTTTGCGTAAAAACAATGAATCCCATTGATGTGTTTTTATAGATTTTATTTACGGATGCTTGATTTTTTAATATTTATTGTTTTGGCTTCAGGTGGGCTTCATTAAGTGCGAGTTTTCTCAAATCGTACTTTCTCGTTAATTTGATATGTAGACACAATTGAATTTGTAATGCGTTTTTGTTATCCAATGTTTAATTATTTTGTGTTATAGCTCGTCTCACTATGTACCAACTTAAAAAAAGTATTTAGTATTCCGATAAATTTTCAATACTCAAATTAAAACAAGGAAATTATGGTGAAATTGCATCCAGCACTTTATTTAAATGTTTCAGTAATTCGGTGAACTACAATACATGTTCCGGCCCATATGAATATTTGGACCATATATATCTATAAACAGTTCATTGAGATATCTTTTGAAGTTATCTTCCGAAATCGGCATCTTGCCATTCGGTCGTAATAACAAATCGGCAATGACCATGGACATAAAATGTGCTTACTATAGTTTTGACTAGTAAGTAAACACAACTGTGTGAAACTGCTTATTTTTATTTAGTTGATCTTGTTATTGTTATTAAATAATAACATACAATACAATAATATGACTTTTGATATCGTCTTCTTAATGACGTTATAACTAGAATGGTCATACCTCATGAAGACTGTTAAAAGTGTTTAAAGTAAACGTGTAATAACCCCGAAGTATATGACCATATGGTCATGAACATACGCGTATGGTTCAAGTACTCACAGGGCCGTAACTAGGGTTCGAATTCAAAGGAGGCAGGGGTTTGTGGACTGCCGATTGAGGCCCCCTTTGAGAGGGGGTTTGGGGCGCAAACTCTCAGAAAATGGCTAAAAATTACCGGTTTTCCTTCGATTTCCTTACCTAAAGAAACATCTGTGACCGCGGATTTTTTTCTCAATAAAATCAGTGGCTAAAAATTACCCGTTTTCCTCCGATTTCCTTACTTTAAGACTCATCAGTAATGATTGATCCTGGAAGCAATTTTTATGCAAACAATTATTATCTGTATTTAAAGATATTTTTGTTAGAAATCAAACTGGTAAGTTAAAAAAAAAAACATATAAAGGCAAGATAATTTCTGTTTTTTTTATCGAATTTCAATATTGTTGAATGCTGAACAGACATGTAGTATATATATAAAGCTACAATCAGGGACTTTCTATACTAGAATATAGAGAGTCCCTGCCCCAACGAATGGGAGTGTTTTTACTTCTGTCTAAGGCATTGACCATATCAATGTTCTCGTACGATCGGGAGACGTACTGTCTAACTATAGACACGTTAAAAAAAAAATGATCCAACAGCTGATTCAGCCGGTAACGAATTTCCGATATCATAAAAGATTCACAATACAAAGGGAACTTCCTCTGCTTAATTGAGCCTCTAAATAAATGTGAGTAGTTAAGTTTTATTCAAAATTGACGAAAGCAAAGTTCATATGTGTTATCGTACGACATACTGTTTACATGACATAGGAAATACTGAATAACAGATGGACGGCCACACAAAAAAATATAAAACTGAAACGGTTCACTGTCGATCAAAAATCCGGAAAATGACAGATGTACCACGTATCATGAAAACACTGTTAAAACTGAAAACTTGTTTATAATATAAATTCAAGTTCTTCGTTTACATATTGTCAATATTTCATTTTATTACTTCAAAAAAAAATTTGGTGTGGAAAATTCAGGGGAGGCAGTTGCCTCCCCTGCCTCATAGGTAGTTACGGCCCTGACTCATATGGTCTGGAACACACAGACTCAATTTAGATGATCAGCTTTTTATGATAAATACTTGTATAAGTAAAACAAATATCTCCAAGCACACTGGTTCTGTTAATTATTCTATTCATTCAAGAGTAAAAGGCTTCAATTTCATGAATAAATTCACGAAGTTATCTTTTAAGCGTTGCAACAGTAAATTGTTTAATTCATTTACCTTTTACTGTAAGGTTTTTACAATAATAATTGTTTTTACAATAAAAAAAACTGTAAACGACACTCCTCGAAAGTAAAATAATCCGCAAATAGCATAGACACTTTTTTTCAAACTTGCAATATAATCTAATCAAGCAAGCATATTTTATGGCATGACTACATTTAGGAAAGTCGTTAGAAGAGTTCAACAAAGTGTATGGTATACTGCAACTAAGTTCAGTTATCGGTATGAAATGAAAGACGACATGCTTGTCTTATAAGGCTAAATACTTTTAGTATCAAGGTTTCGTTTTAATTAATGACAAAGACTATCAATACAGTCCGATACGTTACTGAGGTTAATAACGAGTACACACATTTCCGCGGGAATTGTTTACGCACGAGTTTCACGATTAAAATTTAATGTTATTATTGAAGTTAATAAAATAATTAATAAAAATTACATAAGTCTAAATTTAACGACAAGATTTACATTTTTTTTAAATTTATTATAGTACACTATTAGTAAATTGTCAACGTGGAATATCGAAATCGGCAAAACATTGATGCTACAATGTTTTGAAAAAGTAATGTGAAATAAATCTACAAAATTCAGATTTTGTGATCAAGTTTTTTTCTATATGATCAATGTTAAAAAGGTTAATGTAACTCTTGTGAACATTCGTAGACGACAAATGTGAATCTATAACATTATCAAATTGAAAATTCAGTTTAACATGAAGTTAGAACGTTACAAAGTTCACACTGTAACGTGTTAAACAAGTATAAAATGAGGAAAAAAAGAACAAAAACAAACAAGTTATGGGAGCAACCATTGAACATCAAAAGGGGAGGTGGTAATGTTTTTTTCTTTCTTTTCTTAGTTTATCGACGCTATCAATCGATCTATTTTTTTTCTAAATTTTAACACTTAGCTAGGTAAAGGGAAAATCTGTATTCAGAATTTTTTGTTTGTTATCTGCTTAATCACAATATATTTTTGGTCAAATTGGGAATCAGAATATTTTTTAAGGAAAAAAAACATGACCCGCTTGAAGTGAATTGTTTGTTCTCTTACACTCAAAGCAAAAACGAAAAACTTGGGTGTTTTGGAAAATTAAATCGTCTCTCTCTTTCTATCTGACTTTATTGTATATAATAGATTAAGACAAAGATCTAGAATTGGAGGCTAGGAATGTGTATGTTGAGTAGCGATACTTTTGTGCGAATCCCTTCTAAATCTGGCCTTGAGCTTTAATCATACATCAGCTAATTATATGCATGTAGATTGTTTTGTTCATTTACATACACATTTAAACAACTAAATGTATATCAAGAAAATATATCTACAATTTTGCATCATATATATTGTGGATTTTATAATGACGATTTAACAATATACATTCTTGTAAGATAGACGCGAAGTTGTTATTTTGGGCATTGCAAATATTGATTCAAGGAAGTATTTGTTTTTTTGTTTTTCTTATTTTTCTGTAAAGGTAGGAGACAATGTATTTGTTTTGATATTTTCTTAAGTAAAACAATGCAACATTGTCATTATGGAGAGTGGGGGAAGGGTTGGAGCACCTTTTTTTGTTTTTGTTTTGAGGAGCATTTTTTTCTTCTGACTACCCTTTATTTAGGATATTTTGTAGAGTTATCTCCTTCCACCTGGTGGTATTAGATTGCAGCCTGTAGCCTATCACACGTCCCAAAATCCTATGCATCTCAAGAAAAATCTTATTTTATGAGTGTCGTTGCATGTAGGGTAATGGGTCCGAAGTTTCATGACTATAATTTCAATATGTGAAAATAAAGGATCTCTAAAACGAGTCTTACGTATGATTTGTCAAGCGTACGTACCTTTATTCAATTTGAAAGAAAGCTCTTTTAGGAGAAAACAGAAGAATACAATAGTGAATTGTGAGATAATTTTAAATAGCAAACGAAATTACAAACCGGAAAGTAATACTTTTAAGGAGGCTAAATATTTTCAACCACCATAACATTTTTTCCTTGTCTAAGCAAATTACTTGTATAAGTAAACAAAAATCTTCCAATACTATTTATTAGCTAGCAATTATTCTATTTATTCAATTTTACGCCCATATTTACGAAGGAAAAAGGCTTCTATTTCATCAATTAATTCACAGAGTTATCTTTTAAACATTGAACAATACTTTATTTGATTCATTTACCATTTTATGCCAGGATCTCTCAATAACAACTATTTAATAAAGTATAAACGACACTCCTCGAAATTAAAATTATCCGTGAATAGCATAAATGTTTTTTCTAAACGTTCAAAATAATTATTTTAGTGAGCATCTTTTATCGTCAGATTTCATCTAGATAAGTCGTTCGCAGAGTTTAAGCAAGTGTATGGTATACTGTAACTAATAATAGTCATCAATATAATAGCATGTTATTCTTTAAATAAATGAGAAAGCATATCATTACAGTTTTGCTAATAGTTATCAAGGTACCAGGATTATAATTTAGTACGCCAGACGCTTAATTGTTTTCAGTTATTCAAAACATGGGTTAGACGCATGATCGAAAATTGGAGCAAATAAAAATTCTTTTTTTAGATCTCAGTCTTTCCTTTTTAAAACTAACTAAGTTGAGCAACAGAACGCATGCAAGAGCATGTTATATATGATTTTAGTACAATCCAAGGGACATAAGCTGTCAAATTAGTATTTACCGTTTTCACTCAAATTCTCAAACCTAACTATAGCTACAAAAGAGACAGTACACAATGCATGGTCACGCTATAACGATTTTTGATAAAAAAAAATTGTTTGTCTTTAGAATAGATTCCATCTTCTTATCCCTTGGTATGGCCCTGTTTACTGCAGTCGATGATATAATCCGATTTAAACATAGATATGAATATAAATGGACTGACAAGCACAGGTAATCGTACAATGATGAATTTACTAGGTCTTGTTTATCTCAAGATTTAGGGAAAACGTATATGTAAATCATCGGTTTACACGTAGAAAATTTGTTGAGTTGCGAAAAATTATGTTATCCCTGTTGTGTTCGTTTTTCACTCTCCAATGTTGACATTTCTTTTAAATGAATGAGCATGCTGACTATTTAATAAAAAGAGCATTATAATTATGGAAAACCATTTAATTTCACTTACTATAATGAACAGACAGTAATACACATCGAAAGATCAAAACATAATCAAATCTTTTACACCCATCTGCAATCAGGAGACTACTCATTGATAATTGATAATTTAATTGTTGTTTCTTTCAATAGTAAGTCATGTAAGCATTTGGTTGATATTGTAATTATTTCATGTGGTGTTTTTTTGTGTACGATATTATAGTGTTGTTACTCCATCACTTGAAGTAATTAATGATAAATGTAAGTACATTTTAAAAGAATTTGGATGAACTACACATGCATTAGCACAATTTAACATGTTTATAGATATATAATAAAAGATAATCAAACACTATTATATATTTGTGAATGTAAATTGTACTACTTGCTTGTGATTTGTTGAAAATGTTGGTGCTGGTGGAAAGATATTTGATGCATACTTCTTTAATATACATACTTTGTTTTATTTCCCTGTGTAATTGAAATCAAGATATTTTAAAGAGACAATTGTTATAAGCTGACTGTAGTCCGTTCTTTGACCTTATGTCTTGTGATTTGGCTTATCATTAGGTTATCATTTCATTTTCGACAGTATCATCGAAATATTGTCTCATATTTTACCCTACCTTTGACTTTGAAATCGTGTGATCAGTAATCCATATATAGCAGGAGATACTTTAAGTTATTTAAGTAATGTCGTATATTTACATGATCTTAATTTATTCAGTGTTACCTTTCGTTCGATTATTTTCAGTTTTATAGAGGACCATTGTAAACCTTAAGTGAACAAAAACTTACAATCTATATATACCCAGTTATCGTATATCTCTAATTATCATGTGCTTGTCCATGGCTATGAATCTTATCTTATTGTTCGAACTGGTTTTTAATATTCGCATTTTCTCAAAATTTCTGAAACATGTAACATGACTTCCTTCTTACGTCAGTTCCCTTGTTAGCTGAATCTTGTGTTTTGCGTCATATACTTTTCAATGGTTTGATTAGCATTTTACGACAACACCAATATATACTGAGACGAATCAAATGTAGTTTTAGGAATAACAGACGACAGCATATTCAATTTTATTTAGATATTAAAACTCTTTCTCCGATAAGTAGCTAAGATTTGAAAATCAATAAGAAAAAAACTTAACAATGCACTAAAACTTAATTTCAAATTTCATTACAATATCATCGGTTGTATCAACTACGTCAAATTTGATGCATTTCACTTTCAAACTGCATAACATGTGCATGTTCAAAACTAATAACCTGCTAAGTGTTAACTCACTTTACATTACATGCAATTTATCGTATAGTGCCGGTAGGCGTAGTATGTAGCGTTTCAATTGGAAAAGAATAAAAAAAATATTGACCTTAATAGAATTATATAAGGTTATTGCATAAAAACATAGGGAGGAATATTTTAAAAGGAAAACATGCATGAACGTTAATAGTTATTAAAGTTCTATCACACGAGATTCCTTTGAATGGTTTCAGGTTTTGTTGTGTGGTGAGTCCAGTTCATATTGCTGAGTGTAAAGTTTTCTATCTTGTATTTTGTAGATTGTTTTATCGTTTTTTTCTAATGCACAATGTTTTTTTAGTTTTACTTCGAATTTTTTAAATAAATCTTCAATATCTTCGTTTTCTTCTGTCGGTCTTTCCAAACAGTCGCTGTAAAATATAACGATTAATAGCATGTTAAAAAATTTACCAGAACGTCTGAAGGTATTGAATGCTTTCTATAATATAAACTAAAAAAAGCACACTTAAAATTCAAAGACGCTTAAACAAGAAGTCACAGATGTAGAAACCACTAAAAAGGAAGACGGTCTTTTCTTAGTGTTTTTTTTTTGTCTTGTCCTGAAACCTTAATTTGCAAGCAACTTGAACATAAATAAAAGACACTATTTTGTGATAAAAATATAAACAATAGTTGAGATGTTGCTATTGTATCATTTAGAATTTTGCTGCAGTTATAAATTGTATTTAAATTTTTTTTTTATCGCACAATACATTTCAAAACAAAATGTCCGAAAGATGAAGATACCTCAAAATATTGAACTAATGAATTGTTTTCTCGACACGACTACAGTACTATAGCCGGTTAAAAATTAAACAAAGATAGTAAAACATTCTCAGATCATTACTGCATTAAGTATCAATAAATATCACTTTGTATTTAGTTGTAGCTTAAACTAAAATATAAATGAGAATTCAACAGAGCGAGATAATTTAGCACCCGGAAATGATCTTCAACTGTCTAGGAAACAAAGATAGATACTTGTTCAGTGAAAATACGTTGTACTTAAATAAAAAAAAAAGTATCAATAAACTAAAATTAGAAAGACATCTCATGCTACGGAGTTTACTGTCTGAAACTTTCCCCTATACATTTTTGTTGTACCTCTGGCCAATCTAGAATAAACAACACACAATAATACACACAGTAAAAATAAATTTTAAAGAGTTCGATGTTAGAAAGCACAACAAAAGAAACTAAGCAAAATGACAATGATACATGAATTAACTAAGGACAACTACCAAATACTGACGATACAACTCCAGACCTCAGTAAAACTGATTGAAAGATGATGTCTTCATCATATGAAAATCAACCAAAATCCCTTCAATTAGTGGTTTAGTATCATACCAGCATAAAATGTAGGAGAAGAACATAAACCATAGTATTGTTTACAATAAGCCATAAAAGTTTAATATGTTATGCATATTATTGATAGAGAAACACTTATTGGGATCACTGTAACTTGCATCATATTTTTGTTTATCCATGTTTAAAATGTACAACCAAATTTACTATTATTAGACCAGCGGTAGAATTAACAGAAAAAAAATTAATGCATCCGCCGAACGCACGACTAGATTAGTCTAAGATATCAATGGAAAAGCAAACTGGTAAACTTTCAAATTAATGATGCCGTAATCATGAGTAGTGGTCGGAATTTTGCATAATTGAGGTCTAAGGTCAACAATTATACATTTCTGAATATTGTCCTAACTGTTAGTTTTGGGTTTAATTAAAAAATGAAAAATATATTTAGAAAGCAGAGGACAAATTTTCATTCAGTATATATGTAGCCTGTAGGGAAAACCGGTTTTTATGAGAAAAAAAAAGTTATTTTTTTACGTTTTTTTCTTAGATGAAACATTTTGTTCATTAGGACTTGATTTTGTTTACATACAAGGATGGCCTTGAATTTTGGTATTATCATATTTTCATGAATATGAAGTTTAAACACGAATTGCTAGTTTGCAAAACTTTAAAGTCAAGTAAAGGAGGGGTTAAGGTAATTTCATTGATTTCAGGTCCACTGTCTATTTGAGGAAATTTTTTTAAATTATTAATTAAGCTGTCTTAATATATATATTTTTTTACAATCGAAATGTATCTATATAAATAAATGTTTATGAAACATATAAGCAGCATATCAACGTTTTTGACGTTATTTGACGTTCGGAATGTCAAAATCGTACTATCACAAGCAACATAAATAGGTTTTGTTGTCCAACATGATACATTAGCGTATGAATTACAGAAAAAGTAAATTATAACTGAAGGTAAATTAAACTTTATAAAGTCATAAGCATGTTTAAGACGTAAATGGGTCAGATAATCAAGCTTCCTCATCATTAATCTCTGTCAGGTGTGTTTAGATATTTTCACAAAAGTCAAATGTTTGACATTGACAAAGTTCAGTACTGAATGATTATTTTTAAAGCAGCACACACAACCCTTACTTCAAAACTGATGTTTCTTTGCATGTGAACGTCAAATCTTGAAGGAGGTCAGATGATATTTGACCTTCAAATAAAACCAAAATTTCTATCTTTCAAAACAAAATGTAGACGATCCGATAGCCGACTTGGCAATATTTGCATTCATCCAGACTTTGGTTTGGAGAGAAGACATAAAGACGTGAGATTTAGAGAATGTTTCTCAAAAAAGAATTTAGACCTGGCTGGAATCCCGCAATTTGTTCAGATTGTTATGGTAGCGTGAAGACTTTCCTTTCGGATCACACAGCCCTGTTATGAGTTTTCTACTGACGTCTATTGAATGATATATATATATATATCTATACTATTAAACGAGAAGACCTCATTTTTGGTGTCGCTTCTCCTCCTTTCACAAGAAACTAACCATCATGCCTCTGTGTCCTATAGGTAACATGTATAGTCGAATTTGTCATCCATTCTTTTTTTTTCTTTTTTTTTTAACAACAAATATAGTCTTTATTCTAAAGATATCTTGTTACAATTATACTTCACTGTCCAAGCGCCAGTGGAGTATTCCTGTGAAAAAACTTCTGAGTTGCCAGGAACATACTCAGAATATAATAAACAATATTACATAAACTATTACAATATTTTCAACTTATTCTATTAAATCAATTTCTTCAAATTTATGAAAAATACATTTTGAGAAATTATTTTGCTTTCCTTCATAACCCTTCTTAATTCCTTTATAAACAATTCATACACATCTACATATTTCAATTTTTGCTCTGAAACATAGTATGACTTGAAAATGCAAAAACCTAAAACTGTCAAAAAATAGTTAAAACCATAATAACCTTTATCTGATATTTTGTATCCAAATACTAATTGTTTAACTGATATCTTATTTTTAAAATTGAGTTTTGCAAGAAGATGTTCCACTTTATCCCAAAAGTCTTTTAAAAAAGAACATGTTATAAAGAAATGAAAGTAATCTTCCTCTTCTGTTTGACAAAAATTACATTTACTATTAGTAGAAATTTTCCATTTAAATAGTAATTGCTTTGTGGGAATAATATAATTTAGCAGTTTCCATCTAAACATTTTCATCTTATTCTCTCTTAAAAATTTAAATATAAAATCGTTTACGAATGACATATTTGGCTTGCTATCTAGCTTTAAATTTTTTGTCCAAATATTGATACCAATCGGCTGTGTATACTTTTGATCTACTAGACTATTATAAAACATTTTATTAAAGATATCTTATGCTTGTATTTGTTTATTTCCCCATCTCAAATTATCCTTATTAATACTAATTTTACTCTTTAAAGAGTTTTCTTTAATTAGAATTTGCTGCCATTCCTTTGGGATGGAAGATTTTAATATTGTAAACTCTGCAATCCAATTAGACTTATTGCTTAATTTTTCTAAATAAAACCCTCTGATAACTTTCCCTCACGATCAAGTATGTCGTTGATGTAAATCAAACCACTTGCTACCCAGTTTTGAAAGAACAAACTTTTGTTACAATGTTTAACGTATCTATTTCCCCAAATAATCTGTTTTCTAATATTTGAAAAATTATCTTTAAATTTTGTAAAACCTCCCCCTGTTTTCACCCAGCTTGAAATAACTTGCAAATAAAAGTCTGGTATATTTTCAAATTCTTTTAGTGATTTAACATTATCTAAATTCATGTTAAAGACAAGATAATTTTTTCCCAGATTGTTGAAATATTTGGTAGGAATAATCTTCCAGTTCGGCATAGTGGTTGAATTAAATTTGGAAACCCATGAAGCTTTCAGCGATGTAAAATAGCTATCAAAATCAACCATTTTTAACCCCCCTTTTTGATATTCGCCAATAAGTGTATTTCTTTTTACTTTGTCATTTTTACCTTCCCAAATATATTTCAAACAACAGCTTTCAATCTCTTTTATGTATTTGTTTGGAACAAAACACGAAGTAGCCAAAAATGTAAATTTAGGTAAGATCAAAGATTTTATAATTAATATTTTTCCAATTGTAGTTAATTTTCTTTTTTTCCAAGCCTTAAGTAAGGATTTCATTTTATCAATTTTAGTTTCCCAATTTAACTTTTCACATTCGTTTGTGTTATGACCAAAATAAATTCCTAATGCTTTAACTGGTTTGTCCGTCCAGCGTATTCCCTCAATTTTATCTTTACTATGTTTAAGCGCCCCTATCCATATTCCTTCTGTTTTACTACGATTTAATCTCAGACCTGAGAAAGAACCAAACGTTTCTATTATATTCATAGCATTTGATATGTCGGTCTTTGAACTACAAAAAAGAGTTGTATCATCCGCCAATTGAGATATTTTTATGCTATGTGTTTTTTTATCAATAGTAATTCGAATACCTTTGATGTCAGGGTTTTGTCGTAATCTCAAAACCATAATTTCTACTGACAAAACAAAAAGTAAAGCAGATAAAGGGCATCCTTGACGGATTCCTCTGGAGTTTTCAAAAATCTCAGATAATTACACATGTTTGTATTCCCTTATATAAAGTTTCCACCCATGATATAAATGATTCATTAAAACCGAAATGTTTTAGAACGCTTAACATGCATTCCCATTCCAAAGAATAAAAAGCTTTAGTAAAATCAACAAATACGATAGCCCCATCAATTCCGTATGATTCTGCATAGTCCATAATGTCCTGAATTTGCCTTAAATTGAATCCAATAAAACGATTTTTTACATACCCAGTTTGATCTTCATTAATTAGTTTAGGAAGCAGTTTTTTAAGTCTCTGAGCCAAAACATGGAATAGTATTTTCAAATCGACATTTAATAATGATATAGGACGATAATTGTCCAACGATAATGGGTCATTCTTTTTAAATAATAAAGATAGTACACCTGTTCGTTGGGTATACGATAAAAGTTTTTCCTCGTGTCCCTTATTAAGAACTTTAACTAACATTAGTTTTAATTTTTCCCAGAAAGTCTTATAAAATTCCAAAGTCAAGCCGTCAAGACCTGGTGATTTATTAAGCTTCATCGTATTTATTGCACTAGTGCATTCATCTATAGTTACATCCCCATCGCATTCTTTAAAGTCATCAATATTTATATCCTTTTCCATAATAGTATCAGAAACGTATGAATGTAACAAATTTTTATCGGGGCATGTTGTAGTGTATAATAGTTTATAATAATTCTTTATCATTTCCAAAATTTCTTCCTGGTTTGTTGTTACTTCGTTTCTTTCGTTTCTCAGCATATTAATAGATTTTTTAACCTGTCGCTGTTTTTCTAATCCTTAAAAATAAGCGTTATTCTTCTCCCCTAATTCCACCCATTTTTCCCTTGATCTAATTTGAGCCCCCTTGGCTTTATATTTATAAATTTCTTCTAAATGCACCTCTAATTGTTTTATATCATTTGTTAACTTTTCATCTTCCTTTAATTGTTCCTCTCTTAATTTCGTAAGTTGCTCTAATTCGTTTTCCAACTTTCTTGTTGTCTCCCTTGATAACTTTGATTTTCTTTTACAGTAAAGTATAGATTCGTCCCTAATTTCGACTTTTAAATTGTCCCATAGTAAACGGATATCACTGCTGTCACTATTGATTATATGACCTTTAAACCTGTTTATCACATTATTGATTTTATCTTGATATTCAATATATTAAAATGTTGATATAAAATACCAGAAAAATGCAAAAATGAAACAAATCAAAAGTAGCTCATGAGGTAAACAAACAAAATAAGAAAAGCCGTTGAGGTTAGTTTTTGAACTATTATATGGAAACATAATTATCAAAGTGAATGAAAACGTAGTAATAATGCAATTATTCGGTAGCCTTCTTGAAAAAGTGAAATCGTTATTATACTTTTTCAAAACATTTAAAAAAAAAATTTTGATTTCATTGACATTTTTAAACAAGAAAATTTTCTTTTTCTTGTCAAGTTCTTTTTATCAACTATTCATAGTTTTATAAATCATATATATCTATTCTAGATGTCGAACTACAGAAGTATTCAAATCGCCTATCGTTACATGACATAAACATAAGGTATAAGAAATTAAATCATTTATTGTTGGTACATTTGTAAGTGATAAATAATTCCATTGTATTAATTATATTCAAGGCATATGCTGTCTTCTTTATTTTTTTGTAGTAAGATTAACGTTCTTTATGAACATATGAAACTGAGTAAATATGTGCTTTTTTTACTTGGTTTAATACAAACAGTTTTGGACATTCATAACCAAAGACCATGCCAATAACGTTTCCGTCGTTAAGGATTACATCCAGTAATTCTCGATTTGTTGTAAGACGTTGGATATTATTTGAATTGTTACTTGCCAGGTACATGTCATCTTCTTTGTCGGTAATCACACATCGAAGTAGTTTGAGTTCTTTCGAAGTATATCGAAATCGAAGATGCCCTTCCATGTTAACACAGGTGACAAAATTACGAGTGTTGTCTATGTAGTAAACACTATCATGTGGACCATGATGTATATAGTCTATGCGACCAGAATCTGGTAACATCACTGTTTTTAAATGTTCCCCATGCTTATTAACTATATAGAGGTATCCCTGATGTCCACGGACGCAAATCGTATCATTGGCAATACAAATAGAGTAACAGTCACCAGGTACATAAAGTATAGACCCAGCTGTCATTGTTTTAACGTTGATAAACTGTATGGATTGCTGTAAAGGTTGAGTTACGACAGCTATGTCGTTATCATGTATAACAGCTATATCCCACGATTCACCAGACAACAGTCCTGTAAGTATTCACCACGATCACTGTAAACTAGTAAATCCTTACTGTAGAAGTTACAGAGCAAGAGCCGGTTATCATATGTTACACTCATATTGCTTATCCATACACCCCGAGAATGTTTAATTTCTATTTTACGGTCAAATGTTAACTTCGACGGCATTTGAGAATCCAAAGAAGGAATTTGTACAGGTTCTATTTTTGGTCGCTTGTAATCAGGATTCGGCATTGTATTGGAGAGGAGAACGTAGTTTGGTTGATCCCAAAGATTTAACCGGAATCTGAATGTGATCTGGTGGTTTAAATATCAGTCTTCTTGTCTCAAGAGTTGGTATTATTTCCTGAAGTTGGTTCTCATAGTATGATATTTCTAATTTATATTTATTTATAAGAACAAACATTTGCTCATGTGAACCATTTTTGAGTGCTTTATTTATTTTATCAGATATGCTTTTCATTGGTTTCATCATTTGTAATAAATATGTTTTATTAGATTCAAATTCGGTTTTTTGTTCCTTCTTTAATACGTTAGTATCTTGTTTTAGTTTTGTTTCAAGTTCGTCTTATCGATTAATGATTACAGCTTTATTACTTGCAACTTTATCGAAAATCGTAGCTTCATCATTTTCAAGACATTCTATATTGTCATCCTGACTTGAAATTGCTTTATCCAATGTCGCCATAATGTTAGATAAAGCATTAGATACATCTTGAAACATAGATGACTGCAATATATCTTTTGCTGCATCTTTCAAAGAAACCAATTCCTCACTGGAAGTATGTTCCTCAGGTATGCAAGACGGACAACATAAGCAATCATGTTCCACACAATAAAAGTCAAGAGTATTGAGTTCATGTTTGGCACAAGAGTTTTCGAAAGATAATGTCCCAGTGTCTGTTAAACTGTGATGCAAAAACGATGCACTGTGGGTTTTCATACATCGCTGATAAAAATTATTTTGACATTCATAGCAGTACTGAACAGCCTCAGATGTAACATTTTTATTGAAACACGGGTCACATGCATTCCTTGACATAGTCATTTTCTCAGGAACATTGTCTGTAAATGTAGTAATTTTGATATTCATTTTAAAAGACGTAGAAAGCACCATCGTATAGTTCTAGAGTTATTTGAAACCAATACGTGCATTTAGAAGTAATAACTGTAGATTTTAAATACTTCAATGGAACAGCAAAACTCAATAGAGAAGCAAAGATTTCGATAGTCAAACAAATCGTCCGGATGAATTTTTTCTGAAACATATTATTAACTGTCGGTACACCGTGATTACTAGCTACGATAAAGAGATTGTGTCATGTACCAAAGATTTATGAATAATATTAATCAACGTTTCTTCAAATGTTTGAAAAGTTATAAAAAAAACCGATTTCTTATAATGAATTCATCTTCAGATAGTTCTGTTTACATCTATACTCTAAATTGTTTCAAAACACTTGTCCGTGTATTTTTGGAGGATTAAAGTTTGAAATTGTCCAAACATTTTGTGTTTGGTCATGTAGACTAAAAGTGAGATAGACTGTAAGCTTCAAGAGAACCTTTCAAAATGTTTTGTCTCTTACATTTTAACAAAAATTCTTTAAAATCAGCAATTTAAAATCAAGGATCTTTATTTGCGTCCACGTTTTGTAATGTTTCTTCAAATCTTCTTTCCAAGTTCAAACTAGCCAAATAGTTTCAGATAGGAGAGGAAAATGAAAATGTTTATTTTTCTAAATTAGGCACTATCTGGCTGAAATACCGACAGTATATCATTCAATAAGTTTGTCTTTGTAATTCTTGAGAGGATTTGTTTTGAAAAAAAGATAATAAGAATAAAAGTGTGCTTCAGGCAGCCATAATTTACATCCGTTTGGATAAATATAACATTTCTTTACACAAAATATTCCGGATACGATGCTTACCGTTAGATTGAAATTAACCAAGTAATTTCAGAGACTAAGTGCTACCATATACGCTATGTTTGTCACTCGATACTTATTCTTTAGTTTTACTAGAACACACTCGTGTTATCGCTGGTTCGTGACTGAATTAAAGTATATAACTATGGGGAAGCCTTATTAGGTCTTTCCACTTTTCCGTGGAAAGACCTATTGGATTTCTTTTGATTATTATTAAGTCTTTCCACTTTTCCGTTGATAGACCTATTGGATTTCTTCTGATTATTATTTTTTTTTCTTTTTTTTTTCTTCCGCCTAATTTTTTTCCTTCGCTGTTGTTTCGCAAGATGTCGCTTAGATTTTTGGAATATGATATCGAACAGTTTACATGCTTTTGAAACCAACTCTGCTTAACCGAATACTTTCCCAAATAAGAGTTATCTCCCCAAACACTGTTTTTCTTGTTATCTCTAAGGCTTCGCAACTGTAATAGAAACCGACAAAATTATTTTTCCAAATTGCTCGTTATATCCTCAGGATGTTCTGTTTTATTTTGACCGAAGCCGTATAGATATTCCATATGAGTGTTTTCCCCCTTTTATGTTTGATATAAGAATATGCATTTCTAACTGGTATCCTTGGTCCAAAAAAATGAAAATAAGGTCAAGGTCAAAGGTCAAGGTCATATCATAAATTTTGACTTTGGCTTATTTTCATTTATTTTCAAAAGCCGTATATCTTATTGACAAATTATTTTTACTAAATTGTTAGATGCAACATGTCGTAACACGTAAATTTTAGTGGAAAGAGTACTTAGACATTTGATGCCAGTTTTGCCCCCTTTTATATCTAATATTAGTTGTAAGGTAATAAAACTCATTAACAATATATAGTAGAGGCCTAGAGTCTATTGATTTGAGGTCCTTGGATAATGATCTCAAAATTGAGCTCAAGGTCATAGGTAAATGTAACGTTCTAGATTTTGACCTTTGCTTCTACCTCATATGTATACATGATCGAGACATGGAATTTTAAAATTAGGTTGCAAGTAATGTGATCTAGAAAAAGACAACCGGAAGTGACCTTTTGTAAACCGGAAGTAGCTATATTTTGTACTTAATTAATGAAAAAGTATATAGAACCATATATTTTTGGAATCAGTGTCAAGTAAACAATAAAAAATTACCGGAAGTAACATATGATCTCCGTTATTTATATCTTTTTGTAAAGAAACCATATATATTTGGAATAAGCGTTCAATGAGCTGTCATTTGACGCTAAAATTGACATTTAAAACCAAATTTTAATATTTTCATATATAAGAAAAAGGTCTTAACTGGTGGAAAGACCATCAATGGTTCTCTGAACAATTGGTTTTTAATTTTTCTTTTTTTTTCTTGCGGTGTAAAAATGATGAAAAAAGATGTCGCTTAGTTTTTTTGTATATGATATCATACACTCTATACGCTTTTGAAACTGACCCTGTTTAAAGAGTTATCTCCCCAAACACTGTTTTTCTTGTTATCAGATCTCCTCCGCAACCGTAAAAAAGAGCGACAAATTTATTTTTCCAAATTGCTCGTTATATCCTCAGGATGTTAGGTTTTATTTGACCTAAGCTTTACGAAGACTCCATATGAGAGTTATTTCTCCTTTTATATTGAAATAAATGAAATAAATTTGTAACTGGAAAACCATAAGTGATAGAGGCCTAGGGTCTTTTGATTTGAGGTCCTTGGTTAAAAAAAATGAAAATGAAGTCAAGGTCTAAGGTAACGGTCATGTTCAAAGTTTTGATTTGGGTTCGTTATCTCTTATTTTTCAGAAATCATACAAGATATCGACAAAATATTTTCACAAAATTGTTAGTTACGACATGTAGTAACACATAAATCTTAGTTGAAAGGGTACGTGGACATTTGATGCGAGTTTTCACCCTTTTATATCTAATATCATACGTATGGTAATATAACTCATTAACAATATAAAGTAGAGGCCTAGAGTCTTTTGATTTGAGGTCCTTGGTTGATGACCTTAAAATTGATCTCAAGGTCATAGGTAAATTTAACGTTCTAGATTTTGACCTTTGCTTTTTCCTCTTATATATACATGATAAAGCCATGGGACTTTTGACAAAAGGTTGCAAGCAATGTGACCTTTAAAAAGCCAACCGGAAGTGACCTTTTGTAAACCAGAAGTAGCCATTTTTGTACTAATTTAATGTAAAAGTATATAGAACCATCTATTTTTGGAATTAGTGTCAAGTAAACTATCAAAACATACCGGAAGTAACATCTTTTAAACCGAAAGTAAAAAATGATCTACCTTATTTATATCTTTTTGTATAGAAACCATATATTTTTGGAATCAGCGTTTAATAAGCTGTCATTTGACGCTAAAATTGACATTTAAAAGCGAATTTTAATATTTTCATCTAAAAAAGATCCTTACTTGTGGAAAGACCATCAATAGTTCTTTAAACAATTGGTTTTTAATTTTTTTTTTCTTCGGCCTAATTTTATTGTTGCAGTGTAAAAATGTCCTCAGGATGAAATAAATTTGTAACTGGAAAACCATAAGTGATAGAGGCCTAGGGTCTTTGATTTGAGGTCCTTTGTCCAAAAAAATGAAAATGATGTCAAGGTCAAAGGTAAAGGTCATGTTCAAATTTTTGATTTGGGTTCGTTATCTCTTATTTTTCAGAAATCATACAAGATATCGACAAAATATTTTCAGACAATTGCTAGTTACGACATGTCGTGACACGGAAATTTTACTTAAAAGGGTATGCAACATTTAATTCGAGTTTCCCCCTTTTATATCTAATATTAGTTGTATGGTAATATAACTCATTAACAATGTAAAGTAGAGGCCTAGAGTCTTGATTTGAGGTCCTTGGTTGAAGACATTGAAATTAAGCTCAAGGTCATCGGTAAATTTAACGTTCTAGATTTTGACCTTTGTTTTTTCTTCTTATATATACATGATAAAGCCATGGGACTTTTGGCAAAAGGTTGCAAGCCATGTGACTTTGAAAAATTTTAAACCCAAAGTTTTCAATCATGTTTCAAAGCGGGTAAAGACCGTTTACAATTACCTTTTAAAAGCAATTGATTTATATTTTGATTAGTTTTCTGCTGAAAATTCTATTGTTTATAGCTGATAAAGATGCTAAAGCTGAGCCTTTGCTCGGCAATTTCTTTCCGTCTAACATGTGTTTGAATTTATCACACACCTCTCCGTGTGTATTGTTTTATCAAATTTATTTGACTTTTCGTTGTTCTTGTTTCGATTGATTTGTTTTGATTGCCCCGTTGATATATTTTAACTCCTTTATTCCATTTCAAATCTTATTCAAACCTATCCTTCCGAAATACTGAATTCAATCTTTTGTAGATATATAATTGATAGTTGTCTGGCTTCCAGTGGTAAATACCTCATGCACGTTTAATGCAGGGCACACAACACGTGAAATAAATAGGATTGTTACTTGAAAGTATGTTGATTCTCGAGTTGTTGCTGTGCGTAGCACGCTCTCATATGTACGTTATTAAGTTGGTTTTATATCAGAGTGATGCCATTTGGAAAAGTTATCATAATATGTTGAATGGACATGAATTACAGTTCCTTGAAACGATTGTAATTTTATCCCCGTAGAATTATCCTGGCTGAGTGAAAATCATATCGGTCTGTGTATCAGAAGAAATGTTTCGTCATATGTCAAATTGTAAATATGAAAACTATGTATATGAAAATGAGAGGAAATATGTCACGTTTCCGATATATTTCCACTAAAAAATAATAAAAAAATATTTGGCAAAGCAACATTGTGGACCTTTGTTTATAATGAGACATTTACAACTCGAAAATAAAAAGATTCCTGATTTTTGTTTATAAATGAGACATTAACCACTCGAAAATCAGAAGATTCCTGATTTTTGATAAAATTACTCTGATTTCAATATTTGGGTTGGTCACCACACTACCTTCAAAAATGAGCAAAGCAAAGCTCATATGTCGTTAATAAACTAACCAAAAACCTGATATTTCCTGTTAAACGACGTGAGGTAATTATTATCGTTTTTTTATTTTGTATAAATACTGACAAAGTTCAGTATACATTATGTGGAAGACAATTTCTATTAAATTTTATTTTTAATCATATAAACAACAATATCAAACAAATCAACTATAATATCATTATGACTTTTGCATGAAACTGATTACCAAAACCAATTCATAACCAAAAACAATTGCTTCACATTTCTCTGTGCAAAGTTATATAAAAAAAAAACCAACACATTTATATTAAGAAGTAAATTAATATTTCTTTTTTTAAATAATGCAATTTTAGGGCTTTCCTTTCATCAATTCACTAATATAATCATAAAAAGGCATAAAGGCTAAAAAAATCAAAGTATATAAGTGGGGGGAGCCTGCCAAAATTATCAATATTTTGAAACATTATACTGCAAGTTGATAAAATAAAAATATTGTTAGTAATCATATAGCAATTAGTTGAGATTTGAAAGTAAATTGAGATGCACTGTCATAATTTTTTGTTTGTATTATATATTAAGTATATAGTTTTCATATTAGATGATCAGAAAAGATAAATCTTAATTATTATACCATAACAATCAATAAAAAAAAATGATAACAAAATACGCGTAAATGTGAACAGCAAGTAAACAACAATTTTTGTTAAAACTATCATATGTATGAAATCATATTAACATCATATCAATTAAAGTGCAAGCAGACCAGAAAGAAAACACATATAATTTGTTCAATCACTGTTATTCCTCAAGTGTGTACACATCACATACATGGATAATATACTGTACTTTTGTCAAACATCATTAAGTTTAATGAAGCACTGTAGCAATAAAATTAGTAACATTATGTAGTTCAATCAATTTTTGATATATGATATAAAAATAGAAACAAGTACCCCAACCCCAAACAAATTCACATATTTTTACTGTTCAAAATGTCATTGTGTCTGACAAATAAATTGAAACAACATCTGTAGCCAAATTGGATGATCTTTCATGTTTATAATACTTCTCATCCTGGCGTAATATTTGCAGTTTACATAATTAGCCGTTTTTCCAAATCTACAAGAAAGATATAATATGTGTAACAAATATACAGACCAATATACACAGTACAGATGTTGCAATGTAAATATTATATAATAAAGGTTTTAAAGGTTTTTATTTTCTACTTTTAAATTATACAAACAACCTCTCCACTTCTAAAACAAACACCACAGAAAGCATTGAAAACAATTGTTCCATGTAAAACGTTGAACGCAATTCTCAAAGACAACACAATAGGCATATTATTTCATATAAGATTTGCTTGCTTTTTTTTGTAACTTAAATAACACTGCAAATGTTAGTAAACTTGACCATTTTAAGCATGAGCAATTTCGTGCAATTTATTCTTACTAGTTCGTATTTTAAACATGAATTGACTATCCTTCCATTTCCTATTCAAGGTGATGACATATATTGATTGTTACATACATACATTGTATATAATACATTTGAAGAAACAAGTGTGAAAAAAAACAAAAAAACTTGACACTAAGGTAAACATATAATGACAAACAATCATATCAGGTGTGATATTTTTTTTATGTTCAGTGGACTTGCAATTGGGATCAAAACTCTAATCTGGCATTAATATTAGAAAGATCAAATCATAGAGAACAACGATCTGATCCACAGACTGTAAAACATAATGCCACTATGGGGGACATAAAAAGATCTATTTCAGAATTTACCTTTTTCATAATCGAGCTGTAGAAAATTCCAAGATTTCTTCAGTAATATTGACCGAACTCTTCGCAGTTTGTTTATTAAAGGCATCTGCGGGTACTTTAGGAATATCCATGCGATCAGGGTACATAGTTCTCTCACGTGGACCTATAACGTCTACCAGAGTTTGTACAATCACTTGTAAGTTTTGATCCAAGCTGGCAGACAGCTGCAGCAAATCATTTGTACTTGGAACATCGTTACAGTCTTTGTGGCAATGAAGAGCTTTTAAAACTTTTTCGACCGACTAAAAAAATACAAATAATACACAAGAAACATTTATTCTACAAAAGTGTTAGTCTAGATTTGATATCACAAACAATATTGAATATCAAATAAAAATTAAAACTGTTGATTTCATACATAATATACAAGTTATTGATGTGCCTAATCAATACCACATGACTCCAATGATCTCAAAATATGTAATTAAATTGTCTTCTACATTAATATTAAAATATCAAAATCTTCTGCAAATATATATATATTTTTTCTAGTAGGTTTTTCGACAATTTCGAAACTTAAAAAATTGTAAAAGCTATTCCGAAATGCAGCATATTTCAATGTAGTATATATTCTTTTGCAATATTATTAGTTACATAGTGTGTTAGCTTATTGAGATCATGCTTTGTTTCTTTCAAGATAATGTAATTATTCAGCTGGATGTACACGTTCTTGTGTAAATAACTATGTTGTTGATATAAACGTACAACAACCTTTAATTGTGAACCTCTACTTCATTGGCAATCATACCACATTCTTATATAAAATATAGAAAACATAACTGAAGTATTAAGATAAACAATTGACTGTAGAAATATAATGTTTACCTGATAACACATGATGCATATCCAATTAAAATGAGGCCCTGTTTCTGCACTCGGAAGAAATTGTTTAGCAGCAGTAAAGTCTAGTTTTGCTTGTCTCATCCACTGCCTTGCCTCAGCTCCTGAAGGAACTTCCTGTTTATGCTGTCGTCTGCCACTGCTTGTTCCACTTCCGGATGATGATTGGCTCCTTTGTTTACTGTAGTTTTTATCTTCAGTAGTATCACGCTCCAATGTTCTGAAATGTTCCCGAAATGTAGAATTTCTGGGGGGTTGGTTAAAGTTGGAATTAGTGTTGGCATCAACGTCTTCTCCATTTTCCATTTGTAAAACTAAATTTTGAATAAATTTGCAAACTTCTGTTGCAAGTTTTTCGTTTTCATGGTTTTTGTCTGGATGCCATTTCTTGTAGAATCGTTTTAATATTTTCTTTCTTTCATCTTCCGGGAGAGTCCAAGCTGCTTTGATCTGTTCTTTAACGTCTTTCAATATATCATCCAATGGTCTTTCATCTTTTTGTGTGTCTGAAATATCAAGGAATACAAGAATTTCATTGGATTTCTCTGGAATACTACAGTTGAATTTAAAACAATCGTAAGCCCGCTTTTTTCAATACGCTGTTTTCCAACATCAACCAAATAATACCGGAGAGAATTTCCAATGATCGGTAGGGTTTCCCCACTTTCAATTTTCCCAACAACAATGGCATAAATGTAAACAGCTGGAATAAATGTATCTCCATCCATTTTCTCTTCGCTCAACAACAAAGCTACGTAATCCCCAACATCAAAGTCAGAAAAACTGTTGTCAAGGAAACAGTGCCATTCTTCATGAACAGTGACCCCTGCTGGTGGAAAAACTGACTTCTTACTTTTCTTGGATATGGAATACTGTTCGACCCGTGCTCTATCCAAGGCTTTTGTAATGCTATTTGGATTTTCTATAAAATTTATTACAGTCATCAGGAAACCTTTGGTATCCTAATACAAGTAATTTGTACATTTTGACAGTGCTTCGCTTATTTTCAGAAAACTTTCACTAAGCCATTCCTGTATTTTGTATTCATTGAAAGCACAAAATAAAGTGTGTTGAGACGTTTCGCCTTGTGATTGACAGTATGCTGTTAATTGGTCTTGTCCGACCGTTTTACCTTTATATGTCAACCTTTGTTTGATCGATTCTACCTGAACTATTTGTATGTTTTCTATTCCACTGACCATGGCTTTGATATCATCTTCTTTCATTTTTGGAAGCTTTAAATCTTTTCTGCAGTGTACAGATATCCGAACAATAGCCTCTTGAAACTTAGCAGAAGCTAAATATTCTCTTAATATTTGCCCTCTACGGTCATTAATTTTTGTAAATGATTCCTCGTCTATCTCTGACGTAATCATATCTGAAAGTATACATGGCTGCATTTTCTTGGGAAGTTGCTTGAATGACGAAACGATGTTTCCATGAGCTAAAATGTCAAGTCTGTCAAATCCCATCATATATGGTTTACCCATGTCATTACCTATCTTCTCTTCGAAATCTTCATTGTCCGAAAAGACTAAATCTGATGCATTCATTAACAATTGGTCTCTTGTCAATAGATATAATGCTTCCATTTTTTCAAGTGCATCTGATACGTGTTGGTCAACATCTGCTCTAAAGGACAGAATTTCTTCTACTGAACGTTGAACGATTTTAAGCAGGTTAGGATTAAGTTTTCTATCCCCAATATCATGTTTGAGATCAATTAATACTCGAACATAAGTAGATAGGTCTGTATTCAAGGTCATACCAAGAGTCTGAAAGAGTTTAAAGTATTTCCCGTATTCCTCGGGTGTTTCCAATAGATAAGGTACAATTTCGTGTTCTTTCTTTTTATCTAAACTTGTTACTGTTCTAATGCATGTAACAAACAATATACGTTCAGAAATAAAGACGAGTGGTGTATGATTAAGACTCTTCTTGAAGTGATCAAGATCTTTATTATGGTTTTCGTTTAGCCAATCATATACCTTTATCATCATTTCTTTTATCCGTATTATGCTAGTATCTTGAATGATGTTTTTGTCCGCGAAACCTTTCATTGCATCACATATATTTTGAACATGACTGATGACACTTCTAAATAGCGGTTCATTTAGAATACCAAGCTGTGAAAATATGGTATTTGGTTGTTTGCATTCTTTGCTGTTATAAGGATTTGCATGGTCCGGAATAATGTTGCAAGTTGTCCAGCATAGATCAGCTTTATATCTAGGTACAGATTCACGGTAACACACCGTCAGGCCATGCTTTTGAGGAAAAATCTTATTTTTCCAATCTGATACTTTATATGGAACAAAAAT